>JAFBJS010000295.1:42054-88826 GCA_016785265.1 Paraplagusia blochii | reverse complement strand
GCGAAGAATCCTTTCTTCTCTGCCGGTGCTTATAGATACTTGACTTAAAGTGATGGGCAAAGTGTTCTCTGCCTTTCCTGGATGAAACATTGATTATCTCATTGTTATTTGTCAGATTTTTTAAAGAAAAAAAAATATATCCATTCATCTAAACATCCATTTTGATCTGCTTATCTGGAGCTGGGTTGCAGCGGCAACATTTAAGGAAGGGATCCCAGACTCTTCCTCTCCCTAGACACTTCCTAGCCATCTCAACTGACTCTCAACCCTCTTGATGTGAAGATGCAATGGTTTTAAGCTCTTCCCAGGTGACAGAGTGCCTCACCCTATGGCAGTGCTTCTCAATTATTTTTCTGTTATGCCCCCCACCCCTAGCAAGAAGAAAACGATCCACTCTATAAATAAATAATGCTATATAAATAAATATATAATATTTAAATATATAAATAAATGCTATAAATAATAGCATTTGTCTATAAAACAGTTCTAGGTACACATCTGCATAACATCGTATCTTGTTAACATGAAGAAAACAAAAAGATATAGCCCAACTTGCAGCGTACAATGGGCAATGAGAGTGCCACTGCCAACTACTGGAGTGGATGTGCAATTACACTTTATTGTAGTACGGCGGGAAAAAAAGCATGTTCCCCAGGGAACCCTCCCTCAGCATCACACCACATCCCCCCCAGGGGGCCCCCTCCCCACTATTTGAGAAGCACTGCCCTATGGAAAACGCTCATTTCAGCCACTTGTATCCGGGATCTACCTAAGATTACGACCATAGGTACAATGGGTAAGAATTTATCGAGGTGATTATGAACTGATGGCCTGTTTGGCCCACTTTATTTAAAATTGTATTTTATTTGAGTTCAGAAGCATTTTGTCCCTCAGACCCTTGGTATTTGAGAAGAAATGTTTAACATTATTAACATGCATTTATTCTGCAAATCTTCAATCACCTTCTCTCTGATGAGTTGACTTAAAGGTTAAGATCACAGCTTGCAAAGTTTCTTTTCAAGCTTCAAACCTTTTAGTGCATTGTATAATTAAGATTATCTGTGGGTTTTTTTTAAGCTCTCATGGACAATTACTAAGAGACAATCACTGACTTTTTATATTATAAACAAATTATAATAAACTTAAACAAATGCAAATTAACATTAACATTTATAAGCCCTCAGACATATTTTGCATACTGATACTATAGGACGGCCATTGCACACATTATATAGGAATTGATTAAAGTACTCTATAAGATTAGAACTCTGATTTCTACAGTTTCTCATATATTAAAACATGTTGTGTATGCGATACATGATGGATGGAAATGAAGTGAAACCAACTATACCGAACACAGTTCACTCCCAGAATAGCATGACCCTATCATCCGCTTCCATTGACCTGACATTGTTTTACTGGCTCTCATTTTTAATTATCGCAATAGAACCAAGATGAATCGAGCGTGTTGTGGTGTGACAGAGACAAAGACAAAGAGTCTAACTTCTAATCAAGAAATGAACGTTCCATTGATTTTTTTTTTTTCCCCTTTTCACATGCTTTGTTTGGTAATGACTGTGTCCCCAGACCATTACACAGATTATAGTTAGTCAAAGAAAAGCAGGAACCATATAATCTTTAATGATAAATGTATAATACAGCTGTTGTTGCACATGAGGTCACAAGATGCCTGGCTTTCTGATTCTCAATTTAATTAACTGGAGACAACGCATTTGTTTTTCACTGATAATCCTGAAATAAGTATATAGTCAGATTGCATTTGTGGATACTTGTTTTCTACCCTTATTTAGGACTGATTTCTAGGGCCATTAGTCTTAAGGGGGTGACTTGGTCTCTTAATAAAGCAGAATTATGGACATAAGTTCAAATTAAAATTAAGATGAGGCTATATTTATGACCGTGAAATTAGTTTAGGTTGATAGTACAAACGTATTATGGCCTGCCTAGGCCTTCACATTGACTCAGAGGCAATGTCTTCTTCTTCTGTTCCTTTCGGCTTGTCCATTTTTTCAGGGGTTGACACAGGCGAGTCAACAATTTCATTTTGTTGTCTCGCATCTTTGATTTGGCCAAAGTTTTACGCTGGATACCCAACAGTGGGCAGTTGGTGCCCTAAAAGAAAGTTAAGGTTAAGAAAGCGGACTTGGGTTCGCAAGGTCCCCAGTTTGAATCCCCCTACTGCCAAGTTACCATTGAGGTCCACTGAGCATGGCACCGTCCCCACTCACAGTTCCCCAGGCGCTCAAGGCTGCCCACTGTTCACTTTGGTGATGGGTTTAAGGCAGAGGTCACATTTCAGTTGTGTGCAGTGGTGTGAATCACAATGTCACAATGACAAGGAGTCTGCTTTCCTTCCTTCCTGAAGCAACCCTCACCATTTGTCCAGGCTTGTGGCGTGTCCTCCCTAGTCCCCAGTTAACTCCAAGGTTTACCTCCTGGTGAAGTCTAAATCCTAGTTAGGGCCGTTGGCTTCCAGTGGGCTCACCAACCACAGGAAGGTATGATTTGGGTGGCAGCCGTGAAGACTGGCTCTCAGTTCCAATCCAGGTTGCCACTGAGTTCAACTGTTTATATTCCATATGGGAGGTCTGACATCAAGTTACAGAGTTTTGTGAGAATTTAATAAGAAAGTCTTTTTGTGATGTACACTGATAAAACAATCTAACACAGAAACAAGCGCGCGATCCAACATATGTGTTGTCGTGCAACGCTATACACACATGACAGCTTTGTTTAAATTCACATGCCAACTCTGGATTGTGCTTAAATTGCTTTGCTTTGTTTGTGCTTAAGAGCAGGTGTGGTCAAACTAAGGCCCGGGGTCCAGGTGTGGCCTGTTCAGCATTATTATGTGATTTAATAATTATCTTATTGTGATTATATCTCGTAGCCATTTCGCTGCAGTAGCCGCATTTTTAAAGATGACAAATTTTTGCCCCCAAGTGAGAGAAGATTAAAATGTTAGCTTTTAACTTAGCTGTATACGCTAAGTTAAGCTACATGGTTACTTGTGTACTCGTGAATTCGGACTTGTGGAAATTGAGGTGTGTCAGGTCATAAGATATAAATCCTGAATTGCATGCAATATACAGCATGCGTCTGTTATATTGATGCTAGGGAATGATGTCTTCTAGACATTCCCACAAATCCAGTGCGTGTGTGTGTGTGTGTTTGTTTGGAAACAATTCAATTCGATGACTGACAGATTCCCTCCTTGTCTGTCTGTGCTTCTTTCCCTCTGTTTGTCCCGGGTAAATTTCTTGATTCACTTTTGTTCCCGCTGTGATGCTCGCGCTCAGTGCTCAGCTCACAGTGGGGTCACACACAGCCATCTACGGAATGAGATTGTCAGTACTCATCATCCTGGAACCCACCAAGCGAGGGAAATCAAAACTGATCTGAAAGGACTGACATTGTGGACTGTGTATCTCGTTGAAGGAGGTTTAACAGGAACAAGCACAAGGATAAATGCATTACGCAAGCATGCCCATAAGCAGACAACTCCTCAGCAGCAGCAGCAGCAGCAGGACAGTTTTTCCCATTCCCATTCTCTCCATCTCTCAACAACACACAATTAAATCGTCCTACAAACAGTCATGTCTAGGTGAGCCACCTGTGCCCCTCCTTTCCTTCCCTGTTAATCTCTAATCCACTTGAATGTAAGTGGATATTAGATTAGAAAGTTAGAGATGTGATTATTCGTCCCTGGGCACATCCTTCTATTCGCTGATTAAAACATGAACTGGGGGCCATTATGTAACCGCTTAAAAAGATTAATCCAACAGAACCCCATGGGCAATGCTGCCTGTGGTAACATGCGATAAAGATGATGCAGGTGGAGGCAACACATGACAAGGTGCAAGGTGGATGTCTAACATGATAACAAGACATCAATGCCAATGGCTATTTTTTTATTCTTATCACATAAGATATAACCTACTGCACAGGCAAATCATATATTTATTATATATATTCATTATTTTTTTAGTTTTCATCTTCATTCATCATTAGTGCATTTTGTTACTGCATCATTTAACATGTGTGCTTTAAATTGTTTTAAATGTTGCTTTTTTGCAAAAAAAAAAAAAAAAAAAGTTTTTATTTTGGAGAGATGGACAACTGTAGAATCGTGGCACATTTTTCACTTGCTACGAAAACATATAGTGCAACAATGGCGTAGGGTTAGCAGTCTCCTCATTGTTCGGTCATAGCAAGGATGCACAATGCTATCAACAAAAGGTTTAGTGATTTTTCTGTCTGCAGTCTGGAGCCAGACATTCCCCCTCTCACAGCGTTTGCCTCGAACAGGTGGAGAAATATGGTGTTTACTTCGAAATTGTCTGTGTGTGACATTTGGACAAAACCTGCGGCCATTATGTTCCTGTCAAAGGTTGTGTCTATGAAAGTTGAATTATTCTCTCACAAGGCTTTTATTTTACATTCACTCTTATTAAACACACCGCAAACCTTGTATAACAGAACTAATTGAATTTAATTCTAACAAAAAGTTATATGGTACATGGTGATTGAATCACACAGATCTGAGTAGATGTGCCCTGTAAGTAGATCAGGATCTACCAGTAGATCACAAAGCGAGGGCTGGTTGATCATTACTTATAAAAATGAAAATCCAATCCATTAATTATACATATTGGAGGCTTATATCTCTAGGGCTAGATCAGCAATTATACTGTCATTGATAATGACTGATAATCTGGGTCCATAGAGCTATATACATTTAATCAACATACCAATGACAGCAAAGGTTGTCATTGGTGGTGTAGTGGTTAAGGAAGTGGACTTGGGTCATCAAGGCTTCAGGTTCTAATCCACCAGCTGCAAGGCTGCCACTGAGGTGCTCTGAGCATAGTACGGTCCCGACCCACATGACTTCTTGAGTGTTCACCACCCACAGTAAGGCTCATAGTATGGTGCATTATGATTTGGGTGGTGTCTCTGTGACCCGGCAACATATATGGAATATGGAGACATTATATTCAGTTCATCTATGTAAATATATTGTCAGTACTATCCAATATGGTAAATCATTACCTCCCAAGCAAAAAAGGTGTGGACACCCCTGCCCTAGAGTATTGTAATAGAACTGCATAATATTGGATCCAATCAACAGGGATCCCATTTTTTTTTCCTTTGAGAGCTACTAAACTACTAAGTAAAACTGACTGCATGTCACTCAGTTTTGTAACATTTATTTTCGCAGCCCATGTATTTAGTCTGGGTCAGTGAGATGACTGGCACTGCATGGAGTCATGGAGATGTTCACTCTTATTAAGTCATTTTCATGCTCATCTGTCAGCCTGGGTCTGAACTTGGATTTCATTACAATAATTTAGAAAAGGCTGACTGACAGAGGTATGGAGGGCTGAACAGGGCAGATATTTACAGAAGCCACTTGGTGATGGTTCTTTTTTATTTTTCGGACAGAGAAGTGCCTCCTATGGGGCTGGTTATGGCTGTGAGTGAGTGCTACTGCACATACTGTACCTTGTACTAGCTCAGTGGATCTTAACCTTTTTTGAGGTACAGAACCCCACCAGTTTCATATGCACATTCACCTAACCCCTCTTTAGTGAAAAATATGATTTTTTTTCAATTCAAGACGTAAATATGAAAAAGTCGTCCAGAAGCGGGAAGTTTGTGAAGTTATTGCTCTATGTTCGTCGTTTCCATAATGGTAGCTTTTTTTTTTTTTAAAAGCCTTCAGGTGTTTTTTTGCTTCTATGATATTGACTCCACCACCCTGCATTTGCTGATTGAGATGATTGAGAGCTGCGAATATATCAGCCATGTTCGCTAAAATGAGAATAAACTCAGGATATTTGAAGTAATCTACATGACAGTGTTGGTGCTCTTGTAAAAACAGGGCTAATTCCACACGCATGGCAAAAACACGACTCGGCACCTGTTCCTGGGGTAACCACCGAACACTAGAATGGAGCCGTACCTCGAATTCAGAGCCCATTTCTTTACAGAGCTCACTGAAGATGCGGCGCACTTTTTCGCACATAGTTCACACATTCCACCACAGTTTTTAACACTTATGCCATTTTTGAAGGCAAGGTTTTTGTTGCCAACGCATGCCTGTGCAGAATACAATGCGTCACAATGATGTGTGGTGCATCAGGCTTTACTAGCGTACCAAAACCAGACTTTCTTCCCAGCATGACTGGATCTCCGTCCGTATAAAGTGAATAAACCATATCCCATGAAAGATTGTTGTCTCTGAAGAAGTCATCCACTAGCTTCTTCACATCGGCTGCTTTCGTTGTTGTTGTAAGAGTTGTTGTAAAACTCTTATTTTATCATGTCATCTTTCACGTAGCGCACCACAACAGCAAGCTGGCTTAGATCAGAAACGTCTGTGGTTTTGTCGAGTTGAAGGCTGAATTTTGCGGAGCTTGAAATCAGATCCGCGACTACTTGAGCCAAAATGTCTTTACTCACGTCTTCTACTCTGTCAGTGACGATGTCATTTGAAAGGGGAATTTGGGATAATTTACCTTCGGCCGCTGTTCCGAGTATCGAATTTGCCATCTTTAACGCAGCTGATTTCACAAGTGTTACACCAATGGTGTGTGGCTTGCCCTGCTTTTTGATCAGGTAAGCAACTTCATACGATGCTGTGAGGATCGGTTTGTTGACAGCTACAAATCCAAGAGCAGGCAGAGTGGCCCTTTCATGCTCTCTTCACCTTGAATTCAGCAAGTGTTGTGTTCTTGTATTCCCCGTCTCCATGCAGCTTCAAGAAATGCCTCTTTAATTTCGCCGGTGCGAGATTAGATTTGCTCAACTTGGCGTTGCAAATCATGCAGATAGGACGCTCACTCCCATCACGTTCCATGATATATGAGAATCCATGTTGTACATATTCTTCCGACCACTTTCTTCTTTTGCTCAACATAGTTAGATTGGATAAATTATTAAAGAGACACACGTTGACTTCTAAACACACACACTAAATTCCCCGCAGCGCTGATTGGCCAATCAGTGTAGCATGATCATCTGCACCCAGTGATGGCCAAGCGGGGCGTATGTGTCATCACAAATTTACATGATAATTCAAGTAACTCTCTCAAGTTAGCTCCACCAAACCCAAGAGACCAACCCAGGTTCAGAACCACTGTACTAACTATTATCACAGGTTATCAGTGCTGGGACTAACGCAATACTTTTAATGCTGTTATGTAACAACTACTTTTCACGGTAACTGATAACGTAGTGCGTTGTTTTTCCCATTTAGTAACGCCGTTATTGTTACTTTTGTGTAAAAGGACTCGTTACTCGTTACTATCTGTGGGTCAAATGGATGGTTTCTCCTCGCCCCAGAGAGATGAATGTATGGCAGCGGAGCCTGTCTGCTGCTCAGTGTGTGTGTGGTAAGTCTCACGGTCATGAGTGAAAGACGGGCGTCGACACTAACTGAACCCATGTGTTGTAAAGGAGCGGTGATTGGTTGACATAGGTTAACAATTCAGACTGAGCCAATCAGAAAGAGACCTGGGCGGGTCTCCTTTTTCGGGAAATAAACAGTCTCACACAGAGGCAACGCTGTACAGCAGCATACACCTACAAGCACAACGATGGAAAGTGGCAAGTTGAGGTTACGATAAAGATACCTGTCGAAATGTCTAAACATCTATTTTGTTTTTATTGCACTACTACAATTTATTATGATAGTTGCTACAGAACACAACACAAAACTTTTAATGTGTTTTTAAAGAAAGATAACTAGTTGTCAGTTACTTTTATAATTTAGTAACTAGTAATGTAACTAGTTACTTTTTTCAGAGCAGTAACACTGCAGGATATACAGTATATACTGTAGATTTTAACAGAAAGTAGGGTTAAAATTTACTGGAAATTATAGAAATAGGCCGATTCCCCTTGTAGAAGCTTATCCACTTGAAGCAGAGAAGTGAGAGTGAGGTCCTGTAATATTGACGACATACTGCGATGAAAGACAAGATCGACTCACTGTTCAATATTTTCTGCACTTTCTGAACTGTGATATGGTCCCAGGTTTCAAACCTTTCAATCGTTCTCTTTTTTTACTCCTCTCTTCATTATTCAACCATGGTTTGGGCAAAACAACCCGCTCTGAGCCGCTTGAATTTTTCAACAGTTTAACAGTTGAGGAGAAACAGTCATAGGAGACCCTATGGTCTGACTGATGTACAACATGTTTTGCGGTTCAAAATTTGATATGCCTATGTAAACAGTGATAGCGTCTATTTAGGCGCTATAGTCTACATACAGAGAATGTCAAGACAACTGATTGGCCAATCATAAATTAGTAAGGATTAAGAGGCAGGGCAAAATTGACATTTTTGCAGATCAGTTGGCGAGCGTCACGGAAAGGTGATGCGTGCGTCTGGTAGAGCACGAGAGACTTGTTGGAGGCCGCTGATCTACCGGAATTATAAATGTAATAAAATCAACTTATCATTTAGGGACAACTGACCGTTGCTTATTTACTTTGCAGTGCTTTATAGTGTTATGAGACTCTAGTGCCCCCACCAGGAAGAGGGATATTTTGCCATCAGTAATTAAGAGCTATTATGCCACTTTGTTGTGTGGGAGTTTCTTCAACTAATACATGGTTGGACCCAAATGCAGGACTGAGAGACTCTTCTTAGGTGTTCAAAGACTTATTAAAAGAAAAACAACAAAACCTGACATAAACTAAACAGACGCTTTACCCTGTACGTGAACTCTAAGCTCTAATCCTCAAATGGTTTGGCTACTCTAGCCCAAACCAAACACGATGACAAACTCCAAACAATTCCTCACAACTGTTTCCAAAACATTTCCAAATAACCCCTGCCATGACAACACATGACATCTCAAGACATGGCAATTAACCTAGACAATGAACCAGCAGAGACTGAGTGAGGGAGAGGGGTATATATACTAAGGACACCAGGTGGCACGAGTGAGACTAATGACAAAGACACAGGTAACTGTGATGACGTCGATTACCCAACACCAGACAACAGCAGGGAAAAGGAGAGAGGAAAGAGACAGAGACAGACCTCACAACTTACCATTATTTATAGTATAGAAACTGAGACTACCTCCTGACAACCAGTGACAAATATAGGACTTTACAAACTCTACTCGTTTCACACCAAATCACATTATACTCACCTTATAGTAAAGCATATCTTGGAGATGGTCACAAAATAATATGTCAGGCACTGTGTTAAAAAAAAGAAAAAAAAACTTTCTTAATGTCAAACAGTTTCTCACTGTAGGGGCAGATTTTGGCTGTGAGCACACCCACTGACCACTGATCAGTTTGTAAATGAGCCAAGTATAGTGTGCTGCTGATTGGTTGAAACTAAAACCTGCAGCCACATCAGCCCTTTGTGGATATGGTTTGACACCTTTGATATAAGATAAAAGTTCTTGGCAAGCAAGGAGGGTTGCCAGTCAGAGTTCAGCAGGATGTTCAATAACACTCTCTAGCAACATAGCCTTGTTGACTGAGTATTAATGCAACCTTTATTTACAACATACTGTAATTTATAATGAGTTGGAATTGTATGGAGCCAGAATAGTCTCAAAAAGAACACGGAGCCGCGTGCGTATTCTGAGAAGCGCACACAAGCAATGCTTCCAAATACGTTGTTCTTGGACGCAGTTTAGTGACGTCACAGATGGACCCTTGTGTGAACACTGCCGTGTGATTGGCTGCAAACGAGTGAAACTTCTGATTGGCTGGTGACGGAGTGACGTCGCAAAATTACGCTCACAAATCTGGTCGGCATAAGATGAGTCTTAAAAATTGGCGAGCTCGTAGTTTTGCAAATTAAAAGCACGATTTGCATGCGCGTAACACAATTCACAAACGTATTTGGAAGAATTCACAAACGTATTTTGACGTGTGAAGCGTTGTTTGTGTGCTCTTCTCAAAATACGCACGTGGATCCGTGTTCATGTGCGTGTTCTTCAAGAATATGCATGCAGATCCGTGTTCTTTTTGAGACTATTCTGGCTCCACAGAATTGATGGTCAGTGTACAGTGTGAAACCTTTGTTTCGGCACAGTTCCCAGACCAGCATTGACACTGACATTCACATCTTTGTTCAACTTCTAACCTCTGATTTCAGAGTGACATCTTTTCGTTACTTCTACACTGTTCTCTCTGTCGTTCCCATTAGCTTTGTATCCCGGTGTCTTTGATGGCTGTGGTAACAGACACAGACAGCCTATAGGAACAGTGTTCAGCTTCCGTCTCACTGTATTTCTCCATGTCTCTAATGACCACTGACATGAACAAAGTAATGTTGGGTGGTCTTTGATGGTTCTCTCAATCAAAGAGAGGGGGGGATATAGACAATGTAGCGAGGGGGTTAGTTAGAAGTAGGTCTGCCAGAGCCACACACACACACACACACACACACACACACAGATACCTTATATACACTGTAATCCCACACAAACTTATCTGTGTACACTGGAGTACAAAGGGGATCATGGTCTATGTATTCCTCTCTAACCACCATATGTAAAGACCAACCTAAAACCTCGCTCTAACCGTGGTTCTTCCACTAATTCTTAATAGGCCGTCAAAATGCTATTAAAGGTTTGTGCATTATGCAGAAAAATACACAATTTTTTGAGGCATGATGTAGAAATTATAGAATTTAACTGAATTTCTTTATGGTTTTTGACTGATGTATGTCATAGGATCAGCTATGCTTTTTAGATATTTCCATCAACATCCTTGTTTGTCTTTTTTGAGGAAATAAATCTTTTGTTACATAAAAAAATGACTTTTTAAATGACATTTAGGCAGAGCTTCTCATCTGGCGTTTGACGATTATTGTGTCCAAACCATCTTCTGGGCAGTTGGTGGCCTACTCGCTAAGGTACCTGACTTGGGTCTGGAGAGTTTTAGGTTTTAATCCACCAGCTGTCGAGTTACAGCTGAGGTGCATTGCGTATGACACAGTCCCCACACACTCCTCCCTGGGTGCTCTCAAAGCTGCCTACTGTTCACGTTAGTGATGGGTTAAAAGCAGAGGTGGAATTCCGTTGTGTGCAGTGGTGTGCATGTTTGATTATCACAACATCAACTGTGAGATAGTGGGGAGGCCATTGTGAGGTGTTAATCAATTGTTAAGTTGTAAGAGTGACACAATTCAAGCCAACAATTGGTCCTGACCTGCCGATCATTGTACAACTGAAAAAGTCGTAGCAAAATCGCATAAGCCGGTCAGGTCCTGCACTTTAATGTCATAAACGTGAATGTTGTGTTTTTTTTTTTCTTTTCGCATAGTAAAATTAATACAATTTCTGTATTTTTTTTCTGTTATCCATAAAGACTGATTCAGTCTTTATGGATAATCACTGTACCCGCCCCTCCCGAAGATCATTCATCTTCCCTGATGTCATTTCAACCTTCTACAATAATAAAAAAAAAAGTGTTGGGTTTAATTATGCATTTGGTTTGAATTTAGGACTCCATTTCAAAGTCAAACATTATTTTAATGAATGGACCATTGACATTACCTGAAAACCACTCTTTCACTGTGATTATAACCTCAGCATTTACTGCATATTCATTACAACCACAGAGGGCTGTGAGAACCTGACTGTCGCTGCCTGTCACTGGAGTGAGTGGCGATCTATATTCAAGTGTGCCATATGTTTCTTGTGTTACTTATTGCTTTCCCATTCCCAATAAAGTGGCAGAATAAAAAGGGTTTTACAGGTCCCTGCGGGTCGCAGCTACACTTCCACTGGTAGTCACTGAGCTGTGGGGCTGGTGTGGTGACAAATGGCACCAAGCACATATTTTACTACCGCCATTTACAATGCATGATCCAGACTGTGCTGCTCAAATGACTGTGCAGTGACACTGTTGAGAGTTATGTCTGCCAGACTGCCTCGGTGTGCTTGAGGGCTGCAAACACACACTCTCTCTTAGACACACACATACACACACACACACATGAACTGAGCTTGTTTGTTGTCTTGTTATGTGCTTGTTTCCAGCCTGACCCATCACACATTTTTTATTGATGTAAATTTCAGGAATTTACACATAGTTCTACATTTGAAATCCCCTGTGTACTGACCTTTGGTTGAGTTTATCTGTGAATCAACAGTTTAAAGGAGCCTGTAGTGCAGTGTTTTCAAGCAGTAACACTGAAGACTGGACATGAACAGTCAAGATCAGCAACAGTTCTGTGGTTCCCCTAAACAAAAGCAGTATTTGGACCAATAAAGGTCTTGGTGGTTTGTAGGAATGAGTTACGTAGAGACAGCTGCTGCTATGTAGAAAAAAAAAATTATGAAAATAAAACAGAACTCTGTTACACTGGATAAATAAGAAAGATAGGGTATCTTTCTTATTTACTTATGGTTTTTACACCATTCATTAATACATTAGTTTTAATTCAACTGCATCAAAAAGCTTGTTGTGCCGATTGTTAGTTCATGTCTGTCAGTGATACATTTATGTGATCAATCCACAGGTAGGCAGGTTTACATAAAAAAAACAAAAACAAAACAGAAAATCATCCTGGGCTGCTGGCTGCATTCGCGCCTGTCTCTTATACACATCTAGATGTGTATAAGAGACAGCACACATACACACACACACACATGAACTGAGCTTGTTTGTTGTCTTGTTATGTGCTTGTTTCCAGCCTGACCCATCACACATTTTTTATTGATGTAAATTTCAGGAATTTACACATAGTTCTACATTTGAAATCCCCTGTGTACTGACCTTTGGTTGAGTTTATCTGTGAATCAACAGTTTAAAGGAGCCTGTAGTGCAGTGTTTTCAAGCAGTAACACTGAAGACTGGACATGGACAGCCAAGATCAGCAACAGTTCTGTGGTTCCCCTCAACAAAAACAGTTTTTGGACCAATTAAGGTCCAAAAACCGGTCTTGGTGGTTTCGTAGGAATGAGTCGTTACGTAGAGACAGCTGCTGCTACGTAGAAAATAATAAAATAAAATAAAACAGAACACTGTTACACCAAGTACCTTATCTTTCTTATTTACTTGTGGTTTTTACACCATTTATTAATACATTCGTTTTAGTTCAACTGCATCAAAAAGCTTGTTGTATTGTTAGTTCATGTCTGTCTGTGATAAATTTATGTGATAAATTCACAGGTAGGCAGGTTAACTAAATCAATAAAAATACGTAAAATGGGACATTTTGAGACAAAACTCTTGGCAACTCCTTATTACAGTTCATTTTAACAAAAAAAAAAAAAAATGCATAAAAAAGTAATGGATAAAGCAGGGGTGCCCAATAGGTAGTTTGGGAACTACCAGTAGATCCCCAAAGGAGTGTTGGTAGATCCTAAACATAAAAAAAAAAATAAAAAAATAGTAATAAAAAATATAAAACTAGAGATGTAAATTGTTTTCAAGATGCTAATTATTGGACTATAGTGGGGATAATATAGGTATTGAGTAAGATAGTAAACCATATGTTGCATTTTAATGTAGAGAGTAATATATCCAGTTTATATATATTTCGAGTTTTCAATCTAGGTAGATCACATCAGCCTGGTCTTTTGAAAGGAGCTCACAAGACAAAAAAAAAGTGTGGACATCTCTGGTATAAAGCCTAAATTTCCCATAGCCTTTATGACGTCATCAACTGGGGAAACACATAATTGCAACGAAAAGGCAGACATACTAAGATAATATAAATAAATTATCTAATTTGGACAAGATTGACGGGCCACATTAAATAACTCAATGGGCCACATCCGATACCCCAGGCCTTAGTTTGCCCGTGCCTGCTTTAATATGGCTCCATGAGGTGGATTAGAATCTGATCAAATGAGGAATTAAATCAATCAGGTCAATGCTTGAAAACTGGAGAGTAAAGTTAAGTGATTTAACTTCATTTCAGTTAGAAGTTTGAAGAAACATGTTAAAATATATAAGCTACCCTTAAAGTTATATCAGATTACTATTGTGAATGCTATGTTATTGTAAGGCACGGCACATTGTACAGCAGCAGGGATTTCATAATAATTCTAAAAGCTACTGTTCAACCACCACTGGTTATGCATATATGATCATTATCAGACGTCAGTTTACCTTTACACAATGCACTTTGTCTGCATGCAGACACATGCAGCACACAGTCCTCCTCACTGTGGCTCCTTCTGCAGACTGAGCGGAAGTGGCCGTCAGGGGGCAGATGAGCTCCCTCTGTCGATACACACCGGCAGCAGCTGGCGCCCGACTTGGAGGAGCGCACACTGTGCTGAACCCGGATCAGTGGGACAGCGTGGAAGTTCCCAAAGACTTTAGACTATACAGGAAGTTAACGGAAAAAAAATAAAAGTCGGAATTAAAGGCATGTATGATGGTTACTTTTAACAGTCAGGAGAGTGTTTCGAAGTATTGGGAATTAATACACGTCCAAGGGGAGAGAGCATGTTAATCTAATTAAAACTGTCAGCCAAAGTGGATTTTACTGCTGTTATTTTGACGTTTCCATTTTTTTATGTGTGTTTTCGCAGTACGAGAAGAGGAAAGAAGGAGAGACTGGGGTCTGGTGTTGTAGCCAGAGGGCGGTGGCATCTCTCTCCCTCCCTCTCTCTCCCTCTCTCACTCTGCCTCTCTGCGTAAACTAGAGACTGGTGGAGGAGCCAGAGCAGAGCGGAGCAGAGCAGAGCGCACACGCGTTGAGGAGAGCAGAGCCAGTGCCGCTGTCACCAACCGACAGACCCTGTGGTTACTTCATACCAAACACCTCGCTCCTCACAGCCTCAGCCGACCCTTTAGTGACGGGGCTTGAACTTGAGGCCGTTCACTTTGCCCGTCATTTTACCTTTTGGACTCTTGATTGATCACCAAAGCTCACTGTTGGAGGTAGGAGGCGGGGGGAGAGTGCTCGCTGTCTCCCCCAACCGTGATCCGGAGGAGTTTTGATCGTTTTACGCACAGCTCATAATGGGTCAAAGTGGAGAGAGGAGCGGAGTCAGACACTGGGGAAGCTGGAGCAGCAGCAGGAACAGCAACAACAGCGGCAGCAGCAGGAGCTTGGTGAGGATGTGCGCCACGCCGGCGTTCCTTCTCCTCCTCCTGGCGCTCGTACGGCCAGGAGTTACCCAAGGTAAGGCGGGAGATGATGGGCTCCTCACCCATTCGTACCCTTCATTAGTATGTCCACGCGCGTCTCTCTCTCTCTCTCTCTCTCTTTCCTTCCTCCACTTTCCTCATTTATTCCTCCACGGCGCTGCTGCGGGGTTGAATGGATGCGTTCAGCCACGTTTTTTTTTTTTCTGCGCATTTCTGCACTTGCTCCCCACTAAGTGTGATCACAGCCGAGCACAGACGGTCACTGGAGGCTAATTAACCTGAAGACAAACTGACCTGTCATCCTTCAGGATGCAGAATGTGCGAGTGTGGAGCGACTGCAGTCGAGGTGGGCTGGAAAATGAACTTGAGCGATGAGCGAGAATGGGTTCAGATCCACGACCAGGCGGTGATTTTCTATTGGAATGGGGGATTTTTTTTTTTTTTTGTAATTGGAGCCACGGTGCTGTTCAATGAGGGTGAGAACTGCATGAAAAGGGCAGAACTCACAAGTCCACCACCAGGAGGACCAGTGTGTGAGCGCGCAGCGCTTCATAACCAGACAGGGTCGAGGCTGCACTTCACTGCTTTCCCATTGGAAAATTGATCACAAGTCACAAACAGTCTGACACTCTACCACCGAGATACAGCCAATTATACGGAACCCCATGGTGTGAACAAATAAATAAATAAATACATTGAAGAGAAAATAGAACCACAAAAGTCAACATCATAGTCTGTGATTTGGACTTGAACTGTCCAGTGTCACAATGTTAACCTGAAGACTAACACAGGAGAATCAAAGTGATATAGAGTTGCTTTGTACTGCGTTGTATTTGTATTTGTTAGAGGCCGGGTGACAGTCTCTGTGTAATTGGCTGCTCCCTGGAAACACTGAGGGGGAAGACGGATCTTTCTCTCTCTCACATGCTCCCTCTGACCTTCTCTTTGCAAACTTCTATGTGTTCATGGTAAAAAAAAAAATATAATGACCAACACTTTTGTTGTTTTATCAAGTTGATAAATGTTCCATGTTTCTCATTATGGCCCCAGTAGCTCAAGTTTGACCTTATCACGGCAAATTATTGTGAATTTCTTCTCTTATTAAGTAAAAAATCCCTATACCCGACCAGGGTTATGACTTACTTCAGTCTTTACGCCCCATTATACAGCTAATATTCCACTTGAAAGCCCCTGAAAGGACACCAAGTGTCGTCAGTACTTCATTTTTTTTTTCTTTTTACTGATTAGCTGAATTTTCTGTACTGAGTTTGGGCAGTAATGGGCCATGAGGCCGCTCCTCCTGCCTGGAGGGAAGCTGAATCTTAGCAACACCCACCAATTTTCATTATGACCTCTCTCTGTGGGTTTGCTGTAAAATCAATATGCTGCAATTTAGGGAAAACAATTTTTAGCAGCCTTTTACCTAACTCTGATAAATAGCACCTGGGCTCCAACATGTGACTCAATTTACCTTCAGCAGAACAATCTGATAATTGGAAAGTTAAAGTTTGAGTTTTTAAGTTGAAATAAACTTTTTTTCCCCCCTTTCTCCCCTCCCTGGTTCCCTTTCTTTTCTCCTATTCTGCTGCTGTGTTTTAAGATCTGCAATTCTGCTACCACTTTGGTGTTGTAGTGCTTTTGTTATTGTGCGTTTTCTTTTTTCAACCTGAGTTGCTGCACTGGAGGTGTTTCTTTGTGTGTGAGGAGTCACCCCATTAGCTGCTCGATTGAATGGGGCAAAACACACAAACACATTGACCTAACAGTGGGGAAGCGGATTACTTTGTTTACATAGCTGATCCTCTCTGTACATCAGCACTCTGTTCAATTCCCAGTCCATTAGGTACAAATCCTCCCACAAACCATTGTTTCCATGTGCGTGTTTGGTCTTTGAATAGTATTATCCTGTTTATTTATTCAACTTGTTTGTTGTTTGTTGATTGTACAATCGATTGTTTCAGCCAGCTTTGATGACCGGCAGTGCTACAATGATGATATGTAGGAAAATCATAACCCCAATCTATAACATCACAATAATCAGCACATTTTAAACAAATATAGTACAGGCATTAATGTGATTAATTTTTACTTAACACTTTTTAAGGTTCAATCTGCTCTTTGTCAGTGATAGTGTAGGAAGTGTGGTGCAAGCAGCCAGACACACTCATGCACATGTGCACACACACAATGAGAGTTAAGTGTTGGTTGAGATCCTCTCATGTCCGCTCAAGTGCATGTGTCGGCCCCAGCCGGCAGGCCCCGACCCTGAGGCTGCTGGCTTCTTTAAAAAGCCATTATCTCTTATTAAATCTAAAATAAGTGAGTGAGAATATTGAACCAGGACATTTGGAACTTTTCTTTTTTTTTTCGTCACTGCTTTCATGTCAGTGCCTAAGCTTAGGAAGTAAAAGCTAATGATTGTCAGTGTAAAATTAACGTTGTAGTTCTTTATATTCAATTATACAGCCTATAAACAATACAATCTCAATCGTTATAAAAGGCTTTGAGAAATGCTGTTATATATCTGTGGCACTTAATGATTGAATCCAAAAGTCCAGAGTGGAGGCTCTGATCTGTGAAGTTTGTTGACCTCTTGGATGGTGCCTTCAAGGCCCTGTCGTTACCGATTTCATGCTCTGTCAGTTGTGGTCTGCTTCCAGACGTGAATACGCTTTAGTTCTAAATCAAGTTTGTGTTGATTTACCGCACTTTCATTTTTATTTTACTAACATTTGCTTTGATCACTGAACAGACATTAAAAAGAAACAAAAAAAAATAAACAACTTGTTTTGCATATTTGTGTTTTACTTTGAAACCTGTAAGACAGAACAGTGAGGGTTTTAACATGTAGATGTGTATTTGCCAACCTCGTGTTGCGGATGTGTGAAAATGTTCTAAAAGTGATGCCTGTGTGTATGTGCGTGGCAACACTTCAATTTGTGTGTGAACGTGATTTCGTACATGCGTGTGTGAAAATGGCAGCGCGACGTTTTATCAGAATAAGCTCATGTGAGTATTTCGGTGTCACACTGTGTCTCCCACACTGTCTTCCATTATGCTGTGATCCTCGTCCCGTGGCTACGCGGCCGTCCAATATTCCGCACATGCAGGGGGACAGCTGGGAAATATAGCAAACAAAATGGGCCAACTTGATTGGCTGTGCTACTCCTGCCAGCATAATCTCATTGGCGAAGCTGGTTTTTTCATGCACTGGACTTTAGGCTGTTTCCGTGTTACAAAAAGAGCGGGGATGAATGAATGGATGAGGGAGAAATCTCTCTGGCTGCTCTGTACCAGCTTTCAGCACTTCTCTTGGACACCAAACACACACACACACACACGGACACACACACTCGGGAACAGAGAACAAGATTTTTCACACAGCAAGATATCTCTCTGGTCAAACAATGCCTCTTTCTCTCTGAATTCTCCGTGTGTGTGTGTGAATGTGAGGCTCCTAAAATGTGCGTTTGTGTGTCTGGACAGGCCTTTACAGGCGACTGTCAAAGGCACTCTTTGACTGTCTGGAAACCCCTCCTGTTGTTGGGAGCATAGTGATGTCACGCTCCTTGAGTGTTTTGCTACATTATTATTTGTTTTGTGTATATTACCATTAATTTGTGATTGCTTCCCTGACTTTTCTGTGTGTCCAGGGATAGCAACTCTTATTTTGAAAGTGTATAATTGATAGTCTGTCTTCTGTTTTGGCTGCTGTGCATAGACAGACTGGAACATATTGGTTTTCTCTCTGACCACATTTCGCCTCTAAAATAACAAACACAATTTTGCAAATTAAAAGTTTGGATGATGTAAAAAAGATAGTATGTTTCCTTTGACATGGAAATAATAGAGCATGGGTTGGACAGAAAAGTTTTTTCAGAAGAATTCTCCTAAAAGTCTTCTATGGTGGAACAAATGGATTCTAAACAGTGGTTTATTCATATTCTGGAATTAGTTGAAACAAACAATTATGACAATCTACTCCACTTAGACTAAAATGTCTAGGAAGAATTGCGGTCTGCAATTTGTATGCGGAAATTCCCAGTCGGTCAAGTTACTGAAAGCACCGCATTTTTCTATATGGCCTCAATTTTTTGTGTTAATGTACACGTTCATGAAATCATTTCAGTAAGGAAGGAAGCAGTTGAAGCATGTGAAGAAACTGCATTACATTTACAGGAGTTCCATTCCATCTCCATTGTGGGGAAATCAAAGGTGGATGACGGGAATGCATTCCTGTGTACAACCGTCTTGTCTCACTGTACATACTTGGGTTTTCATCTGCAAATGTGCACATTTAGAAAGACAAGCTGAGCCACGGAAAAGTGAAACTCAATGTTGTGAAAACGATTCCGAGCGTCTCCCGCTGTTAGGCCTAATTCCTTCTAAGGTTTCATGTAAAGATCTGGAATTATGAATTTTTCATGGGCTTGGAAACCCAAGACCTCATTTGGGGCTCTCATTTCCAAGCTTTTTGTTTTAGTTAGTCAAGTGTGTCTATTTGTGTGTGTGTGGGCGGACGGCAGTTCTGAGAAAAAAGATGTTGGTTCCCAATCGATGGCCTACTATATAGTTCCCATAGGTTCAAGGCAGCTCTGCTAAAATTTATGTTCTTACTGTTCCGCAGTGCAACTAGACAGATCTAGGATATCTTTGAAATACTAGTAAATGCTATCGATCCGACTATTTTTAACAACCTCTGCTGTTCAATGTTTGCTTTTCGGTGGAGCTGAAGGCCAATCCCAGAAGATCGACGCCAACATATGCTGTGAAACATTTAGCCACTCTGTTGGGGTCAGAAAATATTAGTTCTTAATCTCATTAAGAACAATTTAGAGTATCCACTCCACCTAATCTTCTTGCTTCAAGTGTGGGTGAAACCAAAGAGCCCAGTGAGAACACATGCCTGCATGCCAAGAACACGGAACCTCGACACAGAAAGGCCCATGACCGAGCCGGAATGTGAACTGCTGACCTTCTTGATGTGAGGCAATAAATGCTAACGGCAAAGAGACCCTCTCTTTGCCACAATAGTAGTATTGTGGCACTTTATGTTGGTTTGTGCGGTGAATATTTTTTGAATCGAAATACATACATATATATATTTATACATATATATTTGTATATGCATATACTGTATTTATATGCAAACACATCAGGAGTCTCAAACTGGCGGCCTGTGGGCCATTTGCGGCCCGTGCAACGATATTTTGCGGCCGCCACCTTGATGTGAAAGTTCAATTTATAAAAATATTTTATAGATCTGCTCTTCACATTTTATGGTAAATCCTGAAGTTCTCAAACTCTGATCCACAGTCTCCTTCTGGTTCGGTTCTGTACTGAATCGATGAGAAACAGACTTTTTATTAATTCTTTCTTAATTTTTTATTGAACACTGAGAGCTGAGACCTGCACTTCACTTCGTTCTCTTCTCTCCTCCTTGTTTCCCTTTTTTTCTACTTAGATTTACGCTGTTTAATTAAAGTGTGGCCCAACAGTGGACATATTGTTGTGCATCTGAATGGAGCTTGCAACAGCGGGACATTTTATGTGTGTGTGTGTGTGTGTGTGGTCAGAGGAACCCATCAGTCAGACACCAGCAGGGGGAAAAGTTAGCCTATACACACATGCGTGGATGTATATGGGAACTGAAAGAACTCAAGTCAAAAGAAAGGAAAAAGACAGGTAGAAAAAAAAACACACTAACTTTTATACCAGGCCAACTGTTCTCACCCTGGATAAGGGGCCTCCATTCTGTCCGCAGCCAGCGGCTTAGATTTTTCATGGTCTATATATTTTTTTTTTTATTTGATACCATAAAACCTCCAGTAAATAGCTAGTGCTGGTTTATTTGCCTCAAAAACAACAAGCAGCAAACAGCACTGATTGGAAACAGACGATTAACGGCATCAACTGCCCCTCCGCTCCCATCCCTACTCCTCCTGAATGTGTGAAGAAACCAACTCCTGTTTAATCCCCGTGGTGAGGGTGTCATGTCTGTTTTTGGAAATATGTTTGGACTCAGTCCAAATTACCAATCTGCTGCCTCTTCAGAGGCAGACGAGTTTGGGATGTTTTAAATAAATCACCGTCGGCGCATTTCTTTCTGTTTCTGTTTTCCATAAATTAGGTTATGACCCTCATGTTGATAGCAAAAAATCATTTTTTTGGGTCCAAGAAGGACTTGTATCTTAAAAGTTCACAGTCATTTTTGCTGGTTTAATTACCTTTTTTTTTTTGCATATTTAGTAAACGTATTGTTCAGTTTTCACAAGTTCAATTATAAAATATCCTAATTAATGTTCAGTGATGTTATGTCTACCGGGTGAAGGTTTGAGACTTTTAAAATATGGGTCCCCAGACACACGTGGTGGTCTCCATACAGGTGTCTGAGGGGAACAGTTCTTTAAAGACTAACACGCGTCTGGCAGATGGGTGCTGAGTGTTTTGACTGAGTGGTGTTCTTGTGTGTTGCAGGAACACAGCCCTATTTGTGTCAGCATGAATATGTAATTAAGCTGCCATGGAGAAAAGACGGCGTGTCGCGACAGGGGGTCCATGAGCGAGGGACCAGGGTGTTTTTCTTTTTTTTTTTGTTTCAACGTTAAGCTTGTTTTATGCATTGTCCTGGGTTTGACAAGGAGAAAGGAGGAAAGTGAATGGGAGGGGAAGAATGGATTAGGAGGAGGAACAAGGGATATGAAAGGAGGTTCTTTTTTCTTGTGGAGAACTTGACATTCACGCTCCCTTTTTGATAAGAAACAAAGACACACTGTAAAAGCCCCACCAACAACTATAGAAGTGTGGAGAGAGAATTAGAGGGGAGGGGGGGCAAAGGAGGAGGGGAAGGGTATAAGTGAGCACGGTGAGCAGCACTGCCTGTCGGATTAGTCTTTGTCGTTTCGGTATCTTTCAACAATGCATTTTCCTCATCCTTTGTTACTCCTTGTTCACTGTTGCTCTCCACATCTCTTCTGGAAGTTTCCTTGTCTTGTTTTTTTCTTCCTCGCTCCCTCAATCCATCTTCTCCCTCCCTCTGTCCTCCAGTAACCAACAGTAACTCTTTTCTTTTCCCCACTCCCTCTCCCGTTCCTGCCAAGGTAATCTGCTGGCCCATCTGTAGGCATATGCAAAAACCTGAAACCATAATTACTATAATCACAGCTGTAACTTTTTTAACGTCTCAGGCTTACGCACTTTGCTCACTTGAGCACGAGAGTTGTGCCCACTTTTTGAAAGGGAACATTGTAATTCTCGATGCTGTGAAAAGGTGGAATTAAGAATGTGTTAAAAAAAAGGGTGTCTGGTTGCCTGTTTTCCTACCGTAGACATGATGTAATTTACTGTACAGCCAACCGTGTAGCATTAGGGGAGACACGGCGCGGAACACAGAAAACAGACTGGGAGACATTCAGCAGCGTCCCGTGACTGCTCAAGATCACCGTGTCCTGAAGAAAAGATATCATCTGATGTTAAATCCATGCTCAAGTACACGCAAATACTGTTCCACTACACAACAAGTCCATTCACTACCTCTGGCCCCATACCAGCTATGATATGAGGAACGATATATTTCACACCGTTCAATGACAAGCGTACATGTAAGCAGTTTGCTTTGATTCATCTGAACACAGCATTCTTAGTGGCTAATGAATATAGGGCCCGACTCTGCTGAGGAGGCATGTTTTGTGTGTCCATTGTGTGTGCACGTGGATGAAATATTGCATTGCTACGTTCCAGAATTATCCAACCACGCAGCATTTTTTCACTCCCCCTGAGGGGAACAGGTAGGACAGTACTTGAGGTGGAGAGGAAGGAGAGAGAGAGAGGGAGAGGGAGAGAGAGTAATGACTTCTACTGTGAAAATGTTGGCTCCTAAAATGTGTGGTTCTTTAGGAAAAATAAGAAGTGATCACACTGGAATGATCAGCCCGGGGATTGCAGTGTTTAGTGAGTGGGAGGAAGAGAGATATACTTGGACACAGGGGTGTGAGATAGGGGAGACTGTAGGGTATGTAATTAATCTCCCCTCTTAGAGAGTAGGGAGGAATTTAATGAAGGGAAAAGTGATTACAGAATCATTTCACTCAATTTGACTTTTACACACGCACACACTGAAGATATGGCGTTGGCTTCACCCTGTCTTTACAACCGGCCAAGGGGCTATTGGTCACAAATACTGTGAGGCTGTTGATGAAACTAATTTTGGGTCAAGTCTTGACTTGTACCTCAATACACTGGTGGATCGAGACAACAACATATGGCTTTTTGTGTATGCGCTGATTTGATCACAGCTTGACAAAAGTAGAAAACAGTACAAGACTTTGAACCTAACCTTGACCATATGTCCTACATGTGGAGACAAACAGTAATGAGAGGCAGTGAGGAACTGATTCCAATTCACAAACTCATGTAGACCAGGGCTCCCCAACTCCAGATCTGCAGACTCGTACTGCATATCCATTTACTGACCTCATTGGAAGACATGGAAGATGGAAACACTGGTCAGTGTTTTTGCCCCATGATCTCCCAAATCTCTCGCCACAGTTATTGCGTCCTTGCTTCAAACTTACTGATGCAGGCTAGAGCTTTGTAGAGAAAAGATTGGGGACTGCTCAGACACACCATAGCATATTATTTGGACATCCGTTGGTGTCAGGAAGGGCCAAACAAAGTTCTGACTGAAGGAACCACCGAAATCAAACCAACATCCCAAAACACAATAAACAAATGTGTCTGCTAACATCTGTATTTCAAATTTATTAACAATTATGTTAATAAAACTCCCCAGTAGATGGCGATGACGAGCTATATCAAGACTTAAAATTGCCAAAACATGTATTTACATGAATCTATGTTTACCAGTAATGAGCTGGATCAATTGTGGAGAGGAGTTTAACTATGTCCCTGTGACATCAACCAGAAACGAATGAAGTTCCTTAGTTGTGAAGTCTTTCACCTCCAACTAAACTTTTTTTTAATTGTGAAGGGTTGCCTCGGCAAACATGGGGCCATAGATGTAGTGAGAGGCAGAGGTGCTGCCCTGATAACGTGACCTATGGGGGGCATCATTGGAGCTCCATCTGCCCCCTAGAGGTGAGCGATAAAATGCATACCTGATCTTTTTTGTTTTTTTGTTATGATTGCTGGTACAGGGTGTAATGTGAGCCTGTAATGAACTAGCTGATTGACATGCATGTCCAAAGCCTGGCCCGTGGGCCATTTCTGGCACGTGGTCAAATTTTATACAGCCCACAGCCTCCTGTCAAAACATGCATCACATTTCCCACCGCCACACAAATCACATGTCTTTCAGTTTCCTCACATTTTTTTTTTTTTTTTCCCAGAGAATTTGCTTTCATCTTATTTTGCCTTCAGATGTGAAGGGAATAGTGATTTAGTCAGGACCTGTTTAGATGTGACATCTAAGTGATGAAATAAAAATATGTCGTTTGCAATCAAATTTCCATAAAACACTGCATTTGCATTTCATTGTAATGCTTTAAAGAATGATAGGCTGGTTTGGGTCCTTTCCTAATCCTGGCAGAAAAGGAACAAACACATTAGAAAATATTTCCTTAAAGGAGTTGCTATAAAAAAAAAAACAAGAACAAATGAATGTTTCATTTTGATGGACCAACAGGGCTCTACTTTAATCAAACAGCAGAAGTTCATAAGCCTTAGTCGGCAACCTGTGTTAGTTCCAGTGGGTAAGGGTGAAAACTTTCTGAGTAATCAGTTCCTATTGTACAGGTTTTATTATTGTATGTAGCATCATCTCTGCTCAGCGCTGCCCCCTTTTCCTGCTCCATATTGCATTATTTTATATTTGGTGTCTCCTCCATCTTTAAGTGACGCATAATTATTTAACGAGGAGTAGGAGAGCCGTCTAAGCCATGCAAGCTTTCAGTTTGTATTTGTTTTATCTGCTTTCTTGTAGTGTCAGACTATTAACCTGCTGCTCTTGAGTGTTAGTGCAGAATCTTTCAAATTCCAAGACAAAGGCACATTCACATTACTATTTAGTAGAGATTATTCCTGTTATATTACTTCTTAGCTGAAGTAATCCAAATTATGGGTAATATTTTGGATTATCTGTGTGTTCTTCAATGACAGTGGTGGAATAGGGGTCAAGGAAGTGGACTTGGTTCTGTAAGGCTCTAATTCACCAGCTTGATTGTTATACAAGGCTATATACTATTTTACAAAAGTGCATTTTTTTTTTTTTTAAGCGCCAACAATAACTAAAAGTAATTAATGAAAATGATCCTTGGGTTAATTTTATTGTTTAAGTCTAGTCTCATTCTTGTATATTCTACTATAATTGGTTCTGTCAAGTCTTTTCAATGCAAATCTACCACCTTTTTTTTTTTTTTTTTTTAAATAAAAATCCAAGGCTGACTGACATTATCTACAATTTACTGTAGAACCGCCTCAGATTTTGGAATCCCTGCTGTGATCTGACCGAAAAATTCTTATAAAAGCTCAGTGACAGTCAGTGTGTGCACAGTTGTATTCATCAACTAAAAGTACTGGCTGTTACGGCAGTAAAACAATTGTTAGTGGACTAAATTATAGACACGTTACATCTTTTAACACAACCAGCACAGACATATTGTGCATGTTAAATCCTTTTCTATTTTGGTTGTTGGCATTAAAAATGCAAAAAATATTTTGGACAATATCTTGGCCTTTATTTGTCTCTTTCCAAATATATTTATAGTGCTTCTTTGTATCCAGCTAGTTTGTAATGAGGAGATTTTTTTTTTATTCTGCTTGGAACAGTACCACTAAAATCCAGGTTGTGTGGTCCAAAAGGTGTTTGCCAAGCCTCATTTATTTCGTTTTATTTTCCTCGCAGCCTTTAGATGGGATTTTCACATCGCAGTTGCTTTTTAAAATGTCCTTTAAATAAACCTGAATGTAGGCAACAACAGAACATTGCTGGTTTGGACTATGTGGCCAAGTGTGAGTCACTCTGTGGCCAAATAACAACCGTGGATGCTCACTGCAGACGGCTAAGCCATATTTAAAAGTGTGATGATATATGTAAAATGTGTGAAACTGCAGACCTAAAAGCAATAAGTCCAATCCAAATTTGAGCTCTGGAGAGATTTTCGCCTCAATTTAGTTTACAAAGGATGGGAATGGGAGGTCGTTTACTTTGACTGTGTGTTACAGTGCCTTCATTAAAACCCCATACACAGACATATTAGCAGCACCACCTGCTTTATTTCTACAATGTGCAATTCCACTGCTGTGTTGACTTTTTGAGAAAAAAAAAAAAAAAAAATCAGATTAACATAGACTTGGGCAGACCTGGTTGTCAAACTTATTTTTCTCCCTCTTGTCATACATAGTGCCACTTTCAGCAAAATATCCATATCATAGCCAATTTGTATATATGTAGATTACAGTTAAATTAAATTTACAATTTGCGTTTTTTTTTTTAACTCCATTTACCATCTCCCGGTTACCATCAGTACCATCTCTCCACAGCACAGCTGGAGATGTAGTTTGGTTTCTGTTTAAGAGACAGGATGAAGACAGATGGAAAAAAAGTCCCCCACGTCTCAACCTCTCAGAGGAGGAAAAAAAAAAAAAAAAATCTGCACCTCTAACCCCTCGCAAGAGCGAGGGAAGCTCTCTGCGGTAAGGAGCTAAGTACGAGTGGGAACCTGTCTCTTATACACATCTGGAGAGATTTTCGCCTCAATTTAGTTTACAAAGGTTGGGAATGGGAGATCGTTTACTTTGACTGTGTGTTACAGTGCCTTCATTAAAACTCCATACACAGACATATTAGCAGCACCACCTGCTTTATTTCTACAATGTGCAATTTCACTGCTGTGTTGACTTTTTGAAAAAAAAAAAAAAAAAAAAATCAGATTAACATAGACTTGGGCAGACCTGGTTGTCAAACTTATTTTTCTCCCTCTTGTCATACATAGTGCCACTTTCAGCAAAATATCCATATCATAGCCAATTTGTATATGTGTAGATTACAGTTAAATTAAATTTACAATTTGCGTTTTTTTTTTTAACTCCATTTACCATCTCCCGGTTACCATCAGTACCATCTCTCCACAGCACAGCTGGAGATGCAGTTTGGTTTCTGTTTCCAGTTCATAAAGTAGCTCACTGTCCAGTGATATATGACTCCATCACCCCGCTACCACTCAACACACACATACACACACGGCAAATCATCCCACGGAATGTTTGGAAACAGACAGTTTTAGCATACACTGGCACAGTCACTGTTTCTCCATATGTACTAGTTGTTGAATTGCTGGGAGGTTTACTGTACCGTGTGCTTCACTGTCCAGTTGGCATTTCGGGAAAGCAGATTTTTGTATGTGTGGCATGTTCACCTGCACTAGCACACACATAATAATAGTTCCATATGAATTTTTAGTTTGGTTGCTATTTTAGTTTGACAGTGTTTTTCCAGCCTTTCACAGAAGCATGGGCAAACTATGGGCCAGGACCGGAATACAGATTTAGGCCTTCCAATTTTATCCAAAAGTTCTATTGTCTTAAAAAAAATACAGTAGAAATGTCTTAATGAATTTTAACATGTTGGCCTACACATGACTCCATCTATCTATCTACACCCTAATCCAACCCTCTGTCAGGTTTTTGGACCAAATGTGGTCTTTGTGTCAAAAAGTTTGTACCAGCCTGGTTTAGAACAAGGTGTGAAGATCACTGACTCCTGGATACGGAAAATAAGGTTTAGCCACTGTCAGTTTGGTTGATTGTTCATGCTAACAAGCTGTACAAGTTGAAGCCTGTTTTTAAGATCCATGATTTCCTGCAGTTTTCCAACACGTAGAATTTAAGCAATTTTTTTACCATTTAAAATGGCACGGTCTAATATTGTATTGATTTAAGGAATGAGACTAAGTAATAAAACTGTCTCGCCATCATTCATAGTTTGTGTGAAATATAGGTTTTTGGATTTGTGTGTCGATAGATTACAGAATCATAACAGATTGTCTTTTCCAATATGGGAATTTGTGCTTTCCGTGCTTTTCCTGGCTTGGTGACAACTCAAAGCACTTTAGTTTATACAGTGTGTACACTTTTCATCCGTTTACGTTCAGAGTGTTATATAAATCACCTGTTGTGGCCCTTTTATTCCACTTAACAAGCTTCATGCTACATATCGATGAAGATTCTGATTCTCATTCAGGTCATGATCAAGGTTAAAGAGATTTGTCGGGGCCACTGGACATTGCATTTTTTTTTAGAAATACAGTCTTTGTTGAGAGGGGAAAGGTTTTTAACAAAAGTCTTCAACCTTTATTTGGCAAAGTTGGCTAAAGGGTGGTTCTGTCTGGTAAGACATTGTTTCCCAAAGACTGGGTCGTGGCCCTCAGTTTGTTCGCAAGAGAGGTTGGGTTTGGTTTGTCTTGCCTCGTATTTCCTTTTGAGTTCACAGATATTTTTGCGGGATATTTTACCATTGTAACTTACTATATACTGTACACTTGGGTTTTCAAAGTATGGGGCGGGCCCTCCTGGGGGGCACGGTGCGATGCTGAAGGGGGCGTGTGTGACCCTGGGGAACATGCTTTTTTTTCCGTCGTACTACAATAAAGTGTAATTTCACATCCTTGTAAGTTGAACTATATCTCTTTTTTTATGTTTACAAGGATATGATGTTATGCAGAGGTGTACCTAGAACTATTTTATAGACAAATGCTATTATTTATAGTTGCGGCAGAGAGTGGGTGGTGGGGTGGGGGTCTTCTTGCTGGGGGGGTAGCATAAAAAAGATTGGGAAGCACTGGAGTGAGGTTTAATAACAGATTGATAACAACTAATTGATGATTTACCCATAATTGATAAGATTAGCAGAAGTGAATATACAGTAAAAGTGATATACAGTCAGAGAGTGGACTGGACTATTTGATGGTTTATATATTAGACTCTCTTCCAGTGCTTTGAGGGATGCCATAATCAGTGGTGGTTTTTCAGCAGTGCACTGATGAGTGCCACATCACGGCTGGGCGTCCACATCAAACAAATCGGTTGCAACTGTACCAGCTGCACTGCATCACATTGTTGCCTACTTGCTGAACTATGCTCCACGCTATGTGCCGTGTGGCAAACCAGTGACATCATGTGTATGGGGTTACTTATTCTGAGAACTGATGAATGAGCATGAGACTTATGTCATCGTGTCATAGCAGGGGTACATGGCCACATCAAAAGAACATTAGCTGCCTCTCACAGTGTTTTTTTTTTCTCTTCTCTGTGTCAGTCTATGTTTCCTTATATGACTCTTTTGTTAGTGTCAGCTCCTTCTCAACTACCCTTCATCTTTCCCCACTTGAGTCTGACTGTCTTTCCATCCCTGTTTTAGTCTTTTCATCCTTCCAAAGGGGAAAAGGGAGATTCTAACTTTGAACTGAAGACACAAGCAAAAGAAAAAAAAAACACTGAACTGAAAACACAAAAAAAAAAAAAAAAAAAAAAAAAAAAAAACTTTGCAGAAACATTTGATGTGTTTTCACCACTTTCTTGTCTGAGAAATGTCATCAGCACCCGAGGAACACTTTCAAAAGAAGCAGTGAGTAGCTGACAAAAGCCAGGGGATGCCCACGGCTCCCTGTAGCTCCTGCAAATCCTTGTATTGTTGCTGAGCATAGTTGCGCTCCGTTCTCTCCCTCATGGGTTTTGGTTTGTTTTCTGCTCTGTGCTGAGGTCTTGTCAGGAAATGCGGACAAGGATCAGTCTCTCTGGCCTATGGTAAACCGATGTCACAAAAAAAATAAATTTGCTGAAAAGCAAAACTTCAGTTTCTTGACTCGGTGGTCAGATCTTCAGTGATGCTCTGTCATCATCTGATTAGGAAAGTTGTTTGCAATGTGATTAAACTGAAATATGTATAAAAATAAACTGTCTTAATAAGTTCATATTTTGTTAACTTTAGGGCCAGTAAAAGTGACTCATACTAAACAGTTTCCTCTACGTTTAGCTGTTTCAAAGTTTTAGTTCAAGTCCTTAAAGCTTTCAGTTCCATCACTGGTCTTTAGGGCCACAGGGTGGTGGTGGTGGTGGGGGGGTGCTTCCATTCAATTATTTACCGAGTTCAGAGTTAAGATAACAACATGCATCAGAGTTACAGACACAGTGGTGCCGCACAGCCTCAGGGTGTCCTTAATACATATGCAGCCAACCACAATATTAGCATTAGTGAGGAAATAGCAATGATTTTTTTTTTTTTAAATCAATAAAAATGACAATTTGTTGTTAAAAGTAATGTTTTGAAGGCTTATATTTTTAGTTAGACAGAATAGTTGCCACTGAGTTGGATCAACATACATTTCCAGTGGGGTGGGCCTACCAACCATAGGAAGAATCACAGCATGGAGAGTTGTGATACAACCATCCAACACTTTACTTCACACACATGCTGCCATGTCTGGCACCCGGTCTACGTGTCTTATTCGAGGTGTTGTTGTTCACACTAATACTACTGTTTTTGTCAGAACTTTGTCGGTAGGTTATGTCAGTGCTAAAATTATATAAAAAAAAAAAAATCCACAGGACGAACACACAGTGCCTGACATCCAAGATACGGGGCATTCAGTGACTCCGGAAAAGTGAGTAACATTGCGGGGGCCGTTGCAATCTCACTTTACATAGGATGCATTTGCCACAGCTGCGGTACTCAGAAGGATACTTCTCCAACGTGTTATCAATGGTTAGAAATGTAAATCCCAACATTAATCTCTCAGCACAGTGACCTTTGTGTCTTATTTCAACAACATTTGTGTGGCCCCTTTAGGTCAACCATCATCGAGTAGTGGTATATCTTCAAAATACTGTGACTACTAATAAAAAAAAAAAAAAAAAACTGCTTTTGGTTTCAGTTATTGGTTCTTTTTGACCTAACTCAAATTTCTGCTTTACTTGTTGGGGTGGCAGCAGACCCCATGACTGCCACCCAATTCACCCAACCAGCCCCTCTGGAACCTATATGTGGATGGTGAGACCACTGGAAGGCGCTAACTGTCCTAACCGGGACTCGATCTTACCCAATAGGAGAGGGGTGTAGCCAGACCCCTTAAAATGGGTGGGCCCTGAACAAATTAGGGTGGGCCAACCCCAAAGTATTATAACCAAGTTTGATCAGCCCTCTCATTGGATTGGGTGGGCCTGACTGACAAGTGGGTGGGCCCAGGCCGTGGCTACGCCTATGCAATTGGTAAACCTTGGTGATCTACACCAATGACCAATTTTGTATTGGTTTTTCAGTAAACATAGTGAGCTGGTCAATGTCGATTCTCAGTTATCCAGGTGATGGACAGGATTAAAGAGTTTTGTTCGGCAACTGGATATTTACTGAAAAAAGCTCTGGGATGAGAGGTGAGATGTTTTTCCGAAAAAACTGTGTCCTATTGCGGAACGTCTCTTCAATTCTTCAGTAAGCAGGGGTCACTGTTGCTAACGGCAGCACAGTAGTGGCCATAGACACTGCTCTGACAGTGCACCGCTGCTGTTGGCTGTGGTTGCAGACGTATTGATGTTGAAGTGTTTCAGTGTTTCCACAGCATTCATTCAGGTTGCAGGGAAGTCGGGGACACTGTAGGTTGTCAGTGTGACAGTAATTGTGGAGTATGAGCTGGAGTGGAGCTGTTAGATGTAAATGCCGAACCTGAACTTTCTCTGGACTGAGAAATGTCCTGTTTCGTTTTCCCAGCTGCCGGAATAGTGAAGGTATTTAGTTCTGCGATTGTCTCCCCATTAAAGTCAATGGATAGGTTTTGACTTGGGTTTCTCTAATGAAGACTCACTTGTCAAATATATATATATATATTTTTTTGTAAAGACTGGCACATGGTTTACCATGTTGCTCTTGTGCTTCTCATTCCTACAGTGCAGCTCTGTTTCTGTTCAGTTTCTCTTGTTTTTCTCCTTTGCAACTAGAGATGGATGTGTTAGTCTGTTATATTGCTTTTATTCTTATTTCTTCTTTTCACTTCGGCTGGTTCCTTTTTTCAGGGGTTGCCACAGCGAGTCAACAATGTAATTTGTTGTCTTGCATCGTTGATCTGATCTCTGGCCAAAGTTTTAGGGCCAAATGCCCTTCCTGAAGCGACCCCCACCTACTCCCTAGAGGTTGGTTTGTTATATTGCATTTATTAATTACAGTAAATGAATAAATAACAGTTAATTGTGATGGATTATATAAGCAAAAGTTACAGCTGTAAAACAAAATATTTTTTTTTTCCACATACATGTAAACAATAATGTTTGTGGATGGACGGTGACATTATGTATGTGCAGGGAGACTTCCTGCCAAAGTTTTAAGAGGATTAGATTATGTCCTCGCTGTTACTCTGCGTACGTCAGACTAAAACAATGTTAACCTTTTGTTATCATCCTTTCACTGTTGCCTGCTAACATTTGCGAATTTTAAAGGCCAAGCAGCTCTGAAAAAGAAAAGTGACGAGGCCCGGGGGCCGAATATTCCCCATTGGCGTTTTAATCTGGCTCGCCCAACTTGTCCAAATGATACTTTTTAATTTATATTATTGTTATCCTTCTGCCATTTCCCTGCCAAACATTTCCCCAATTTTTTTTTTAGAAATTTCTTTTTTGTAGTGCACAACAAAATTTGGCCTCTGCATTTAATCATCATCAAAGTGAGCAGTGGGCAGCTAAGGAGCGCCCGGGGAGCAGTGTTTAGGGATGATACCATGCTATCAGGGCACCTCAGTGATAACTTGGAGGTAGTGGGATTCGAACTAGGGACCTTGCAGACCTAAGTCCACTTCCTTAACCACTAGGCCACTCCCCTGCTCTTCACTTACTCATCATTTATCTTAGTTCACGCAAATAGTCAATCTTTCTGAACCTGACTTGAATTGTAGTACCACCTGTGGCCTGCAAGACAAAATAATAGCCCAGACCTGCTCTGGAGAATAGCTACCTTTTTGAAGTCAATACTGTTCCACTGAGACCAACGTGAATACAAAACACCGATGGACACATTTGTTCACACAGCTCTGCTGTACCTGGATACAGTGAAGGAGGCTTCAATTATGTTTGCTATTGAGAAAGGCAGAGTTAATGAAAAAAAACAAAGCACTTTGAGTTCAAAAGTCTTCTCCAGTTCAAACTACTCGTACAAGTAGGTGTTACCCCACTTCGTTTGCAGTCGATACTCAAAACTACATCCTCTAATTAGGGGAAACAAAGGCGATTGTATTTAAGCTTTGTAGACCAAGCGTTGCAACCAATTTACCTGAAAGAAATCAATGTGAACAGATTGACTACTCTGTCTAGGTTGGATTGTTTTGTGTCTGTTTGAGTTTCTGCTGTTGCAGGGACTTAAAGGAACCCAAATGCGAAATTCCAGTTGTCGTGGGGACATTGTGACTTTTGGGCGAGGAAGCTTTTTTTATTATTATTTATTTATTTTATTTTTTTATTGAAATGTGTTGTTTTTCATAAGCTGCAGGTATGCTTAAGTGGATGTTAGATCATCAAGCAAGTCTTCCCACTGGGGATACAATGAGTGTATCCCACAAGCATGACCAGACACACATGTCTGCAATGTTGCGCTGTATTGATTCTGAGCATTGTTCTTGTGCTGTTGGTTAAACAAGACAGTAATAATGGAGTCACGTTGTTTGGTCTGCGTATCGAACTGTGACTGGGTGACATTGATTGCCATCTTCTGCCTGGCGAATGATTTTATGTCTGTGTCGTGCGGATGTTTGATATTCTGACTGAACTGTTTCCTTTGTGGTGTGGGAACTATTCAGTGGAGAATGAGTCATTTCTCTGTATTTCGTCCTTGAGGTTTTGTACTTTTTAACAAACAAAACAAACAAAAAAAAAAAGTGTCAAACATTCTTTGTAAGTGGTACATATTTATTGGGGTGCTTCATGAGGCCGAGAGAGTGAAAGAAAAAGAGCAAGGATGAAAAATACAAAGCTGCTGAGAGCAGAAGAAGAGATAAAAAAAAAAAAAAAGGACAGAAACTGGAGGAAAGGTAGACTCGGGCGTGTTATATTTCAATCTCTCTGTCAAATTCCCGACAATATTTCAGTCATATTTCATATTGCACTGCTTACAATGATCTATAAAAATCACTCCAGCATCACTCATGTGTCTGATTCTGAAAATAGAGCTGTTTTATTGCTCAGAGCCACAGAGACACACACACACACACACACACACAGATTCACGTCAGAGTAATTTCAGCACTGATCTCCATTTTCACAACTAATTAGTCTGGAGCTCTCTGGAACATCAAACTCAAATTGATCACTTATCAAGTAAATGTGCCATTTTGTTATTTTTTCCACAGGCCGTCACTCAACCACCACTAATGTCCCACACCATGGCAGGACTTATAGGGATAGATGAAGGTACAAGTTTACTTTGTGTACACAGTATACTGTGATATTTCCTAGCTACAGACATTGGGGATCCAAGATATAGTGTAATAAGACAGCACATGGTATTGAACTAGGACGAACCATATTTCTTAAAAGAAAGAACCACATCAACTTGTCTCTCATTGGTAGTAAAATTAAATTAAAAAAGATTAAATTCCTTTTTTTGTCCTTGTGACATTGTGATTCACACCACAGTGCACAACAGAATTTGGCCTCTGTATTTAACCCATCACCAAAGTAAACAGTGGGCAGCTAATGAGTGCCCGGTAAGCAGTGTGTGGGGACGATGCCATGCTCAGGGTATCTCAGCGGTAACTTGGCGGTAGGGGGATTCGAACCGGGGACCTTGCGGACCCAATTCCGCTTCCTTAACCACTTGCCACTGCCCTAATAGTCCACAACACTTAACAAAAGTGGCTTTCGCTAAAATCAGCCAAGGTTTCATAATCTGCAGCCACCAATGTATGGAGTCTCATCTTGACTTTGACTCCTGGTTGGGGGGTCATGGCTCCTTCCAGTGGACTCCTCACCTGGAGAATAGTTTAAGAAGGACAGGTATAATAGAGTGTGATTTGGGTGGTGGTTATGGACGTCTGGTAATGGATTAGCGGACGAAGATGGATGGATGTAAATAACTCTCTGGCAACAAATCAAGTGATGAAAGTGCATCATTCTGACCACGGATCCGACCACAAACTCATCACATGGAAAGAAAATTTTAGCAGACAATAAAAAGTACGGGTGGAGGAAGATGGATGGACAGAAGGACGGATCTCAAAATTTAATTATATTTAGTTGAATTCTTTCCTTTGTCCCTTTTCTCGGGGGTTGCCACAGTGAGTCAACAATTTCCTTTGTGATGTTTCGCATCTTTGATTTGGCCAAAGTTTTACGCCGGATCCTGACGCAACCCTGAACATTCATCCGGGCTTGGGAGTGACACTAAAAAAAACACTGGTCTGTGCACCCTAGTGGCTAGTTTATTTTATTGTTAGATATTTTAGGCTAGATTATTTTATTATTAATAGAAAGGTAATATTTTAACAATTTTGGTTCAGCAGGATATATAACTTAATTGCTGATGTTCTGAATGCCACGGAAATACAATGTATCAAGTAGTTTAGCTTTTATTCCTTTATTGTCCTAGCATTTCAAACACATCACCCTTGAAGGATTTATCGTCTTTAATGACTTGGACTATTAAATAAATGAAATTAATCATGATTTAGTTAAACCCAATGAATTATTAAAATAGATTTTTGTGACTAATGACAAATGAGTCTGGACAAATGTATTCCGGCAGTTGAGGATTTTTTATTTTTCATTTATTTATTTTTTTTAAACTGTGAGCAAATGACATCACCTGTGCATGGATGGACAGATTTGATATACAAAAGGGAAATCACTTTAGTTAAAAATACAACAAAATAAATAGTCCAATTAAAGCCTGCATTTTGCATTTAATGCATTTATCTGTTTTAAAATAAATACACCCTACCATGTCCTTGTCCATGACGTTTCAGCTTAAGGACATGTGGATGATGTATGGTTTCTAAATATTAGAATGTTTCCAGGCCAAACCTCTGTGTCTGATTATGAATCATCAAACATTGAGAGGCTCTTAACCCAGGTATGTCTTGTTATAATGAAGACAAACACAAGACTCCAGAGACTCCTCTCGAAATTGGGCTTTCCTCACATCTTCAGCTGAGCTGCTCAAGTGGCCTGTGAGACTCATGGGTGGTGGTGGTGGTGGTGGTGGTGCTTGCTCTGCATTTTCTATTGCATCATTATAAAGCTTTTCCGTCCTCTCCAGAACACACGTGCCAGCTCCCCTGTGAGCATGCACACTTAGGACAGGCATGTTCATTAATCTGCGCCGCATCCTAACAAACACAAACACACTACAGGCTCACTTTAGTGATAATGATTTACAGCTTTCCATTTAAAACTACTGTATTAACCAAAATGAAAAGGATTTTTAAAGTCAAAGTAAATTACCAATGTGGTGTTGAATAATATGTACTGTGAACTAGTTTTCATTATCCTTCCACTTCACAACAGTTCCTGCATTTGTCAGTGTCAGACTCGGAGCGATGTGAAAATATTCCAGTGACACAGCTAAAGCTAGAGCTCACTCTTAGAACAGTTTGTGACTCGGAGGCCGTGACTGGATCATCCTCAGCTGTTTGGAATGCTGCTCCACTCTCCATCGTTCTCACTTGTTCATTCTCTGTCTTGTTTTTTTTTATTTCCACCATTTCAGCATTTTTTTTTTTCTTTTTTTTTTTCAACCGCAAAGGCCAAAGGCACAGCGGGGTGTGTGTGTGAGTGTGAGCTGGAGTGTGAGAGAGGGAGACATGGAGATGTGTGAATATGCAGAACTGTCTTAGAGAAAAAAAAAAAGATTGGACACCAAAGAGAGTGTTTGTGTGTGCGAGTGTGTAGCTCCTCTCCTCCGACTCTCTAATTGGGACAGGGCTTGTGTCTATGCTTTGTACCGACCATTTTCATCCAAGTCCCGCATGAGCATCGCTGTAAATCTTGATAATGGTATTAAGCTCGTCTGGTCTGGTCTGGCCTGACTCTCAGCTCTGCCCTGCATGTTTTGCCACACACGTACTGAGGAGATGATGGGAGTGCAGCGCTTATTAATGTAGGAAAGACCCGCAATCACATCTATTCACTGCAGCTCACATTCTGCCCATTAGTTCAGCACAGGTACTCAGGTACTCTTTGTGGGACAGGGAATGTCTGAGTACCCACTATGAGCATAATTTAATGAATTCCAATAGGTACAAGTGATGCTCAACATATAAGACAGTTTGTATGACACACACAGACACACACATATATAAAAAATATGTCACCAAAACATTATTTTCCCAAAAGTGCATACGTTTCAGAAAGTCTTAAGTCACTAAAACAAAGACTTATGATGATGCATGCAAATCTACTGAGATCTATTTAGAACTCATTGCAACTGTAGTTGAACTGCCTTATGATGATTAGAGCTTGGATAAGTAAATAAAGTGGCGTGCCAGTGGGATGATGTAGGCTGCGGTAGATGTTGCAAACCCGCTTGGATATAGCTAAGAGCACAGTGCTGGAGAAGAAGAGTAGAGCACAGCAAAAAAATATGTTCTTTAAGATCCGGAACGGTGCCTAAAATAATTAAAAAAAATATATATATAGGTGGCTAGGCTAATAGGCTAATCTTTTCTGGCTTGTTATGTGGCTATTAGTGAATTTCATGTCTTTCTTTTGGATTGGTTTTAGATTTCGAACATTCGTTTCCTCATTTTTGGTTCTGTGTTTGGTTATTTTCGTACCTTCATATCTGTGTATTTTAGACATACATGTGTAAGTGTATATATCAGATGATCGGATGTTGACAGGGCCTGACCAGCACAATCAAAACAATAAATTTTATTTACAAGTAAGTGACTGGCTCTAATCCCTAGACACTGAGGTGCTCTAATCATAGCCCCAACCAACATAATTTCCAGTGGGCTCAGCACCCACAGAAAGACTGACAGTATGGTGCAGTGTGTTTTGGGTGGCAGTTGTGGAGACTGCTGGTCCTGCAACCCAAAAACAAATAAGAGGAACGAAGATGAATGACTCTAAGTTCATGATTCCCCTTTTGTTTGCATTCAAATACGTATAAATATAATAATAAAATATATATAGTTAATTAAATATTGGCAGAGACATCACTAACCTGCATTGTTTTGTGTATTGTTCTTTCTATTTTTTACATTTATCAATAGTTAAACTCCTCAGTGGGCCTGTTTAGTTGTTCAGATGTGGGTTTCTTGCATGTATTTAAAAAAATATAAGCATGTTTCTCTAAATACATTTGCTTGCATCTTGGGCATGTGCAATGATATTCTGGTCTAATCTCATTCAATCTAACTGTAACTTCCAGACATTAGTTTAATCTCGTAGATGGGGACTTTGTGCAGCGGAGCTAAGCACTGACACTGCAACACATCAGCAGATTCCAGATGTGTTTATGTCGCTTTTCTGCAGCGTTTGATTAAAATGCACGATGGAACTGATGTGAGGGTCAGATTTAATGTGAAATGAAACCCCTCGCCACGGAGCTGGTTTGACACGGTCTTTTGTGACAAGTGTCACAGCAATAGGTATTGTCTCGTCAGCATATGCAGTTGGAGAAGAGAGAAAATTACAGTGTGTCTTGATTGGTTGGAGCGGCTGTAACAGCACAGTGAAAGTGACACTACCTCAGCAGGTTTCACACACAGTGGGGCCGAGCAGGAGAATTCCTTTTATTTAAAGTTCCAGTAATAAATCTTGGCTCTGTGGTTTTTGCACCAGAGTTTTTGCAAAGTTGTTCAACTGTAATTGTGCCGATTTTTGACAAGGACTGACATGAAGGGGACGTTTGGCTGCATTATATTCCCTGAGTATTTAGGCAGTGCAGCACAACGTAGCTAATAAATCTTTTTGATGTTAATGCTACATCTTGTTTACCTGATGCAAAAAAAAAAAAATAATGTCATCACAAGCTCTTTAGGCCTCAATTGTTTATATTGCCTAAAACATATCATGCCTGAATAGTACGAAGTTTTTACGGCTCTTGGCAACAGAATGATCTGCTATTAAACGGGACGAAAGCTCGGCTGGCTTTGAACTCCGTTAAAACATGACTGCGCGGTGTATCTTTAATAACATGCAGACTGTTTTTCTAAAACTGTATCAGCAGTTTCTGTTCCTGACTCCCCTTCAAATGCAAACAAATGTTGTACCAGCCCAGTGCAGTAAAAGCTAATGAGAGTAATGGAGGCGGGTGTTTCCAGGGATGGGCTTGACAAAGAGAAATAATATAGGGGTGAGTTAGCCTACTTTAATATATGTGAATGGAGGCCTGCAGCTGTTCGTGTTGGCCCGGACCGAGTTTATGTCTCCATCTCACCGAGCAGATGGAAAATATTATGATGGTGATGACAGGAGTGGGGCATACGGACGACAACGGACCGAACAAAGGTGCCTAAACATTACGATGACGGGCCGTTCAAGATTTAAAGGAAAAATAATTGACATGAAATAAGCGTGGTGAGAGACTGTTGCCTTAGATTTAGTGTTCCCCCCGTTGCTCTGAGTGGGCTTCAAAGAAGGTCCTAAAAGTGTGTCATGTGACTTTCTGCTGTGACCACTGGACAACAAACACAACTCAATGTGTTGCAGAGGTTCAGTGGAGGACATGCCACTTTCTTCCACATGTCAGATAAAGTCTTTCCTAGTATTCCATCTCCAAACACACATTTTCAACTGTCAACTGTTAAACATGTCTGCAGTGGTTGCCCAGTGGTTAAGGAAGCATACTTGGGTCCCCGAGGCTTCAGGTTTGAATCCTCCAGCTGCCAGGTTGCCACTGAGTTGCTCTGATCATAGCACCGTCCCGACCCACAGAAATTCTTGTGGGCTCACCACCAACAGGAAGGCTCACAGTATGGTGCAATGTGATTTGGGTGGCGCCAGCTGCCCCTGCGACCCGGCAACTGACAAGCAGAAGAAGATGAATAAATGAACTGTGAAACATTTTTATTTCATGTTTGTCACATATATATATATTTTTTTTTTCATTTATCCTGGTTGTTTAAGAAATACAAGTGAGAAAAATAAGACCAAATTTAACCTACGTTAAGTTAAAAACTGTTCAATTACATACACAGTTTCCTTTCCCAAGTCTGGGATTTTAGACAAGGGAATAAAGAAAGGAGAAGAACAATCTGCGACCCGGTGCCAGAGACTTCTCTCAGAATTCTTCAGAGAATTAACTTTTCAGTGGAAACTATTTAAAGAGTTAGACTGTGGAGGTGTAGAGAACCTGCTTTATTATTTATAGTGGTTTTCGCTTGTATATTGATTGAACATTGTTGTCAGAGTCAACATTTCAGACCTTGTTCTCAATTCTCATCATCTTAAACAGCAAGGAACTAATTATACCCAGCTCATCAAAAGACAGGTCCAGAATTAGTGTGGTCCATTGTGTAAAAAAACAAACAAACACACACAAAAAAACATTATTTTTTTGGACAATAATAAGGATGGTTTATTGCTGATATATATGTATATATAGTATAAGTCAATTTTTAAACAACAAAAAAAGTATAATGCCAACTAAATTACCGTGCCCCAAGGAAACATCATTCAATACGACCCAGAAAATCTCTCTTGTGACCCACCTGAGGGCCACCACCCAGTCTTTGGGAAACAATGGAATGGAAACAAAAGCTGTAACAAAGCCCAAAATAGTGCTTTCCATCTGTAGATAATCCACTGTTGGATTTTACCAAATACAGTCACATGGGTTATCAGTATATACCACTGTTACTGAATAACTAATAATTTTTCTTTAAAATAGAATTTTTAATTTCTGCGACTCCTGACCCTCGCTTCTTGCCAGACAACCTTGAGTAGTTTACTCAACAAAATAATTCATAAGATGTAAATAATATTTAACAAAATTACACTGAAATATCTTGGTGTCATTTTAATAACTTTGCAAGTAGGTGCAAGACACAGGGCTACACTGTGTCCACAACAAAATTGGGAACATCTCCCAGTGGGATTTTCATTACAGCAGCAGTGAAGTCTACCAGTGATAATGTCTCATTAGTATCATCAGTCCTCTGATGGAATGTTTAAATTCCCTGCACAGACACAATCTGACCAGTTTGGAATTGCAACTTGGAGGTGACGTGGAAAACATTCCACCCTCCCACCTCCACCCACTCAGACACACACACTCTCCTCCTCACTACCCTGTGTAATCCTTCTCCTTAACGAATTGTCAGAGAGTTTAGAGTTTGTTAGCGGAAACAAGAGGGAATTTAATCGCCATGACACCAGCAGGGGAATCTAATAAGGGAGACACCAGTGGGGCTTGTTTAATGATTTTCTCCTTTCGCTATTTTCAATTAGACTACCTTGCTGTGATCTCTGCTGAGTCTGTCTCTCCTTTTTGTGTAACCCTCTCCATCTGTCTGAGTTCATTTATTTCTTTCTACCTGTCTTTTGCTCACACTCTGTTGGGTTGTTTACCTTGGGGTTTTTGGAGGTTTTTCTTTTTATAGCTGCATACACAGATAGAACTAAAATAAAATGAGTTTACCGTTGGCATAGGATGCTCAAATTGTGATGGGTTTGGAATTTCTTCCTTGACTATTTATGATGCTTTTATGCTATGTACTAATTGAAAGGTTATTTTTTTAAGAGCAAAACGAAATTTGTGTGTTTTAGGTATCCCCACCAACATTCCCCTTAAGATTTTAGCGTCAGTGGCATTTGTTTGTCATAATTCTTTGCTTCAACTCATTCCAGCATATGTATAAATCACTGTTTAATCCATGTGGTCCACCGTAGAAGACTACAGGGTGGATTCTTCTGCGTCAGTAATGATCAGTAAAACCATGGAGGCAGCACTGTTGATGGACTGTTGTCACCAATCGGCTACTGTGCATAAAATGTCTCGCCATTGGGAATAAATTGTAATTATTGCAACAAACTTTATTCAGTACATTTAACGCACACTTAACGAACACTGTGCGTTTTTTTTTTTTTTTTTTTCCCAATCATGACATCAATATGCCTCTCACAGTGTGTCAGTGAATCATAAGTGTGATCAGTCCACAGATCATAGCTGGTGATATTACAGTGTCGGTCTGCCATTTGGTTCGATTTGACTGATCACACTGCATAATCATACAGGACAGGTTTGATTTCTGCAGCCAGAAGTTCCAAATATATTGTAATATGATGAAATTTAACATGTCACAAATGCAAACATACCCAATAATACCTTTTAGATCTACTGAGGAGAAGGAGGAGAAGAAAGGCTGGTTGTAGGAGGTGCATTGAAGCCCACAGTTGCTCTTTGAGACATGATGAGAATAATTCTCAGCAAACAAAAACTCATTTCGCTGGCTGTTCGTGTCATTCTGTGATCGGACAAGGAAAAGAAAAGGTGACGATGATGGCGTGTATGGACCAGGGAATATCTTGACAAGCGTGATCCTGTCTGGTCTGTCGGTTCTACCATGCTTTCTTTTGTTTTTTACTCCTCCATATCTGGGTTTGTGCTCATGCAGTGTGGTATGGTGGAAATTGTGGGTAAATTGGCAGGTTTGATTTTCACGATTGATCGTGAGGTGATAATCATTTAACGTAACCCTCTGTACACTGAACGACTCAGTAACACAAATAAAGCTAGGATCGTCGTACGACAAAAAAAAAAAAAAAATAAATCCTGTTCTACCCTGCATAAATATGGATTCAGTCATCTTGTACAGAGCCAAACTTGACCGCTTGCGTTATTCATGTTTAATTTTGGAATATAAAAAAAAAAAAAATGTGACCAACCGACCATATATTATGATTTTCCTACTAAAAAACTTAATTTTCCTTTAGAGAAGCAAATCACTTCGCAGATTTCTCAAGCAACTAGTCAGAAAGCTGTACGTTAATTATTCTGCTGCTGCCTTAACTCACCAGGTGCAAGAAAATGAACCGTGTACTTGAAGTGTTTGCAAGAGTAAATCTGGCAGAAAAAATAAATTAAAAAAAAAGGGGTGGTTTAAATGTGCTCTCGGCAACTATAAGGAGGAATTAATCTACCTTTATTAAACATACATGACCACTTCAATAGAACGTACCAATGAGATGATGACTCAAGGTACCATGGCAACGCTAACGTCAAAAAACATTTAGGCCGTGGGGGAAAATTAGAGATACAAATTCTACATGGAGTTCATTTTATTGGATAATTTTAATCAGTATTTATTAGTGTTTTTAATTTTCCAATGACTGTTGAAGCAAAACCATTTAAAATTGCGAAGATAATTTACGATAGAAATTGATTGGTTGCAGATAAACAAATGTTACTGTGTCTTTTTTTTTTTTTTTCTTTTGACACGCAGAGTTTCTCCGACCTCCCGACAGTCAGTAGGTCACATCACTTCTGCCCCATTAGCCAACTGGCACTTCATCTCTAATCTACTCCGAACAGCGCCTGTCTCCGTCTCTCTCCACTTCCTCCACCTTCTTCAAACCACCCTGCCTGTGTTTTTACATCATGCCCCAAACATGTGTCATGTTTTCACGTCTGGACTGTCAGAGGCAGTCATGTCTTCATTCCCTTACCCCGCAGTGACAGAGCGTTCCGTTACCTCAGGTGGCAGGTCATTTAGTTTTTCCCAGTGACAGGACATTCCTTTGGCCTAGAGTGACAGGACCGGGAATCATCGGGCGTCAAGCAAGAGCGCAGAGCTGCTGGGGAATGTGCACACGGGAGACGTGAACGTGCCGACAGTGATTCTGTGTTCGTGTGTTCAAGCGATGTAATACTTGATTAATCTCCATAGGAGGCATAATAATGTATAGAGAATATTTTTCAAAATAAAGAGATAAAAAGAGAGATTAATGATTGATGATCAAGGGGAAAGAACTGATCTTGTCAGTTGGAGTGAACGTGAGCGTTGGCAAAAGTGTGTGTGTGTTCCAGGGGGCATTTAGTGTTGAAGACGGCTTTCTCTTTGAGTGAAAGGGCAGTGAAGCGTGAACAACGATGCACTTCACAGATGAGAGCAGTGTTGCCTGACTGTGTACTTGCCTACATCTCATACCATGTCCTCATTTATTCAACCTACCTGCTGAGACAGAATGTCATTCACGACGCAGAGGTAGAGGAACTGACCACTGTATCTCCACTACAATCTGAGCACAAGCCTGTAGTCACAGCACGGATGTAAGACTTCATGAAAGGGCTGGAGCGAAACCTAGGAGAAAATGAGAGGCATTGAATTTTATCCAATCTATATAAAAGAATGAGAATTCTCTCTCTCTCTCTCTCTCTCTCTCTCTCTCTCTCTCTCTCTCTATATATATATATACTATTTATGCAGTAATGGAAAAAAATATTAGAGCACTGCTTTCTTTAATTTCTTGTCCATTTTAAAGTCTGCCTCCACTTAATCTACATTAATCTGGACAAATATAATAACAACAAAAAAAGGCTCATAATTCAGTTTAATTTCAGAGCTGATTTCTGGCCATTTTGCATGGTTTTATTGACAGTGACAAAAATAACTTCCGTTCCTACATCACCAGCAATAACATTGTACTGACAAATACAGTGCTTTTAGTCATTGCATGGTTTTGTGTTCATTGTTTCCCCCAGGTGATAAACCTTTGGTGGAACGAGGCATTAAGATGGACAAGGAATTGAAGAAAACAGCAGTGGTATAATAATGTTTTCCATGACTCTATATATATATATATATATAACGCAAACTGTTTTGTCAGTACAATGCCATAGCTGTCAATGCAACAACGGGAGTGATTGTGGACACTGCTAAGAAAACCATGGAAAATGTGCAGATATCAGCTCTGAAGTTATACTCTCATGGGCTATTTTGTGTTATAATCATTATACTTGGCCAAACTGATATACCTTTCTCGGAACATGCCATTAAAATCAACAAGGAATTGAAGAAAACAACATGGTGGTTTAGTAATGTTTAGTTTTTATGATTCTTGGAATTTTTTTTTACCTGCAGTGCTATCTTTGGTGTCAGTTTTGGAGCCTTGTCTCATTGTTGGGCGTCTCCTTAGTTTAATGGCGCTTTTTTTTTGTTAATTTAGTTTTAAAAAATCGACCATCCCTGACAAGAAATATATCTATTTTTACATATTATTTTAAAAATGAATTGAGAGAGAGAAATGCATGTCTTGTCTGTGTCCCGAATATAATCTGAACATTATCGCACAGATCTCTTCCTCTAAGGAGTTCTTACATTACCTGCGAGTACGGAGGGTTACTCTATTTCTTTCCTGACGGCACACACTGTGCTCATACATCACCTCGCAGTTCTTTTGCTTAAATCTTTTTACGTCCAGTTTTTTTTTTTTTTTTCACAGATTAGCACTGTTCCTGCTGACCCGGCTATAAGCTAAGCTTGCACAGCATGTTCCGTTACCGTCCACTTACCCTGGTGCACACCCGCGGAAAAAAAAATCCCATGAAACACAGCTACACTCAATCACTTTAAATGTAATATTTTCTAAAACCCGATCTTCCAATTATAAAGTTATGCGCCCGCAGAACCTGACATTTGCCACGGGCCTCTCGTGTTACCTCTGTGGCTGCATTTCGAAAAAATCTGTGTCCACAGTTTTCTAACCACATTTTTCAATCCACATTTGTTCCTGCCCTTTGTGTTTCAGTGTGTTATTTCTCATGGTCTGAGTTCAGGGCAGGGTTGTGACAATTAAACTGGAGCTGGACTTGTCCTGATGCCTTGTTATATATATTTTTAAGGACAAATGTTGAGATGCCAGGTATGTTTGTTTCAGCTTTATACCCTCACCATAAAACAATCGCTGCCCTCTCTGCTGTAGCCTGTTCCAGGTTGTCAAACCCTATAATATCTTCTAAAGTGCATAATGCATGTTTCTAAAAACGCGTATCTTGTATAAATCCATGGGTTTGGTGGCTCTAAAAATGCAACCTCAATGGTTTGGTGTCATTTTCAGAAACTTTCATGTAGCATCAATCTTACTTTATGACAAAATGCATTGAGTTTCTGTCTTAAAAAGTTGTGACTTTTGTCCAGAGGTGAAGGGAGTGGTCTGGAGGAGTAGAACAATTCGAGTTCCCTCTGACAATAACCAGAACTGATGCAGTTTCTCATTTGAGGAATGGGACGTCTTTCAACTCCAAGAAGAAGTCCAGTTGCTGACAACTAGACTTTTTGGATACTTTGAACCTGGAAGAATGAGACGTCTTAAAATATAAAATGTATTACCTTTAAATGCAAGATAATGCAAAGACAGTCGGTTGATGGGTATACTTACCAGTAAGACAGAGGCAGGGGAAATTGCTGAGAGAAAATGCTGGATCCATTTTACATTTTAACTTGAACAGAAAGGTATCATAAAACTAAAAACCATTAGAGGCCATTAGGCTGGTGTCAGTCAGCAGCAGAATAACAACACAGCAGTTAGCAGGCAAATGGTCCGCACAAGCGGTGCCGCCTGGGTGGGTTGAAGTCCCTTTTTACCCTGCTGGACTGCAATGACCCCAGCATTGTTCTGATGTTACATTACACACAGTATCATCACAGGTTTGTATTCTGTGAGTGTGCACACGTTGGTGTGAATATATATATATATATATATATATTCTTTTGTTGTTACGGAG
>JAFBJS010000295.1:0-41947 GCA_016785265.1 Paraplagusia blochii | reverse complement strand
CTCCTCCTCTGATCTTCTCTTTATTACCCTGTACCCAAGTACACATATTCGGTTATTCTTTCGTCTTTCGCCCTTCGTCGTAAAAGGAGAAAAAATCTATACGAATTGGATATTTCCCAGACTGTTCACGGAGAAGCTCAGTTTTAAGGATTTTTCTGCATCGCACCAAAAATGTCTAATTTGTTTCCTGGGCATATGTCATATATTTAGCAGCAGGAAAGAGGTTTCAGCTTACAGGAGACACAGTCGCAGATGCTTAAACACACAGAAATTTACTGTCAGTCCCGTAGGTTAGAGTTACCGGGTTTGGAAATAGATTGCCTATGTGTTCCTACTATTTAGTTTTAAGTACAGTCTGTAGTGTAATTTATTTTCCACAAAGAACAAATGGTGCTATTCATTTGTGTGCCTGAAATGGCTTCTGTCGGAAAACGACACCTCATCTGAGAAGGAAACGATTCTGGCAGTATTTATCAATCTGACATAACGCCCGCTTCAGCTGCCTTCGCTTCCCTCCCGGTTTCTGTGCCGTGTCTGCTCCACACAAAGTAAAACTGTTTGGTTAGAGAGTCAGTCTGTGAGATGACCTTTCTTTCATTTTGCTTGCTACTTTTTTACATTTTTTCTCCCCTTTCATCCGCCTCCCTCCCTCTCTGACTGGATTCATGTAAAGGAAACAGTTTAGAGAACAGTTAGTCAATCTGAGCGCTCCGTCCCGCAGAGGGAGTGCAGAATAACGAGCACTGCCGAAGGATAATAGCCATGATTTAGCTGTGCAGTCAAAAGGTTACGCTGCCTTTGCACCGCAATGAATGGACGTAATAAGATACCCCTTTGGACAAATGTGTCTCACATGAACCTCTGAAGCCAAGGGTCCGACTTGTAATTGTTATTTGTCTTGGGTTTTTGAGACAAACTTCTGTTTGGCTTTGCGATAAAAGGGAAAATTACAGTCATGAGAGAATAGAGAGAAAGCAGCAGAAATTAAGGGTAAAACTCTCAAGTGATTTTATCTTGATTAACACTGACAGAGAAAGGGAACAATTGACCTGCTGTAACATCTGTCTAGGGAAAAGCAACGGGGTTAGGGAAAAGGAAACTGTTGATTTTTATCTCACAGCTGCTGCTAAAAAAATCTAAATGAAGCCAATTCTTCAATCAATGAGTTCAACATCCTTTCAATGCAAATATCCAATGTATCTAAAAACATTTTGCTCCAAATCTTTTAGCCCAGACATGGTATTGATGCGTATTTTTGATCCAAGTTTTGCTTTTTCTGGAAATTGTTTCTGTCATTATTCCCTTCTTTTTCACCAAAACTCATCGTTAGCAAAGTCTCATCCAAAAAGTAGTTACATTCATTTTCATCTGCTTAGCAATTGCTTGGGTCTCAGGGGCAGCAGTCTCCACCGCTGCCACCCAAATCACATTGCTCTATGTGTCCTCCTGTGGGTGGTGCACGCACTGGAGGTCATGTGGGTCGGGACGGATCTATGCTCAGAGTGTTGACTGATGTATTTGAATGTGATAACTTGCGACCCAAGTTGCTTCCTTAAGCACCCCGCCGCCATTGGCGCTACATCAAGGACAACTAAATGTTTTTTTGTTATTTTTTTTTTCTTCCATCCATCAGGATTCTTCAGCCCCAGACATATGTAATCACCAAGTTTTGTCTGGAAATTTATAAAAAAAAAAAAAAAAAAAAAAAAGTTACTTAAAGTTACAAACACACCAAAGCTGCTGGAGATGTCTAACACTTTTTTTTTTTTTAAATTAAATGTTAACATCTCTAGTAGAACTTTTTGATTTGGTAAATGTCACAGGGATTTTTCTCTGACACCATCACTCTTACTTTATGTCTAACCATTTTGCCAGTGTTTCCTAGCGTTTATCTGTCTTCTGGTTATTGTGAGCTCCCGTCTGAGTACACAAGTATGTAATGTTTTTTCGTTTACATTTTGAGTTTTTTTTTTTTTTTTTTTTCCCCTTTTCCCGCTTGTTGTTTGTGTTGCCGTTGACATATGGTAGTGATTACATGTATATTTCCAGAGCTTCAGTGCTTCAAGTTGTCTATCTGAAACACATGCTTTCTTTGTTCCACTGTTGGCTACTGTGTAAGCTGAGAGGGTGGTATACACCCACACACACATACAGACGCACACACACACACACACACACACACACACAAAGCGAGGCAGGGTGGTAACTTGCCACTGAGTCAAAACTAATTAACATCTCATAGTATATTCCACTTTAACTTTTTTCCTTGCGTCCTGTGGTTTTCTCCTAGGCAGAATATCTTCTCCATGGCAGATTTCCAGATTTATACCTGATATATGTCTAAATATAGATGAATAGCACCAGACACTAAAGGTCAGTGGGTAATTTCATCAAAACAAACAAACGAAAAAAAAAAAAAAAAAACTTTGTTGCGTAGGAGGAAACCCTGAACAGATCAGTTACTGTCAAAATAACTGGAACTTTGGCAATTCGTACTAATTTGTGAATTATTTGCTTTTTCAGAACACAAAAAAGATCAATTTATTTGTATAACTGAATTTTCTAAGGTTTATGGTTTGGTCTTTTATCAAATTTTACAGTTAAATGGTAAAAACAGAGCTAGTAGTGACCCCTTTATCTCTGTTCATTCACCTCTTCTGATTAATGATTAATATAATGACACTGTTCTCTTCTTGTTGCTGGGCATTGTAATTCTGCAGTAATTCTTCCCTGGTTAGTTAGATGTATCTTCAAACCTTTTAAATCGTCCTCAAAATGTCCCTTAAAGTCAACTCAACATCAGTGATAATGTATATTGCAGTACTTTTCTATAATCTAGTCTAATCTATTCTAATTTAATATAATATATTTTAATATAAATACATTCACCTGACCTGACTCGTTTGTTATTTATGCACCACCGTTGGTAAAGGTAGGCGTTCCTTCAAAGTCAGGACTTGAAATCCGTCTTCAAGCCCAAAAAGAAAACAACAATAAAAAAAGCCATGCAGATGTAGGCAGGCAGCCTCAGCAGTTCCACTGTGGAGCTACCTCATCAGTGTCTACTGTCACATTCTGCTGCCTCCGGTTGGAATGATTGACATCTGAGACAGCCAATTATAAGAGGCAGGGAAATGAACTAAACATGTACCAGCAGGAGGCCCATGCTGGTCCATGAAAAAAACATGAGGAGAGTTGCTCATGGTTTGATTTGGATTCTGTTTCACGTTTGTTTGTTGTTGCATGTTGTTGGCTGACTGACAATATTGGGGGAAAGTGGTTAGGAGAGTGTGTATGAGTGTGTGAGCCATTGAACAGTCCTGGTGTGACTCATGTTCCGGGGACCAAAAATCTGTACACATTGTTAAAAACTGTGGGTGTCGTGAATAAAAAGTAAAAAAAAAAATGTTGCCCTGATTTAGGTGGATAACAACAACAACAACAACATAAATGTAGGTGTCGGCAGTGGTGGCCTGTGGTTAAGGAAGCAGACTTGGGTTCGGAAGGCTTCAGGTTTGAATCCACCCGCTGCCAGGTTGCCACTGAGGTGCTCTGGGCATATCACTGTCCTGACCCACATAACTTCTTGTGGGCTCACCACCCACAGGAAGTCTCATAATATGGTGCAATGTGATTTTGTTGGCGCCAGCCACCCGGGAACAAACAAGCAGATGAAGATGAATGGGTAAATGTAGGTATAATGCCTGTTTGCCTGTTTATGTAAAGTATTTCTTATTTTTTTTTTTTTTTTTTTTTTTTTTTATGGTCTGTTTACTCCCAGAGGTTTCTTTTCTGTGTTTGTCTTCATTCTGAGGCAAGAAGACAATTTGGTTTTTGTCTTGAAAAACCATTTTTAAGCGTTAAATTGCATTCAGATGATGACATGCCAGTAAAATGTTTACCATGTGTCATTGTGGAAAACATGTGGCCTTAATATGTTCTTAAATTGTCAGATGGCCTTGTTATCCTTAATTAAAGTAATTGGCAGAAAAGGTGATTTACGGCAGTACCTTCTGGAAAGAGTCAACGTCGGGCCTTTAAAGTTGCTGGAAGAATTGTTGCCTTGGCTTGTCTTGGAGCCCAGAAGCTGGGATTTAACTGTGGAAATCAAACCCAGATCACTGTTAACTGAGAACTAAAGCAAGGGAAAGAATGCAATGTGGGAATGCGAGGCAGCCAGAGAGCACCGAGCCACAAACCACAAGCTGACCGAGGGGATGCCACCCTCCTGCCCCCCCCCCCTTTCCTCCCACTCCCACAGACTGCCTTTCTGCCCATCTATCTTTCCATATTTCTTCCATGACTGACCCCCCTTGGCACAACAAACCCCTGAAAGATGGAAGCCGTGACACAAACCAGCGCTCAGATGGCAACAAATGGGAGGAATGCCCATTTTGAAGAGTAACTACAGCCTGAAGGCAGGTCCAGGGTGGACCGACCATGCAGAATGGACTTTAAATAATTTTATAAGAAGAGAAAAAAAAAACAATTTTGCCCGCAGGGGCTTTAAAAAGAGGGCAAACCCTGTTGTCAGAGACCTACATCATCCTTGGTCAACCCTTAAAGGGACAAAGACTTACACTCAATCACAGGCTGCCTTGACTGAATGAATGATTCCGCATATGTGCCTGGACACCGGCCCGCCTAATTCAGGGCAGCAGAAGCCCCCAGGTCACTGTAGGTTTCACATGCGCTGTTACTGAGAAGCAGAGAAATTCTGCAATTTGGCACAAACAATGTAAAAAAAAAAAAAGAAAAGAAAAGAATATTATTTTCTTTGCAAGCACACTAATATTAACCCTTAGTAAAGTATGTGACATATACTGAAATGGACTTTGGGGACCAGGTCAAAGATAATATGTTTTTGGTGACCCAACTGGAGAATTTACATAACGTTTTTTTTTTTTTTTTTTTTTAATGTAAGGTTTTTTTTTTTTTTGTTTTGTTTTTTTTTTTTTCAAAATTTAGTTTTGGTGTAAATTACATTAGTTTGACATAATTCTAAGTGTCTAATAACAATAAATTCGGTCCACTATAGAAGACTGTCATCTTGTTATCAATAATGTAAGTAATAAGTAAAACTGTGAAGACATCCATGTTGATGGACTGTTGTCATCAATCAGTTACTGGATTGGAACTGTGTAAACAATTCAACACGTGTTTTTTTTGTTTTGTATTTTTGTAAACAAAAATTGTATTGCAGCCTATGAAGAATGGTCCAGGAATTTTTTGCAACTAAAAAAAAAAAACAAACACTTAAAAAAGACTTCAAATGAACTTTTGATCGTGTAATTCTGAGACCTCTGAACAAAATAAAACGATAATAGGGGTGATCTCACGACCTACGCTGCATAATCATTGTCCCAACCATCTCGTGCAGCATAACATGAACTTGTATGTTATTCATATATTACTTTATAAGTAGTATTTGAAATGCAAGTTAAATATTCCCCTCAAATTTCCATTCCCTGCATGTTTTGAAGGCTGTTGTGTAACTCTCTGATGTTTTTATTCCCTTTTCTTTTCTTACGGTCTGGCTCCTTGGTTTTCTGCACTGCCCACGACCACACACAAGAAAAAAAAAAAAAAAAAAAACACGTGTTGTTCTGACTCTTTCCTCCTCCTGTTCTGTTGTTCAAAATATCTTTTTTTAGGTCTCTGTCTCGCTGAACCTCTGTTACTCATTCCTCCATCGTCCGCCCTTTGTTTTTAGCTTTGTTCCCAGATTATTATGTCTCTGACTTTGTTGTTTAAAACCGTGACTTCTCACACAACCAGATACGACGATAATGACCGGTTGTCAGCGTTTCTTTTTATGTCTTTCTCTAACCTCTGACAATCTTCCTAAAATTTATTGCATTGTTTTTGAAGCAGGACACGGGGCAATGATGATTTTCTGTTTTTTTTTTTCTTTGTTCTTACCCCAATTTATTTCTCAAAAGCTGTTCTGTCCTTGTATTGATTATTCCCTGTATAACTACAGCCAGCTCTGTGGTCCTAGACAAAGTCAGACATTTGTAGACTTGCGGTCAAACTGCTCGCCACCAGCTTATAAGCGAAACACAATCTCACCCATATCCACAGAAGAACAGTGTGACAGAGTGAAGACTTACTGATTTACAGTGACAGTTTTTCAGTATCTATCTATCTATCTATCTATCTATCTATCTATCTATCTATCTATCTATCTATCTATCTAGCTAGCTATCTAGCTAGCTATCTATTCACCCATCTATCTATAATGTGTAGAGTTATATTTGATAAATAAATATAAGGTATCTTCTTAAGGTATATATTTAATCCACACAGTATATTATTAAATATATACCTCTATGTATTTCAGCTATTGTTCAGATAGTGAGCATTTATACTTCCATTAAGGGTCTCTGAAATTTGGAAATGAAAATCACACATGGTGTGTATAACTGTGTTTTTGTGAAAAAAAAAATAAAAAAAGTTTTCCTTTTCTCCTACATAAATTAAACACAGTTCAGGAAGCAGGTGAATTTCCCTCTGGAGTTTACCTTTTAACACCACTCCCTGTTTTGACTCTCCTCCCCCATGAATTACCGTGTGTGTGTTTTAGCTTCATGGTCTTAACTGCAAAAATACACAAACTACTGTGTAACGTTCAGTTGTGTGCCTTTTTTTTTTTAAAGCACTATGTTTGTAAAGTAACTGAAATGTGCCCCTCTTCCTATTTCTCACAGCCCAGCCACTCAGGGGACAGATAATAATCAGTCCACCAATCAGCATGAACCAGTCTTAACCAATCATGAAGCTGGACAGGTCACTAAATACTGTTGATTTAAGATGTTTTTCCCTCTTGTTTTCCACTGGATGTCAGGGTGGTATGTGGAACAGCAGAGAAGTGGAAACCTCTACACTCTTTCTCACATATATTGGTTACTTTCCGTCTTCCACTTTGTCTTGTCTTCACCTCCCACCACCACCACTACTTCCTCCCGGCTCTTCGCTCCCTCAAAGACACTTATGGACGGAGACAATCACACACGTGGGGATTTGCGAAGTGGTTTTTGGACATTGGCTCTTCTTCTGCGCCCTTTAAGGGGATTTCAACAGAAGAAAATGGAATAAAAGGAATGAAAACGGAGGCATGGACGACGGAGCGCGAGGGGAGGGGAGGGAGAGGGGAGAAAATGAGGGAGGAGATAAAAAGGCCAGTATCTAAATAGGATAATGGAGGAGTTGTTTCTTCAGAGCCATTTTAGTACTGCCCTGCTCCAGTGTGTTCTCCATATAATTTGAGTTGTATAATTTCTACTCTGCTCGTGACCACTCCTTGTTTCCTCAATCTTTTTAAGTTGCTGCTGTTTAGACGATGTATTAAGTTGCAAGCACAACATGCAACGGTCCTTTCTTGTCTTTCGTCCGCTCCATGATGTACTTTGAGTTTCGTCTTACTTTGGTCATAGAATACTCGTGCATGAAGTGTCCCCTACTGGTAAATGTGGTAAATGGTAAAAAGAAAATTGGGAGGGTGTCCTGGGGTTGTGCGTGTGTGGTCTGAGTGTTCGTAAATACAAACTTACAACTGACCTTTTGAGGACCTCAGCACACTTAACCAATTAAGAAGGGGCTCTGCTTCGTCTCTTGTTTCATAAGAAAGAGGGAGGGCAGGGTTCAGTGTTCTACAATGGAGGACTCACTGGTCTGTTAGGTTTTGTTTCATTCAAGCATTATTGTAGCGTTTGATCTCTTTACTTTTACTATAGTACAGTAGTATAGTAGTATAGTTTTGGTTTATAATGTCCCAGGGTAAACCTTTTGACTCGAATTTGTCCTAAAGGCAGGAGAAAAAAAACATGCAGTGTCTATGTAGACTAAAATAATTGACATCTAGACGACTGGCAAAAAAAGATAACATGTCTGAATGCTTTTAGCCTTCAGAGGACCTATTTCCTGTGCATTTTGCCCCATCACCGTAGTGAGCAGGGGTCAGCGTGTGGGGGTGATACCATGCTCAGGGCACCTCAGTAGTAACTTGGCAATGAGGGGGGATTTGAACAGGGGGCGTTGCGGACTTATCTCCGTTTCCTTAACCACAAGGCCACCAACTGCCCCTTTACATGGGGGACTTGCAGGCTTGGGGACATCCAGACTTTGCAAGGGAAAGGGTGAAGAATAGCCAGAATACAAACCAAGTTTGTATTATGTACAAGTTTGGCCACAATATAAAGCTGAATGGGCTGGATCCAGGCCCTGGGCCTTAGTTTGTCCATACCTGTCCTGATCCTTCATACGAAAACGTTGTTCCATCAGTCACAGGAAGCAGTTGGTGAATGGAGCGGATGAAAACATCCTCCTTTAGCACTAAAGGTATTTGGCTTTCCACTATCAGACCTGGGTCCAGAGGGTTCCAGGTTCAAATCAACAAAATGTAACTTCTTTTACTATCTACTAACAGTTAGAACTAAAAAAAAGCCTCTTGGATGAGAGGTGAAACGTTTTTCACAAAAACTTGATGTCCCGTTTCCTGACCATGGCCTGGGTGACTGAGATTCTTCATCGCCTTTAGCTGCCACGTTGCCACTGAGGTCCACTGAGCATGGCACCGTCCACTCTTCCAGTTGGTGATGGGTTAAATGCAGAGGTCACGTTTCATTGTGTGCAGTAGTGTGTATCACAATGGCAAGGAATATGCCCTTCTCTCATTCCTCTGTTTTTTTTGTTTATCTTTTCTGAAACTTTTTGACTTCTTGACTCTGAATTAACCCTTCTCAGGTGTTTGTCGGACTCCTCTGACCTTCTGATGTCCTCGATTATGACGTTGACATTGTGTTAGCTGTTAGCAATGTCAACGTACGTCGAGGACACTGATTCGCACTGAGTCTAACAGTGACAGTTGCTGTGAACAAAAATTGTGGAATTTTAAAACTATTCTAATAACTCTTTCTTATGTTCTTCCTTGCCTCAACACTAGGGCACTGCTCAACATGAAAAGCAACACATTTCCCTTTATTTTTCTGCTGCCCCCCGATTACTGACCCCCATTAGTTTCTCTGCAGTTAGTTAAGCTCCTTTAAAGAAAATACTGGACCTTATTGTAACCAATTACCACACGGCTGTTGCTACAGCCAAACTACAGTATGTTTGCAGAACACAGTCATCGACAGTTGCAAAAGAAAGACAAGTAATATAATAAATCTGCTCTTCCTGGTTTTGTAGTCAGATGGCATCAATGACTGAATCCAGATTACAATATGCTTATACTTAAAGGGTGTAAGCACCAGATGTCCTACAGTACATGTAAACAGATGAGGGCCAACGTAGTCATTAGCTCTAGCTTTTTATTTTGTTGCTCAAAATATTTCTTTATATATTTAAGAAATCACAGGGGAAAAAAGTCTCATGAAGAGAGTTTTAATATATCTGTAATATTTTATTACCATTTCAATTACATCAAAACCTGTAAACAAACAACTATAATTTCACATTTATGACATAATACCCTGTGTGTGCACTGTGTTACAGCAGTAAAATGAACTATTTTGTCAAACCTCCTGAGTTAATACATAAAAGAAGACTTATTTCCCTCTCTATGAATGTCTGGGTATTCAATAATACATTATTTAGAAAAAAAAAAAAAAGTTATTTCCAGTACATGCATTCCGGACATTCTCAAAAGTACCATTAGGGGCAGAGTTTTGCAGTATTTATCTGCTTGAGGGATTTGCTAGGTACAATGAGAAATGAGTTCAAATCTGAAACTACGTAATATCTGCACACTGAGACACACAAAATGGTATGTGGAGAACTATATGACCGTATATTTCTCAGTATTCCCTTTAGTATCTAGTAGTTTTAACACGCTCACAAGTCAGTGGTTCCTGCCTGTTATATTGACAATGGGCGCATGCTTTAAATGCAACACACACAGTTATCCTACAGATGCTATTACAGTTTAAATGATAGTTTGCATTGCAGACTGCAATGTGTTGCAGAATGAGGGGGTTTCAAAAGCATCAGAGTGAAGAGAAAAGCACGGATCATACAACAAAATCCGCATACACACACATCACGGCCAACATGGTGATGGCCTTTCATTTACTGGCTGAGAAATGCGTTATGGAAACTCAGGAAACTCAGGCTGGCTGCAGGTGTTTCCAGGACTAACTGCTCTGTGATGTTGCACTGTCCCAGATAGCTTTGGTAACCAAGCCTTTCCAGGCTCCGACAACAAATGGTTCAATTAATCACATTATCATAATTCTAATATTGTTTTTTCTTTTTTGTAAGAAATTCATAAACATTGTACAGTAAAAAGGTAAAAAAAAAAAAAAGCCAATGTTCTCTTTAGGTGAGACAAAGATCAGGGATGGAGGGACAACACAGACAGGAAGGTTTGGAGATAAAGAAGCCAGATTGAGGTGGTTTGGACATGTTCAGAGGACGGACAGTGGTTAGATTGGTAGAGATGGAGCTACCAGGTAGGAGACAGAGAGGAGATTGATGGATGCAATGAGGGAGGACATGGAGGCTGTTGGAGTCAGAGTAGAAGATACACTATGTATGAGCTTTTATGGGCCTAGAGAACATTCTAATAGACCTCGGCGGAATGTGATGGCACATAAAGTGTTTGCATTTAGCGGTGAGATGAATAGGATTGTTGTCTACTTTCTCCACTTCTCAAGTACTGCATTAAATAATAATGATTTTATCCTGCAAAATGCAAAGCTTCTTCACAGTAGTTCATCATTAATGGCGGCACCTCCGAAATAACTCCGGCAAATGCCGTGAAACCTATAATCATCCGCCAAAGATAATGAGGAAAAAGAAAATTGTGAGTGGGAAGATGAGAGCATTTTCTTCAACATGTATTAGGAAAAAAAAATGATTACTTGCAGAAGGCAGGGAGACTGCTACATTAAATGAAGAAGTCACCATCGCATGGTAATGAAAACACTTTTGTTAACTTTTTAAAAAATATAATGTCCTCAGTCCTCAATCCAACTGACCACAGATGGGTTTTTATTCAGACATTGTCTTGGGGTTTTAATTATCACTGCTAGAAAAAGATGTTTGTTTAAAGAATGTGTCAGAGAGAAGAACATATCTGGGCATAATCATCTGTGTCATCATCTTATCCTCACACAATATTACCACCCCTGTTGACAACATTGTGTCTCAGTTGCCATGGCGCTGTAAAGCCATTAATGCTATGGATATCAGTGTTTCAATCACTAACTAAACAATTAATTTGGGACCAGTCATAACACAGAGATTACTGTAAATTACTGTAGTTCTTTATTTTATATATTCTCTTGGAAAAAATATATGGGGCGCAGACCAAAATTGGGTTACCTCTGTTGAGCTTCTGGAAATCATGTGGATCAGTAGCTTGCTTGGTTGTTTTGCGGAAATCAGACATTGTATTTACACAGCATTACTAACCTTGCTGGTCAGTTCTCTTTGATTCATATCTCTTTTTTGGGAATAACTTTTTTGTATGTTTTATGTATGTTTAAGTATATTTCAAGTACATTTAAAAATATACCAATTTTTATTCTTTATTCCCTCCTACTGGGCCTAAGCAAACTGGCCACTGGCGCTATGTCCTTGTGCAAACTTTTTGTTATACTCTCTGGACGCCGGGTGTGCAAATACGTAGGACAATATCAGGGTTAAAATTGGCTCGAACAGTTGTAATTAAACACATACCCCCCAGTGGACAGTGAGAAAAAAAGTGTTAATGACCCTTCCTCGCTTCTTGTCTGTAAAGCCCTTTTCTTTAAACCATCTTGTGAAATTGCAAATGTCAAAGTTCTGTGTGCACTGATGCAGTCAGTGGTTCTGGCACCAGACTAGAAAATGTGCCTGCAGTAATTGCCTCGTGTACTTTTTACCTCTTGTATCTCAGAGGGACGGAGTTAATGTGTTTCCATATAGTTGTGTCTCCGTGGCTGGGACACTATTTGTTTTTTTTGTCTGGAGTGACCGTAATTTGATTGTGTTGCATTGGAAATTGTTTTGACTCAAAGAAAGGAGAGGAAAATATGTTGAATATCAAGGCCACAGAGAGAGAAGTCATCTCAGAATGCACAGATATTCAGGTGTGATCTGTGCCGCTGGTGTTACCATCTTTACCGACATAAAATCACTTTTAAAATGTTTAGTCCCAAAGACATTTTGAGTTATTCCTATTGTAGCTCAGTGTCCTTTTGCATCTTCTTTTTCTTCCCATCTCTGTCTGGCTTTTGTCAAGTTGGCATGTAATTTATTTTCTCCAATTTATTTGCATTTATTGTAAATAAAATCACTCCCAGGAATCCTTTTATTTTCTGTTTGTATAGAGACGTTGGAATAAAGTGTGATTTAAAGGCAACAAATGTTCATTCGGTTCATAATTGAATCACTGAGTAAACTGCTCAGAACTCATTTCCTGTGCGGTTTTGAGATTTTAAACCCATTTGTTAACGTAAAACAAATGCAATGACGTATGTAATATATTCACTGAGGCTTTTTGATTTAACTGTGCGCAGTTTGTACACAAGTCTCCAACAAAGCCCAGCGTCATCACAGGACATGAGTCCAGTTCACTATATTAGCTTTGATTTTAGTAGAAGACAGAGCTGACACTGAGTCAACCTTTGCTATAACCTTTTTATCTAAAACTTTCCTTAGCTTTAAAAATGTATGTTCAACTCTATACAATATTCATTTTATTTTATTTTTTTGCTTTATCTGTGTTTGTATTGTGTTAAACTGGCTGTAGAAACACACAGGCTTTACAGCTGAAAAAAAAAAAAAAATGGTTTGATCATGGGGCTGCAGGTGACCATAGCTTACTCCACCTGATAACCTGCAGCTTGTTAAAGTATATATTAAAATCCAATACATATAAAACGTTGCAAAAAGAAGTAGTGTTATACCAACTATACTTTGCACAGGAATTATTGAGAATTTCACACATTGTGATGATGATGACAAATAAAAATCCTTATGTTCTGAAAGGTGGAGTTGGAGTAAAGCAATTTCTCAACATTGGCAAAAAGAGTTGTTTGTCTTTTGTTATGGAGCTGCTGTAAAACAACAATCCAAACAAAACCAAGAATATTGTAAAATATGTTTTGCAGAAAAATTCAATTCACACAATATTTATTCTTGACATTTCAGCCTCTCTCTTATTTTTACTAGATGTATCATCAGTTCCATATAAAGTATATATTTTTTTGTGGAAAAAGTGATTTTGTCCTGGTTATGGTTGTCTGTGACAGACAGATATTAAGTCAACATTACATCAATATGAAAACATATATTATTAAACAAAATTAGTTTTTGTTTCATCTATAATTTTATCATTTTAATATATGTGTTATTTTATTTTTATTTTTTTTTCCATTATCAGTAGTTTTTCTCCAGCTTTAACAAAGCCTCATTGTCAGCCTTGTTATGTGTTGTTCTATCAACCACCACAAGTTGTGCTATGGAGGGGTACAGGTTAATGGGATAAATGGAGATTGGCTGTAATCTCCAGACTTTCTTCTGCCACTGCTACAGTAGGTCTGTGCCTTCATCTTCAAACATCTTGTGTTCATTCTACCTGATCCTATTCGTCTTATTTTTCAGGGTCCCATGATGTTGCATGTCAAATTATGGTTATTATTTGACTTAATGCAGTAATGTCTCACATAATGTACTCCTAATTTATACAATCTAACCCCATTTATATTTGTAATGGCCTTCTCTAAATGCACTTGTGTCACACCAGGTCCATTGGAAGTGTAGTGGTGTGTGCCAGATTCATGATGAATTCTGGTCCAGTGAACATTATGACTAATCTTGACCCCAATTAAAGTTCCTTGTTCAATTTGAGGAGAAGGCCTCCACCTCGGGGGAGGGTGGAGGCTGAGCAAATGGATTTCTATTTTTTTTTTTTTCCCATGCAATCTAGTTAACGTAAAAAAAAAAAAAAAATCTGTTTGAATTCACAGTTGTGTCATTGACTGGCATAATTAACACAGAGTGTGCTTCACATCGGGAAGTCATGATCACTGGATAATCTGAAGAACCTTTAAGCAAAGCTGTGGGGTTTGACAGATGTTTTCTTAGGTAGACACAAAAAAACATTGTTGATTCAGCTTTGTTTTATATAAAAAAAAAAAAACATTCTTCCTATAATATTTGTTATACTATTTTACTTGCTGAGTGAGCAAGAGAAATATTTCTGGGACCTCTCAACTGACCTGTAAAATTTAATTGGAATCACCTGTTTTAGAAAAAAAAAAAAAAAAAAAAAAAAAAAAATTACAACGTCTAGGTGTCTGACAGGTTTCACAAATAGACATAGCATGAAGTGTCTATTCATTACTCTACTCTACTGTAGTTTACTCCAATTTTGTGCATATAAAGCATTCCCATAATGATGTAAATAATAACTTTTAATGCATTAAATATTGTTAATATCATCATTATTAGCGGTAGAGAAAGCAGACTTGGGACCGCAAGGCTTCAGGTTCAAATCCACCAGCTGCCGGGTTGTCACTGAGGGGTTTGGAGCATAGCACTATCTTGAGCCACATACCTATCAGGGGTCTCAAAACTCACAGGAAGGCTGATAGTGTAGGACAGTGATATAGTGTGACAGTGAATTAATGAATGAATGTGTGTGTTGATATTTTAATCAATGATATTGGCTGTTCTTAAAATAAATAATACACGTGAACCCTCATTCTTCCAGTTGGTAAAAAAAAAAAAAAAAAAAAAAAAAAAAAATCTTTAGTATAATGCTTTTGTTTGGTGACTTAACAAGAACCTAAAAAGTTAGATTAGATGAGAATTGAGAATGTACTTTTTCCTGTTTTCTGATGTGTTTGATTTTGTCCAGTTCAGAAAATAATCGTCCTCCTCTGGTAGAGGAGATGAAGGTGAAAGTAGAACCTTGTCCGCAGCCTTCCAGTGTGTTCTCCTCTACTGTATACGCACATGTGTGTGCCGGCACCAATAGAAGCAGCAGCAACTTAAATATCTCAGGCAGGGCTTCAGTACTCCATTACTCCTTCAGCTGGGTGTACAGCTGCAGCGTAGCGTTCATTGGCACTGAATGACGAAGGCCCTCGCGCAACAATAGGAGGAAGCAAAGATGGAAAGTAAATGAGACATAGTGTATGTGAAGGGACTCGTGGGAATACAGATGCAGACTGAATGATGCAGCAGCCCAGGCTGTACAGCAGAACAAACGGACAAGACAGTGAATAATAGAACAAGAGGGGGAGCGATGCCAGCCGCCGAGTGCCGTGTCAAGTTTGTTTAAAAGGAAACAGAATCCTATCGCGCCACCTTAAAATGCAGCAAATCAGCTCTTTGACCTGTTTTACAGCAGATCAAATGCATTTTTTTAAAAGTCCGACTCCACAACAGAGTAATTCTCACCGCATCTCTTGCTTATATTTACATCAGCCGTCAGATCTCCACAGAAGGAGACGCGCTGTCTGTCTTCACTTTTCATTCATGCTGATGCATCTGTGCCTGACTGCAGTCAGCCTTTTTTATTCCTGTTTTTTTTATCTGAGACATGCAAAAAGCCAGTTGTGAGAACTGAGATGATTGATCATATTTGATGGATTTCTGATGTTCTTTCTCCACAGTGCCGGCATTTTAAAGTAATTGACAAACCAGTGAGTGAAACAATGAGAAAAAAAAAATGTTTCTAATAAATCTCACTTTATGTCCTGTCATGTTTGTTGCATAAAATAAAAGCAAACAAACCATTTTGCCGATTTCAAACAAATTGTGCTCATATAAATTAAATCTGCCTCTGCTAAATTATAGATACTTCATGGAAAATTACAAATACCCTGCGATTCCTCTCTCTGTCTCTCTCTCCCCTTCTCCTTCTTCACTCTCTCCCCAGATAGCAGAGAAATGATTCTCCGTAAATTACTGTCTGTCTTTTGTCTCGTGGTTTGAGGCTTCTGCAAATTCTCCCTGAGACAAACATCAAAGTTTTTCCCCAAATTACTTTCCAATTACCGAAGAACAGAGAGGAGCTTAACACAAAGGATCTACGATTGGACTTTGAAGACAAAGTTTGCACGGCAAAAAAAGGGACAAGTGTTATTCAGAGATTACTGAAGCGTCATTTTTTTAAAAACCCTCGTAAAACGCTTACAGTGGCTGATTGACTGACTGTTTGTCTTCCTGTATGCGGTCTCACTGCGTAAACACTCAGACAGATCTAAAATTTATTGCAAATATAAAGTATTCAAAGTACAAGAGAAACTAGAAGACACTGAGAAATGATCTGATGCTGGAACTCTGCAGAAAAAAAAAATAAAAAAAAACAGGTTTTTCAGAAAGAGCAGGCAGTTTTGTGTTTACCACCTCATAAACATCAGCTTTCACATAAGAGTGAGAACAGAAAAAGCTCTTTATGGAGGTTTTTAAGTTTAATGCAGTATAGCTCCTCAGCGACACATAAAGTACGCGTCGGCGCGAGAGGTACGGGGATGGAAGAAAGGAAGTGGAGGAAAAGAACCAACGGTGAACGGACGTGTATTTACGGTTTTAACAACAGATTTATTTCTCACATTTAAATCACACTTGACATTTCAGAGGAAACGGCTGCTGTCGACAGATTTTAACGTTAACAATCACTATATGTACGTTTTATAATGTCATACAGCGTTGCAGGAGTAGCACTATCGGCATTCTATCAGGCTAATTAAGATCTCACAGTATTTTTTTTTTTCATACTGACAGTGATTAATGGCTGAATACATTGGACCTGTTTATTTAAGCGAGACAGTGGAGTGATTTAACATTTCTCTGACAGTCAACAGAAACAGAGATTTTTGATCTCCTCAAAGGTCAGATCTGTCGCAGTGCAGACTTTGGGCTGTTGTGGTAAAGTTGACGGGTCTGTGATGTTACAGGCTTTGGTATTTTTTTGATAGACAGGGAGTACAGCTGCTCTGCATTGGCTTCATTCTGAGGACATTTCCATGAAGACAGACAGAGCATCTGTGTGAGAAATGATGTTAAAACCGCATTAAAAGAAACATATTGACAGGAATGAACTTTGTGAACGAAAGGTGAAGAGAAATCACACTTTGACACTTGACATATGTGCATTCAATAAGACTATGATTGTCAGGCCACACAAAGGCATCACTCGAGCAAGCAAACTCATTCACACACAGCGTCCACTCCGTCACTTCACATTGTCCTGACAGCCGTTGTCAATTTAAACTCTGCATAAGTGTCTCCAGTCACTGTTAGCATGTGGTTCTGTGTCTGTCTGGGGGAACATGTTCTCTTGAGGTGGAAACACTTCCTTAAAAAAAAAAAAAAAAGAGCCTGTAGGAGGCAGCATTGAAAACTCTGAAGTACACAAAATACCTTGGCGGCCACAATTGAACCCCAGACCTTGAGTTTGAAGCATCTGATGTCAAGCCCCAGTTAGTGCCTTAAAAGGTCAATTTAGTTAAACCGTTGTTGGAGGTGTCACCACAGTTCTGGTCATGAAGATATTGTACTGATGTGATTAATTTATGGGCGTGATTAACAAACCTCCAGGTTTAAATCAACCAGGTACCAGGTTATCACTAAGGTGCACTGAGCATGACATTGTCCACACATGCTAAACCACATGCTAAACATTTAACCAATCACTGTGGTGATTGGTTAAATGTAGTTTTCTTTCTTTCCTGTCCTTTCCTTTACTTCCTTCCTTCCTGCCTTCTTTCCTGTGTGTATTTGGGTTTTCCTCGGTGTATGCACTGTCTTTTCACTTTTCTCACAGTTATAACACCAGTTACTGGGGCCTAGTGGTTATGGAAGCGTACTTGGGGCTGCAAGGCCCTCGGTTCGAATCCCCCTATGGTAACTGGTAACTTTGCGATGGGGGGCCATTGCTCAGGGTTGTGGCCCTGGTCCCCACGCACTGCGGTGATGCTGTTAAATGCCGGGGAATAATGTTCTAAAGGATACTCCAGAGGGTTTTCAAAGTTTTCAGTTTTCAAAATAATATTTATAATATATATGTGTGTGTGTGTGTTTGTTTGTGTTTTTTTTTCTTTTTCTTTTTTAACTCTCCACAAAATACCAAAAACAGCTCCAGCTGCTGCCAAGAGCCAGGAGTGGATTACGCAGTAGAATACCAATAAATGAATGGATGCAATTTGCAGCTTGACAATATGAGTTAATTGTTTCATGTTGAAGTCGGCTGATGCTTAACCGCATGTGATGCTGTCCTTGACTACAGGTACAGTGTAATACTTCATTAATTGCAGCTGGTCTGGTCTATTCGTCTCGGCTAGAGGTTGAACTACATCAGCAGAAAAAAAAAAAACAAAAAAAAGAAACGCAGAGATAAGCAGTGTCATGGGCATGCTGGTGCCTGCTCAAACCAAACGATGCTGCCTAGTTGACTGCTAACAGGCCAATTATGGTGTTGGCTAAGTGGAGTTGATTGCTTTGAGGCCAATTATATCCTCTTTGCAAACCCGTATCTTTATTATCCTACGGTGTGTTGTGTTAGGTGCCCTCATTCTCTGTGGCCAAACACCGTGTGGTTTTAAATGATAACATCAACTTCCTGTTGCATGGAGACATTCTGTGTCCAATTTGGGTTCTCTTTTTTCTTTATCAAGAAATGTCTCTTAGCCCCACTGCTTTGCATGCTGATGTGTGTCTCAGTGTAACACACTGAAAGCCTAACTGAAGTGCGCTGATTTCAGCTATCACAGCAGCCGTATGAAAGTGTTCATTATGGTCTGCGGCTCGTACAGTAGGTGCCAATGCTATCCATTCTAGTTGATTTGCAAGGTTGGCGGCCGTTTGCAGACTTTCGGGATGGGTGGCTGAGCACTGAGGTTCTATTCAGAGCTTGTATTGAAAAAAAAAGTTGTCAAAGAACAGTGTGGGTTTGAACGTCAGACTGGCTGGAGCTTTCACTGTGTTCGGCCCACTGCCACATGGCACTGGCCGGAACTTATTTTGATGTCAGCGTGTGCTTATTTCACAAAAACACCACCCCTCCTCAAACAAACTAAATCTCTCTTTGCCAAAGACAGAGTTGTTTTGAAACCGGATGAAAGACTTTTTTTTTTTTTTTTTTCCACTCCTGTTAACAGACCTTTCAGTATTTCTGGTTTGATGGGTGCTATGTTGTGATAAATGAGATTTCTTTGTGAACACAAAACAGCTGCCATAGGCTGGACTGAAGAAGTTTGTGAACACGAGGAGACACAACAAAATTACAAATCTGTTGGGTTCTCTAATATTTTTCTACAGCAGACTCATCTCTGAAGACATTTAAGACATATTTATCACTGTACTAGGTCCACAATGCTTCATGCTACAATCCACCAGACTAGATTAAGAAACTACTCTAGGTGACCAAACTAACCCTAACCCTAAACCCTCTGTATTAATTCCCTACTGACTAATACATGTTTATGCCCTTCCTCTTGTCTGCTGATTGTTGAGATTTGCTCCAGCTAATCAACTTCAGCAAAAAAAAAAAAAAAAAAAATGGCATCCCTTCAAATTTGGATAATCAATGACAAGAAACTCAGTAGCCTTGATGTGGACTTTTGTTCTAATTCTCCATCCATGTCTTGCTACCCATCCATGTCAGTTTCTACAACCACCACCCATATTACACGGCGCCATGCAGGTCCCTCATGAATCTTCATCCAGGTGGTGAGTCCACTGGAAGGACCCCACTACCATAACTGGGATTGCATTTTCCAGGTTAACCATACTATACTAATAACGGAGACACTGCCTCTTGGCAAAGGTGCCACATGAATATGATTATTATTAAAAACAAACCAACAAACATAAAAATTGCCAGGAATACATAGTTTTAGTGAAAATAAAGGCCCTCTGCTGGAGGGCACCGGAACTATTCTAGCTATTTTGATGCACTTCAAAAGGAAGAAAACTTTTATTGTTAATGGTGACACTGGATTTACAATGGAAGTTGATGGCATGATCCCTTGAACCAGCCTGCATTTACATCTGTTCCAACATTGGGGACTTGATCAGTCTAATAATAAAATCACCTGGTACTGCAGCAGTCTTCAGTAATTGAATGTGATCGTACCCAGTGAGTCCATGTACTTTACTGCAGTCATCATTATCCTCAGTGGTTACACAATAAACACGTATTGGTTTGTGTGTATGTAAATACACATATACACACAGAATATAAAGCAAACATTGGTACTACACTGAAGATACTACAGTAGATAAGTCGGCAGCTGGTACAAATATTATTCCCTAATATTTATAATTATTATTTGATGTGTTTTATCTATTTTTATCAATTAATTTTATTACCTTTTACTTTAGTCCAGTGGTTCTTAACCTTGTTGGAGCTAGCGAACCCCACCAGTTCCATATGTACATTCACCAAACCCTACTTTAGTAGGGTGAATTGGTGTGTCTTGACCTCCACCGAACCACTGAGACCGACTCACGGAATCCCTAGGGTTCGATCGAACCCAGGTTAAGAGCCACTGCTTTAGACATTTGTCAAGAAAAATAAAAAATAAAAGTCTATACCAGTCTGACTTATCCATTACTTTAATGGATAAGTTAAAAGTTAAAAGACAGGACATGAACGGCGCTTCACAGAAAAAAAAAAAAAAGAAGAAAAACAATATAACATCTTGGCAACAAAGTTAGGCTCTAAGCAGGTAATTCAAAGGGGAAAGAACCTAAAACTACTCCCTTTTTTTTTTTTTTTTTTTTTCCCAAGGACTGCACTTAGTGATCTTACTTATGCCCCAGGAAAGAAAGTGCTACAAGACTAAAAGCTTGAAGTGAACACACAAGTTTATCAGTGCCTGTTCAGTGGTTCAGATAAAAGGAGGGACGGTGGAGATTGTTGTGGATGAAGCGACATCACTGAGGTGAGGCAGAGATTTCTGCAAAGGCTGGGTAAAAGAGGACATAAGATGGCTAAAGAACAGAGAGACACAAATAGCAGTGTTAAAGGACTCTCCCAGACGTTTCCCCAGGGGCAGAGGTCTATGTAATATTTAGAGGTACACGGGGCAGTGGTGTCACCTCACTAGCTTTTAGACCTCTCTGAATAGCAGTCAAACACTACCAGCTCCCTTGGCACTAAATGGCTGCACGCAATTGAAGGGACATATAGTGTCTTTTGGGTTGTGGATCATTGGATGTCCTATGTCAAGTCAGCGTCCATGCAGTTACATATCTCTCTTCACCCTACAGGAATGTGTGACCTGTTTGCAACTTTGCAACAAAACAGCAGCAGTGACTCTGCTTCCCTGTCTTGAATCTGCATTAGTTATTAGTATAAGACGCCTGGTTCTGATTCAACGGTAAATGCTCAAACCCCAAAGTACATGTCTGAGTTGTCGCCTACCATCATTGGCCAATCATAACACAGGAAACCAATTAGCGATACAGCACCAGTGACATTATTATGCACTTTGCTCCCAGCTTAGGCTCCGACTTTTCAGTGGCCATTTGTAGAAGAGCAGTAGCAGCGTGTTCAGCTTACGGTGAGTTCAAGTGTCAGAACCCTTTTAATTGTTAATGAGTGAGAGACGCTGACATTCTGGAGGATTTGGGAATTGACTTAAGGCACAAGTGAAGGATTTTTTTTTTTTTAATCTCTAATCTCAATAATAACGTACACTGACTTTGGTAAGATTTTTTTTTTTTTATGGAGATTCAGCAACCCTATGAAGGCAGGCTGGTTAGAAAAAAATGCTTGCAATGTGTAGAAAAGTCTTTAATTAATGTGGGAAAAGTGAGTCATTAATAATTAACTTTTTTCTTGTTAGGTGGCATAAAGCTTATACTTCATTATTTTGTTATAGAAGATTGTACATATAAATATAAGATTGTATTGATTTATATGGTGGCAACAGTTTCATCATTGCTTTACTATACATTTATAGTCCTTATTGCCTTGATCTAAGCCAGAGATGGACAACTGTTTTGACTCGTTGTAGCCCGGGCCGGATTAAAATGGGCCGCATGGGGCCCCTGGGCCTTAGTTTCCCAGGATTCCCTGATCTAAACTAACTGGACCATGTGCTGCATGGCAAATCCCTATAGCAAAGTTGAGTAAAAGAGTTCAATTTACCATGTATGTAGTGTATATGTAAGTTGTTTTCAACATACAGTATATAAATATTTTTTTTTTCTCTAAATATATATTGTCTTGATCTAGTGTTCTTGCCCCAATCAGAACTATTTCAATGCTAATGTTTATTGTCTAATGTTTAATTGTCAATATGGCTGTTCAAGTCGTTTTTTTTTTTTTTTTCTTTTTTTTTACTTAACCACCCATGATGACCATAAACACACACAGGAACACTGAAATTCAAAGACAGATTACATGAACTTTCAAGCCCCAGCCCCTTGGGACCTTTCAGCACCTTCCTCTAATGTCAAAAAGTTCAGATTGTGAGTGTATGTGTGTGGGGGTATGTGTGTGTGTGTGTCCAGAGTGTGACAACAGGCCCTTTCATAAAGGTCTTGGCCCTTCATCTACCTTGGGGATCAGGCTGCACGCTGACTGCCCCTGGACAGACCTACTTCTTTGTATCCTCACAGATTTTTTTTTTTTTTTTAACTTTTTTTTTCTTCTATCTTTACTGGTTTATCTGCTTAGTTTTCAACATACTACTTTATTAGTAAGACCTGACCTGGTTTTTTAAAACACAGTTTTTGTCCTCCTGTTCTAACTACCTTGTTCTGTGTTATTTTTGTCATCTACTCATGCACAGGTGATTTTCATAGATGTCTGCTTCTGTGTCTGTGTTATTTATACCACTGAATTAAATTACCCTCTTTACATACATGATAACGCATTTATTGTAGCAATTTTTTGTGATTTAAATTCAGTTTTTTTTTTTTTTAATGTGAAAGTACAGAGGGACCTCGACGTATTCTCAGGTTCGCCCTGCAGATAAGTCTCTTCAGCAGTCCATTGAGGTCCACATACAGTATGTAGGTCAGAATGACTGCAGCCTAGTGTGTTTTCAGGGACAACAGTTTTGCTTCGGTTCCTCCTGCGCCTCCCTGACAGTCTTGTACTCTCTCTACAAACGTGGAAGAAACAGAGAGTCAGTCAACCCTAACTGGACTCTAGGTCATTTTCAGGGTTATCTTTTTCAAACTTTTCCATTTCAAGTGAAAAAACAAAAACAGATATCAACAGATATGTCAAGTGATATCCTGGAATGAACCAAGGCTTTGTAAATCCTCTTTGTCCCAACTGATTCTGTAGTCTCCTAAGACAAGAGGTGATCAGGTGGTATGGGTTCCAAGTGATTCTTGAATTGTGCCAAATGCCACTGTGTTTCTGACACTCTGGGGCATCACATTTTAGAATCTTAAATGACTCCTTATATCCTGACTTTTTTTTTTTTTTGCGCTAGGTGCTGCACTAACCTTCATACATAAACATGAACTCCTCCATGATGATTAAATCTTGACTCTCCGGGCACTACACAGTCTTTGTGACCATTAGGTGACTGTTTTGAAAAAGTCCATAAGTTTCTGGTCTTCTCTGCTCTCCTGTCCTTGTCAGCTTCCTTTTTTTATCTTAGGTTTCTGAGTATGTGCTTAAGTTTCGATCCTCTGATGTACAATTCCTTTATCTACCCACTGACATTTCTGACATCATGGAGCATCAAAACACACAGAAAAACCCAGAAAGTCTCAGAAATCATTTTTCCAGACAGAAGTTATTACCAGAGAGTCTGCTTTCATTTCCTCCCATTGTGGATTTTGATGAAAATGCTCTCAACAATTCTGTATGAAGTGAGTTGTCTGTGTCTACATCGAGCTGCCATCAGCAGCACTGAGTCACATAATTGTTCATTTCTAAAGAGATATATTGCCTGCTGCAGGAACTTGTATTTTATATTTTATTTTTTTCAGTGTTCACATGTCTGTCTGTCTTCCCACTGGTTAATCAGCCCGTCTCATTCACCTACAGTCATGGAAAAAAATATTAGTCCACTCTTTAAATTGGCAGGTTTTCTTCAATCCTTGTTCATCTTAATGCCTTGTTCCACTAAAGGTTTATCACCTGGGGGAAACAATGAACACAAAACCATGCAATGACTAAAAGCACTGTATTTGTCAGTACAAGGTTATTGCTAGTGATGTAGGAACGGAAGTTCACAACTAACTGCTAACTCTGCTTATGCCTGATTTAGACTATTGACTGCTCCCTCAGTGACCTGGTACAGATAGGCATATGAAAATTGATGGATTAATATTTAATTAACAGACAACAAAATGCACATTAATGGTTTTCTTCTGTTCTTCTACTTATTTTGCTTTTGGCTTATTCTTTTTTCATGGGTTGTCACAGCAAGTCAACATTTTCCATCTCACCCTGTTGCCTATATATTTTACTCTGACTCCAACTACCTCCATGTCCTCCCTCACTGCATCCATCAATCTCCTCTTTGTCTCCTACTCCTACTATGGTAGCTCCATCTCTAGGATCATTCCTCTACCAGTAAAACCACTGTCCCTCCTCTGAACATGTCCAAACCACCTTAATCTGGCTTCTCTAGGTTTTTCTCCAAACCTTCCTATCCTTTGCCAAATCTACAATGCTCCCCGGGAGCAGGCCCAGCCAGCAGCCCTGCTATGGTGATGGGTTGCAGAGGCATAATTTACGCTGATGCCTCAATCTCCATTGACTGTTTCAGGCTACTGTCAACATACTTTCACCACTTGGTGTTTGTTGAGGTCTTGCCCTAGCATCTGTTTTTTAAACACAATGAAAAAAAGAAAGAGTTTGTCATTTGGCTGACTGGATAGTAGAGTTTTTATCTTGGATGAAATAATTCGCTCTGTCTCTCATGCACACACACACACACTGTGTTTTGCTGTGTGTGGGCTCAAAGTGCTGCCCTGGATTCAGAAAAGCCATTTATCAAAGCCACTGTTTGTGTAGGATAGTAATGTGGAACACTCTTTTTCTGTCCTGATCTGGCTGTCTCCACGTCTGTTACTATGTGTTTGTCATCTCTGGTAGTTTTGTTTGTTAGTCTTAGTGGAGTAAACAGCGTTCAGATATAGGTAGAATGGTTTACATTAGTAATGTGGCATGTATTAATATTTAATATCAATTAAAACAATTAGAAAATGATAAAACTATTTATTAAGCACATTATAACAATGCAGATTATAAAATTAAAATTAAATGTTAAACTTGACACTTATGTGTACATTGCATAAAAAGTACAGGCCTATTATTTTGCTAAAAGAAATATGTTCTAGAACGGGGGTGTCAAACTGAAATGGAAACTCCTAGTGGGTCACAATTTAAAACTGGCATGAAGTCACAGGCCAGACTCAATATTTATCAAAAAAAAAAAAAAAAAAAAAATGTAAATATTTCCGCTACTTGAGAAATTAAATGCAGGGGCGATGGTAGGCTCTTTCAGAGCTCCTAGCAAGAAAAAAAACAACCAAAATGTATTTTAAATGTCTGTGCTATAACAAGACCACGCATAACTAATACTGCTGGCAGGCTTACTACCATTAAGCCTGCTAGTTTATAATAGTTTGACACCTATGTTCTATGTTCTAGAAGGAAAATACAAAGTGTATTTAAGTCAAACAATGAATCATGTCTCCTGCTTCATTTATGCATCCAATTAAAGTACAGTTGTGACAAAGTGCAACACCTCTGTTGAAGTGCATACAGTGAAGCCAGGCATATATATATATATATATATATATATATATTCTTCACATTTCGGTTTGTTCCTTTTTCAGGGGTTGCCTGTGACTTCTTCTGCCTGTGACTGCATCAATCAGTCTCCTCTTTGTCCCCTACCTGGTAGCTCTATGTCTAGCATTATACTGTGTGTATATGTGTAAATGATAATTATCTGTAGATCAACACCACTTGTCTGTTGTGGTGCCTGTGTGTTTGAGCTAAAGTTATTAAAACCCGCCAATTTAAAACGAACAGTTACTATAATTCAGTTTCACGGCGCTGCAGGGTGGACATGTTGCTGTGTAATGTTGGTGAACCTCCCCTGCTCACTCAGATGGTGTTCCTATAAAACGCCGCTGTCATACTCTGTAAAGTTTGATAATATCTGTCCAAGCATCATTAAAAGTCCACGAGACCTGAACCCATTTACACCTAATCAAACCATGTAAATGCCAGTGTAGAACACTGCTAAGGCCAGGGGTGCGTATGGGTGTGCGTTTAAAAGTTATTTTTGTCATGATTCCATACATTCTTGTCTTCCTTCATGGTATATTTAATTATTAACCTTTACATAGCTGTGCATAAATGATTGAATGACTGCTTTCAGCTGTGTGTTTAAACATGGAATGTAGTGATTTCTCAGTAGAATTTTAATGTGGGTAAATATTAATCATTTAAACGCTCCAACTACAATAACCAATGAGTCAACGGCGAATGTGTGTCCCCGACTGGAAAAATGGAACAAACCAGTTTTTTTTTAATGATTATCAAACTTCACAGTGGGGCAATATTTACTTTGTTTTTTTAATCACTTTCAGTTATCTAGTAGTCAGTGCAGTATGGGGCTGAGGCTCATCAGGAAAATTAGATTTGATTAATAAATGAAGAAGCTGCAGAAAAATGCCATTGGTACAGAAAAAAAAAAAAAAAAAAGATCAGTCTGTCTTTATGTCTGTCTGAATACAGTGGGGTAATTACTCAGATGTGTAGTAGCTGTGTGTGTTATAATTAGTTTGGCTTTTAGAGTTCACATTTGTGCGAACCTATATAGTGGTGGAGTAATTGGTGCTTTTGCCTTAAAACATGACTGAAGGTTACAGTCTGTCTGCATAGAGTTTGTTCGCTCTCAAAACTGCTGTTTTATTCTGTGGTCCATTGTTTCCTCCAATCTGATCACTGCCCTTTCTTATCTTCCTCTACTCCCACCTGGTAAAAAAATGAATAAAATAAAATAAGGCGAGAAGTCACTGCAACATCTGCGCAGTGAAATCACTCAGGAATGGTTGAAAAAAAAATGAAAAAGGAAAAAAAAATAAATAAATGTTTTCCAAACTTAATTTTCATGCAGTAAACAGACACTTTCCATTTTCTCTGCAAATTCCATTCCCATAGAAGACAGAAGAGCCGTGCCTAAAAATGTGACTAAACTATCATGTGTCACCCCGTCCAGTAAAACGGTCAAGGAAGGAAAATCAGCCTTTCACAGAGAAAGTTTTGATTTCACCTTAGCATCAGCCTGGATACTCGACTACACACTTGGTCTGTGAAATCGTGAAATAGACAGTAATGACTCACTGATGGTTTTCTCACAACTTTTTATTTTACTGTAAACCTTTGTTTTTACTGGAGCCTTGCTTTTCTTTTTAAGTACATGTACTGTACTATTTGCAGGTGCAGTTTTTTTGCACATTGACCCACATAACACACACCACATATTCCGATTCCCCTCTCTTTTCAGAAACATACAACGTGATGAACTACTTCTTCAGATGGGTCGTTCATTACCTTACTTACGAACGTGTCCCTTGCCTAATTAAGCGTGTGCGTCGGTGTGTCTGTGGACGGACGGACGCCTCGGTGTTAGATTGTGTGTTTATAAAAATACATTTGCAGCCTGGTTGCATATCATTTGATTTTTATTTGCGGCCCACACGTGCATTTCACACAAGACCTTGAAGTCTGGGTGTGGGTTTATTTCTGAATTTCTGAGTTTGAAAACACCTTGCTTGCGTGTGTTCTCCCTTGTGTGCTTGTGTGTGTTACTGTGTTTGTGCGGATGTGCGCTCACAACTGTCTGTGTAAATAGCTCATTAACAGTGGGGTGGATGCTACCTCCGCTGTGTGTGTGTCTGTGTGTTGATTGATGGGGTCACAGCAGGGTGCCAGGCCTACTTACAACCTCCTCCTTCTCTTTTCCCCTCCGTCCCTGCGCCCTCCCTCCCTCCTTCCCTCCCTCCCATCGCTCGGTTCCACTCTCGTTTAATCTGGCAGCCGAGACGAAAGCGAGCGGGAGCGCGAGTCACCGTGGGACACTGCCCGTCTTCAAACATTATCCTCATGCCTCTTTTCCCCCTGTCTCGTCACCTTGTCTCTCTTTACTTTGCCCTCGCTCCCCTTACCTCCTCCCCACAGTTTTGTCTTTGTATTAACTTTTTCACTCTCCTCCTCCACCCTCCACACTTCCCAGACTCAACACACAACCACAAGTGATGCAAGTTCCTGTCATTTGTGTTCGAAGCCCCCTCACTTTGTCTGTTTTGACGGAATGAGAGATTTTAATCCCCCCCGCCAAAAAAAAAAAAACATATTCTTTTTAAAACACTAAGGGAGTATCAAAGAGACTGGGGAGAAAACGAGACATATATACTTTATTTAAACTAGGAACATCTAAAATATGTCACTTGTTTGTGTCTGGATAAACACTCTGATGTCTGAAACTCAAGTTTTAATGTGTTCTGCAGGCTTCTTTTGTTTGACTCATTTTGGATAGACGAGACAAAGGGCCGGGGCAGTCAGCCACTGTGGAGATAATAAACAGGAAACACTGTTGTACACAATCAAGAACAAGTGGTTTGACAAAGACAATGCACTCAACCTACTCCCATTCACTCTGAGGATACAGCAGGACTCCAGTGGAATAATTCAGCCCGATACCGTACTTGTTTATTTTATTGTTCTCTAACCTCTCACAGCTTTCGCAAAATCAGCCAATTATCCTGACCGACCACTTCTACATTCGGAGCTGGATTTATTGGTTTTCTTTCTGATACACACCACTGTTGGGTGATTTTTTTTTTTTTTTCTTAATTTGAAATACAATGGATGACCACGTAGAGCTCCAATGCGTTTGGATTGGTTTGGTGCAGCCATGGTCGTCTGCGTTGGCGTGTCATTGTGTTAAACATGTACTCTTCAAGTCTTCAAATGTTTCCAAACAGGAAGTAACACAAACTCAAAAACATAGTGATTCATAACTTTTGAAACTGATCACTATCAAAAAACTTTTTAAGTAAATCCTATTTCAAGATAAGTTGTTAACTTATCAGCTGTAACGCAAAACAATATTGTCTGTGTAGTGAAATGTCACAGATTAAATGGTTGATAGTTTCTCATGGTCCAAACCACTTGTATTATGAAGTACTTTTGTACTGGGCTTTTATGCAGCCCACTGGGCTACATTATTGTCTGTTTACCTCCAAAATGATTTGCACCTGGTCAGCCAGTTTTTCTGACTTTATTTGATTAGTTAATTTATAAATATCTTGTTTGACCGTGAAGCAGATACAATAAGATTCCATATAATAATATTAATATTTTGCCAGCAGTGACACAGTTTGACACATAATTGTGATTGACCAATCCAGCCGTCAACATAAAGTTTCACTTACAGTTGTTGATGCAGTAGAATTATCTCTGTTGTCTTCTACAGTGGACCAAATGGTTTCTTATCAGTGATTTATACATTTGCCTGAATGGGTTGAAACAAAGAATTTTGATATCAACATGTTGTTTGTCATCACTGACACATGTTGGGCACCGATGGTTCAAACTCTAAATACTCCGAATATTCCTTTAAAATAAATGCTTCAGTTTGTTTCAGTCGATTATCTTTTAGAATTAACCCGAGGAAAATAAAAATCAATAAAATGAAGTTCTGTATTTAGTTTTTAGATCACGTCTCACTTTTGTCACAAATACTGTGGAATTTATTTTATTTCTTTTATTTTTAAATAAACTTCTGAGAAAAGAACCACATTTACTACTCAGTCTTCTACGGCAAGGTTCATACCTCTCTTAGAATAAAGAACTTTTGATATTTGGTACTTTTCAGGGAATATCCTTATTTGAGTCATATACATATACATATTTAAGATGCCAAGACTTTGAGATCCATAAATACCATGAAATAATCTTGAACTCTTACAAAGCCCAGGTATCAAAGTATCAGGGAATTAATTTTAACCATTTATTCCAAAGGGCAGAATCCCATTTGACTAGAACTTTGACAACTTTTTTTTTTTTTTACTTTTTTTGACGTTACTCTGTTTATCTGAGTTTCCTGTTGAGTTCAGGTCATCTGTCTTCCTTGTTTAAACGTGTCCATGGTTTGTCCGTTAGTGTGTCATTGTGCTCAACATGCACACTCACAGGTCGTCAAATGAAATTGAATAGGCAGGGACGAGAGCATTGTGCGGAGTGAACGACTACTTAAAGACCACCGCCACGCACATTCTCCTAGAAAGAAAAACACTAAAACACTTGACCCTTCAACCCGGCTCCTCTAGAGCCAAGTCGCTTTATTAGCTCTCCATCTCTTCAGCTCAGCCAGTCTAAACAAACGGGCTCTTTGTTTACGAACCCTGGATTTGTTTCTGTGTCCATCCAGTGCCTCATGTCTAAAATGGCTGCAAGTGTGTGTATACACAATCTTTGTGTGTGTGTGAGAGAGAGCGAGAGGTCCAGTGTGTCTGTCTGCACAGAGGGAAAGTGGTTTTTGATTGTCTTCCTGTTTTAATGGATTGCAAAGAAGGAAGAAAAGGCTTTAGTGTGGACAAACGTCCAGAGAGAGACACTCTGACAGACCGGAGGGAGACAGGTGGATTGTCAGGTCAAGAGACAGACAGGCAGGCAACAGTAAACCATCCAGGCAGGCAGGAAGGCAGGGAAACATGGGAAGAATGTTTGTCGAGATTAGAGATTTACAACCTTTTGCTTTGGTGAAACAGTTTACTCCCGCCCCACTGGAGTCAGAATTGAGTGAGACATGATCGGACAAGTAGACAAGGAGACGTGAAGGGGACTGTGAGGAGGAGTGGACGTAAATGATATTAAAAAAAGGATGGTCAGAGGCGAGTTGGAAGTGATCAAACTTTCTATTGTTGCTATGGAAACATTAAGAAGCTGAAGAAGAGCAGGATTAGCTAATTTTAGTGTGTATTCTCACTTACAACAACACATGTGTGCCTGCCACATATTGGCACGAACTCAAGTGCACAGTATGTGCTAGTGTGGGGGACCATCGGAATACTTAAACTATTCCTTTGTTTCAGCTTATATTTTAGAAAATAAAATAATAATAAAATACAGTGAAATATGTTCTTAGTTTTGGGTCTTTAAACAAGACGGATGAAAATCACAGCTTCCCTTGTCAACAAAACTTTGGAATTTCTTCATTTTTTTTTACAAATGAATTTCTACTATTCAGTTTTCAACCTCAAGATTTATACTTCTTTTAGAATAAAGTACTTTTGATATTTTGCATGAAAACTGTATTTTAAACTGAAAAAAAAATGTTTGAATGATTCTGAGATCCATAAATAACATGATATTTAAGTCTCACAACACAGAACATAAATTTAACCATTTATTACAATGGGCAGAATTTGACTTTGAGTACAGTCCATGATGACCAGACATCACCTCAAATTGACCAAAAGTCCAAAAAAAATCAAATCCTATCTACAGCATTGTACAGTTATTTCATTTTGTTTTCATTTATTTTATATTTTTTGTTAACCGCCAGTCTTTTATTTTCTGAGCCTTTTTTGAGCGGCTCTTCATTTTCTTCATTCTCCCACTTTCCCTTTTTCTAGCTCCTTGCTATTGTGTTTCAAATGAGGATTTATTACGGCCGTGACAGCCTGAAAATTGACTGGAATGAAAAGGAAAATTAAAGAGGCAACATGAAAGGAGATTTTTTATTTTATTTCTTTCATTTTATTCCAAAGAGAAACCATATTTCTGTCACTTTTGGTGTTTATTGCATTTGTCTCCTTCTCTCTCTTTGGTCCTCCCTGTTTGTGTTGGTGTGTGTTGTGGCTTTGGAAATTTTTTTTTTTTGTAGGCGTGTTCGATATAATTTAAGTAATTTAACATAGTTTACTTGAATCCTTAAACTTGTTACAAGGTATGCTGCACATCAACAAAGCGATTATTGTAAGGTTGAAGATCCAATCCTCCACTGACAGTCACATGAACAAGACATCGTAAGTAACCGTTGTGTAACTGTTAGATACTCACCCTATACAGATGTACAACAGGGGTCCCAGTATTACACAGCACTACAACTCAAAACCCAGTTTATTTTAGTTTAGCACACATTCAACCAATAAATGATCAAGATTTATCTATGGATAAAAAAAAGGGAAATCAAACCCTATCCTATCCAATCCTGTATTGACCTAGCTTGTATCTTGAGATGCTTGTATCTTGAATATCCCATAAGAAATCCATGCATTCATCTTCATCCTCTTATCCATTACCACGTCTCAGGAGCAGCAGTCTCTACCACTGTCACTCATTTCACACTGCTCCACACTGAGAGCCTTCCTGTGGGTGGTCAGCCCACTGGCAGATGCGGGTTGGGGCAGTGCTATGATCAGAGCACCTCAGTGGCAACCTGGCAGCTGGTGGATTAGAACCTGAGCCCCATAGGAAATAACTGAAAGGAATTATTAGGTTCACGTCCTCTAAATTGCTATAGAGACATACATTTTATGGTGATAAATTGTTTCAATTATGAGTTTACAGCCGAGTCAGACAATACAGCAGTAGTTTATACCCTGCTGCTTTAGGCTGGTTCACATCGTGGATGTGATTGTGATCATGCATGTGGTTTATATAACCTACACAAGCATATTAATCGATAATTCTATGCTTTATTTCCATGGTCATCGTGCTATTGGCTGCAGCCTAGCAGTCAGCACAGTCACACTGATTGGCTGACCGTGTATTAAACATCCCACACTTCTCTTTGTCTTGTCCCTGCGTGGTTGGACACTCAAGCATGTCTGCAAAAGTAATCTACTCCTGGTTCCTGGTCAGAACTTGACTCTTATGTTCCCAGATTGTTGTTATTTGCCACAGAACAATTGTTCGGACACTTTATTCCGCCATTGGCTCAGCTCTGGTACATGGCCATTCAAAAGGGAATCCGCTGTGGTGACAACCACTTTGAGCTCTGAGAGGAGACTATATTTAAGAGACTTTGCCACACACCTTCTAAGGATTCATAGTAACGCACAAAATAGGACGCCAAATCAGGAATCATATATTTCTCGTATCTTGAAATTCTCGTATGTGGAGGTTCTTGTATATTCAGATTGCACTATATACGTTAATATATATTAGGAATGTAAAGGTTTGTCTATAGATTCTGAAGTTCACCACTTTGCTATTGATGCCAAAGTCTCCTTTTTATCTCAACCCTGTGTCCAACTTTAATTCACTTATTTATCGTCAGGGGCTTCATACAGGCAGATTAAATGTCAAGTGGGCTGGAACAATACCATCATAACATAATTACGTATAAATAACAAGTTAATTAATCACGGTTTTTCTCCCTTTGTTTAAATGCAAACAAGTACAATGTATTTGAAAACCCTGGACAAAACAACACAGACATTGAGTGTTTTTTTTTTTTTTTTTTTTCTCACTTTCAAAATAATGAACCTGTTTTGGCCCACGGGCCATATGTTCTCTCCACAAGAGTGAGGCAGATGTAAGTCAAGGTAGACTTTTTTTTAGAAAATGCAGAAGCAGGAATGGAAAATTAGGCTAAAGAGTTAAGGGGCAAGAGTCTGCAAAGCTTTTTCCTTCCTCCGTCACTCCTCCGCTCCTCCATATTACAACACAGACATTGAGTGTTTTTTTTTTTTTTTCCTCACTTTCAAAATACAAAACAGACCGCATGGGACCCCTTAATGAACCTGTTTTGGCCCACGGGCCATATGTTTGGCACTGCTGGTCTCCAATAACATTGAAATTGTTGCACCTCAACCTCCTCAGATGAGTCAGCTGAAAGTTGTCATGACCCAGAAGAACGAGGATGCACCTGATGAGTAGCAAAGTTAAGAACACGTCCTAGAAGCAAGCTTGGGTCCGATTTCCAAAATAAAAGTTTGATATGCGCTCTGCATACTGTCAGAAAATATCATATATTAGTCACATATAGGCATTTGACTGACCTGGTCATTGTAACATTTTTAACACTGCACAGAAAAAAAACAAACAAACAAAAAAAACAATCTCATCTCTCAGCATCAGATTAATCGTTTATGGTTATCTCTTTATTCTGAAGCTTGGTTTAATGAATTGATGGTGTTCACTCCTTACTGCCGGGAAACTGTTGAAAATACTGGGAGATTCTTCTGTGGTTTGGTATAAAGAGGTAATTCATATTATTTTAATTTTTTATCATCAATCCCTTCACATTCATTTATTCCATCATTCCTCAGTGCAATCAGTCAGTCAGCAGAGCAAATTGTCTACTGTGTAGTGTGTATCTTACAGACAATCAATAAGGCTTTAATTCATCGCTCAAAGATAATTTCATGCTCCCAGAAGCCCATTGGTGATATTAATACATCTATTAAGGTGCCTGGGTATGAACTTAATATTACTCAGCCTCGGAGTGAATAGACGACGGGGTGAGGGAGCAGAGTGAAGAGTGCCATGACCGGGGCTATAGCTGTGTGTCAAATGAGAGTTTAAACTGTTAATCATCTCAGAGATCGTTCCTCTCAGACAAGGTCCAGCACTTTAATGGCAGATATGACTCTTAAAGAGGATGGACTGCCAAGAGAAACAGCTGCTTGACCAAAGACCTGAAGGACATCTTCAGGTCCTTCAGACACTCTTGACAGATGCGAGCAGCATCACTGGCTTGGATTCCATGTTGTTGTAGAGATTCCACTGCCCAGATCTACACCTTGGGTTCTCTTATTAAAAAAAAAAAAAAAAAAAAAATGTTTGTTTTCAACAGAAACTGGTATTAGACCAGAAAGGGATTTCCTAACCCCTGGTCCAGAGACTCACGGCCAGTACATAGGTCATTTGCTACCAGACACAGGGAGAAATGTAATTCATTTTTACTAATGGACTTAAAAAAACAGCAAGAACAATAATTATTCTAATCATAATAACTATCACAATAATAATAACTGGTGATGGACCGATTGACAGATGAGGTCAGACAGGAGTCTCTATGGACGACGATGATGTTTACACATGACACTGTGATCTGCAGTGAGAGTAGGCAGTTAGAAGAGAACCTAGAAAGGTGGATGTTTGCACTGGAGAGAAGAGGAATGAAGGTCAGTCGTAGCAAGACCGAGAACATGTGTGTGAATGGAAAGGGAAACAGCAGAATGGTGAGATTACAAGGAGCAGAGGTGGAGAAGGTGGATGAGTTCAGATACTTAGGCTCAACTGTTCAGAGCAGTGACTGTGGAAGAGAGGTGAAGAATAGAGAACAGGCAGGATGGAACAACTGGAGAAAGGTCTCTGGAGTGATTTGTGATAGAAAAGTGTCAGCTAAGGTGAAGGGAAAGGTTTACAGGACAGTTGTGAGACCAGCCATGATGTATGGACTAGAGACACTAGGAAAAGGTAGAAGACTGGAGGAGTTAAAGATGCTGAGATTCTCTTTGGGGGTGACAAGGGTGGACAGGATCAGGAACGAGGGGGACAACACAGACAGGAAGGTTTGGAGAAAAAGCTAAAGAAGCCAGACTGAGATGGTTTGGACATGTTCAGAAGATGCACAGTGGTTATATTGGGAGAAGAATGCTAGACATGGAGCTACTAGGTGAGAGACGAAGAGGAAGGCCAAAGAGGAGATTTATGGATGCGGTGAGGGAGGACATGGAGGTGGTTTAGGTTGGAGTTTAAGATGCGGAGGACAGGGTGAGATGGAAGTTGTTGACTCGCTGTGGCAACCCCTGAAAAACGGGATAAGCAGAGAGAAGAAGAAAATTCTACTTTTCTAGTTTAATCTTTATAAAATTGATCTAGGGAGTTTCACCGTAGAGGAACTAGAGAAAACTATAAGCAAATAAAATCGAAAGAAACATTGGGCTGAGAGTCAAACTGAGTGTAAATGACGCAGAATGATACAAATAAATGCCAGCATGGCAGAAGAATTGCTCTCACAGTAAATAATGACGGCTGCCACACTCTAACTTGACACCTCCAGGCCTTCACACTCGAGATTTTCATTCTGATGCTTTGCTCTTCTTTTTGGCTACGGTGACCAGGGGATGTGTGCTGACAGACAGTTATGTGAGGATTTGCCTTCATAAATGATCTGTGAGATCTTTTCCACAGCCTCTTATCCTTGAGTGAATCTCAGGAAACGGAGAAGATTTTTCAACTCGGTCACATCTGCCTCAGTCTTATGTCAGCGATACTGTTGCAGTCACGAATGACTGAAAAAAGTCTAAGCAGCATTCTCCAGTCCTGTTACTCGCACCTGTGTCTAACTCTGTTTTTTATGTGTGTAATGGACTTTGAATTACTCCAAAGTAGGCGTGACAATGTCTCGGCACTCAGGTCACTTTCAGTCCACAACCCTTCCCGAATCTGGCTCACAGAAGTTTCTAAATTGTATTAGTTTTGTTCGTTCTTCCATTGATTAAAATGCTGACTTTTTTTTTTTTATCGTTTAAAATGAATGTGCTTACAGTACAGTTGTGAGACCATGGTGTATGGATTAGAGACACTAACAACAGGCTAGAAAACAGGAGGCAGAGGTTGAGGTGGCAAAGTTAAAGATGCTGAGAATCTTTTTAGGAGAGACAAGGATGGACACAGACAGGAAGGTTTGGAGAAAGGGCTGATTGAGATGATTTGGACATGTTCAGAGGAGGAACAGTAGTTACATAGATACATAGTAGAAGAGTAATCCTAGAGATCTAGCTACCAGGTAGGAGACAAAGAAGAGATTGATGGATGCAGTGAGAACATGGAGGAGGTTAGAGTCATACTGTATTAGAAGATACACAGGACTGGGTGAGATGGAAAACGTTGGCTTGCTGTGGCAACCACTGATAAAGGGACAAGACTTATAGACTAATTATATTTAATGTGTATAAAAAGTATACACTGGAGATGAATATATTGTTGTTGATAAGTAAAGAAATTGTGTATATGGTAGGCTGTGTCAGTCATAATTCATTGTTTCAGCTTATTCTTGCATATGCATAAAACAGTGTTGAGAATCCATTTGGTCCTCTGTATCACTAATGTTCAGTAAAACCATGGAGGCATGGTGTCCATGGACAACTGTCCATGGTGATGGACAGTTGTCATCAATCAGCTACTGGATTGGTCCAGCACCATCAAATGTTGAAATGTGCCAATGCCCATAAAACAATTGTATTGTTTTCTTGCACTAAAGTAGCTAATGCTACTAAACGCTTAGCCACAGAGAATGGGCAGGATCTTTTGTCATTGAGTTTTTGCTGTAATCTTAAAGTTGTACGTCTTTGTGAACTTACAATCATGCAGTCCAGAGAGGGTGAAGTGAGAAATGACCAAAGGGGTTCACATTACTGTCTAGCTTGCAATACCATGGGCACAGTCATCGTATGCAGAACTGGAACTCTTGCGTACATAAAAAAAAAAAAAAAAAAAAAAAAAAGTTACCATAAAGACATTTTGTTCTGCAGAATAATCCGTAATCTTTTTTGTACAATCTTGCATGTACTGTACGTTTTTTTTTTTTACATGTATTTGTCATATTTTACTTAGATGTTGTTGAAGTGTGTCTACATGGCGTTGAAAGGATGTGTGGTCTGTTGTCAAGGGTCTTTGACTGATGTAGTGTGGAGGTCAGTTAAGTTACAGTGATAATGGAAAAAACAGACTGACCTGGTTTGTGTGTGTGTGCATGAGTGTGTGTGAGAGGCTTAACAGAGTTACAGCAGCGGGAGATCTTCCCCACTGTTACAAAGCCTTGTGCACCTGGCTCCCATTACACACCATTTTGCATGGAGCCCCACAATGACTTCCTATCCCATCTCTCCCGTCTTTCTCTCCGTCCTTCTCTTTCCCTCTTTCTCACAAACCAAGTTGTTTAAGAACTTCTCACACATACAAAAAAAAAATGAGAACACACAGTCGCTCCCTTCACATCCAGGCCCTTACACACTCTCAATGTCATGCTTGGTGAGTGACAGTAGGGAATTCCGATTTACTCCTGCCTCACCAACATATATCACACATGTGCTCTTCCTGATGCCATGTTCCCGACGGAGCCGCAAGTGTCTGCACCTGCATTCAGCACAAACACCAAAAGGGGGCAATAACTCTCTCCACGACACGAAACATTTACCAGAGGAAGATAAGTGGTCAGTGTTTTACAAAGTCCCAAAATGGTCAGAACGATTCTGGGAAAAAAAAAAAAAAAACAAGTGGAAAGTAGATCAAGTAGGTGGCAGTAGTGCAACTTAAGGTCCGCCAGCTGGTGTTTAAACCCAGGTGAAGAAGTGAGTGTTGAGGGGATGGGGAGACATTGCTTTTTTCTTCACTTTTCATTTTGTCATTTTTCCAAAGACAAAGCGTTTTGTTGCGGTCAAACACACATTTATGATGATACCTGTAGATTTTCTAACTTGCATACAATATTTTATATTTTTACTTTTCTTACAGTCTGAGGGAGTTGACCTACTCTATGAATCTAGTCTATTTTGGTTGTTTACACTCTCAGTGTGAGTCAGTTTTATTAAGGCTGTAAAAATGACCAACTTTAGGTTATAGTGAGAGAAATTTGACACATTTTTTGAATATCTAAAGATTCCACAATCCATCCAGATTGCTTTGTACATCCGAGTACTAACTTAATTTTTGTTTCCAACAACAATTTAATTCCTTCTTGAACTTTAAATAACATAATTTTAATGTTGAGAAACATGATCAACTAATCATGATTATTTGTATGATGTGTCATTGAATGATAATCAATTATCTGGAAATGATAACTGCTCAATCCTTAGTAAAAAAATGGAAAAAAAAATATAGAAAACAGTAGATAAATCTGTAACTTTAAACATAAGCGGCTTGAACTGTCATATAGTGTTAAGTGCTAAAGCTGGTGTATAAGGAGAAGTGGACAGAACAGAAATATTTTATGAATCTGTTATTATGTCACAGCATGCCCTGGAGTAATATATTTTTTTTTTTCTGACTTCAGTTGTGTCTGATTCATTAAATATATACAAATATATAAGAAGTCAATGTTAAATTTATTTACCCACGCCACTGTCAGCAGACAAGTTAAGAGGAAATATCTGGTGTTTATAGGACGCGATAGGACAGCCCCGTGAGACAGTGAGATTTATTATTGTCTGGGTTGCGACCGACAGACCTCAGCTCACAGTAAACAGACACAGAGAAGACATGCGGACCTATAAGTCCAGCTACACATGAGATGTTGACGCGGGCCCCTGACCCAGTGCCATCTGTGCACGGTAGACACATGCTTTCACACGGTTGCAGCAACACCCAAGATTCCTCACACCTACAGTACACACAGTGAGTGTGTGCCTTTAAGAAAAAAAAAAATAAGCGGGTGTTTTCTGTGTCTGTTAGCATCAGTGTGTTCATTTCAGAGCAGTGACTGTTTCTGTTCTCCTTCTCTCTATCTCTCCCTCCCTCTCACACACCCAGGTCCAGAAGTGCACTACATGATTGGGCTTAATGACCTCAGGAACAATAATAGGCCTTTAAGCCCTTTTGTTTATCTTTGGTTTGTAATGTTGCTCATTAACTCCCCCAGGATGTCATTAAAGTCAAATGCCTGCCCTGATAGGTCAACAGCAGTTGAGAGGTCTCCAAAATCAGGAAGTCATCAGGGCTGGTTATTAACATAAGTCCAAACTCTAATACATTTTCTACCTTTCTTGTTCTTAAAGTGTTTTGAGACTAAACATGTTCCCTGAGCTCAAGTAAAAAAAAAAAAAAAAGCTGATTTTTTCTTTTTTTTTTTCTTGCCTGGGACCTGAAACGACAAAATTGAAACATTCTGCATCAAAGAGTATAGTGCATTCAGGTATTTTTTTTTCTACATTCTTTGCTTCAAAGTCTCAAAGAGTTCTTTGGAAAATGAGGAAAACGGTCCATTTCTATGGCTGTGTACCTGTTCTCACACATCATCAGTCGGAGTCTGACTCCACACACAGTTTGATGTTGTTCCTCGCTTTGAAAATGACCATCTGAGAAAGAAGTGATAGCATGAGTCACATTGATGAAACGCAGTTGTTTTTTGGGGGGGGCCTGTTGGTGGCGATCATTGAATAAAGCAGTGTCCAGCTGTGCTGTCATGTTGATCAAATGACTGTGGATGTGCAGCACAACAGTTCAGGCAGTGTGTTTGTGGTAACTCAACCGACAGAGAATTTTCATGACAGAATCACTGTGATGAAAAGTTTTAGTTGTAAGCAACTGGTATTCTTTTTGGAGTTGAAAGATGTTCCAGTCACCGATTGAAGATCTTGGCACCAGGGGCGTAGCCAGAACCCATAAAATGGGTGGGCCCCGAAAAAAATCAAGGTGGGCAAACCCCAAAGTATTATAGCTAAGTTTGATCAGCCCTCTCATTGGATGGGGCGGGCCTGACTGAGAAGTGGGCGGGCCAACCCCGGGCAACCTGGGCCCACCCGTGGCTACACCTTTGCTTGGCTTGCTTATATCAACCAGAAACTGATGAAGGTCCTCAGTTGAGAAATGAAATGTCTTTAGTTATTATGACCTAGCTGAATGAGAATCTTCCAGGTGTGACGTTTTTATGGTGTATAATTAGTGTAAGTGGCGTCATTTTCATTATTATTTGTTTTTACTCATTCCATGAACATGTATAAAACAGGGTGAGATGGAAATTGTTGACCCGCTGTGGCAATCCCTATAAAAAAGGGTCAAGCAGAAAGGACAAGAAGATGAAGATGCACGTGTATCAAGCATATTTTCCATTGGTCCACTGTAGACAAATACAGGGAGAATTCCTCTATATCTGTAACTGCAAAACCATGAAGGTGACACGTTGATGGGCTGTTGACGTCGTTGAAATGTGAACCAAAATGTAATTATCATCTGGATTAAATATAATTGAAAGTGTATTGTTCAACTAAGGATCAGAGTTTTGTTCGTCAAATTAAAAAAAAAAATAGCTTTTGCAACAAAAGTCTTTAACCTTTACCATGACGTGGGTTACTGAGAATCCATATCAACATTCTTTGCTCCCAATGCCTGGCCTCAAAGATTGTACAGGACCTTTTGCGATTAACTTTTTGCCATAAGCTTAACATAGCTTAAGTTCAAGTTATATATATATTTTTTTTTCATAAATTTAAGATTTTGTACTTTGAAAAGGTTGGAGTGAGATTGATTAAGCGATAGAAAGGACTACCCTGCATAAAGATGGGCACAGAACTAGTACTTTCACGTTTCTACGTTTTCAATTTAAGACAAACTTTTACTCTAGAGACATCTGACACAGTCTGACAGAGGGACAGAAGCACAAAACCTAGTGCAGCTATTGTTACAGTCAAAACAATGAAGTCTTTTACACATAGACACATTTCTCCACAGCACTTGGGCTGCTGCAGTAGTCAGACTGTGATAGACACTGTTCCACCCCTGCTTTGATCAGCTCCAAACAAGCTCAGGGTTGTTACAATTTCTGTCTGGAAAAGCCTCGTGAAAGATGATGATGATAAGGGAAGCACAATACACACGCTGACAATAAAGATAAGGCATCTAAACACACACATGCAGGCGCGGCCAAACTCTGCATCTCTTAAATAGCTGTCCAAACTGAGGCAACTGGGGCCAAAAAATCAATGCGTTGTGGTTTACACGTGGAATTTAAATAATGTTTCACTTAACAAACAGCGACCACAAGTTGTAGAAGTTTGGATCATTCATTTAAAAAGGCCAGCTGTGAGGTATAGCGGGGAGAGAGTGCACAGCCAGGCTGGGCTCAATAACATTAAGTGTGAAATATTTTGCAGAGATGAAAACGTGGGTAAATATTCTGGTGAGGGGACTCGACTGGGCCAGTGAATTTCTCGGTCCACTGTGAATGTCTGGATTGGATACATGGCTCATTTTTCTCACTTCAGATTTTGAAGAAAAAAAAAAAAAAAAAAACTTAGGTTTGCTCTCCTTTTTAGCTCCACATATCTG
>JAFBJS010000293.1:0-38000 GCA_016785265.1 Paraplagusia blochii | reverse complement strand
CTCGCTGTGGCAACCCCTGAAAAATGGGATAAGCCGAAAGGAAAAGAAGAAGAACACAAGCTTCTCACAACTTGGTGTCCTGCGTATTTGCTATTCTTATTAAATGACAAGAGACCTCCACTTACGCTCACGTATAGGTATACTGATATCCAGAGACACATACTCATACTCAACTGGGTAACCTCTGTATGTATGTTAATTTTATCAACTCAGACCCCTCCTCCCCCGGAAAGTCTTTGACGTTCAATCTCTCTTAAAACATTTAGAAACTTTTTGAGTGAATCTTACTGAATGTTGTAACGCAATATTGCGTTGAAATTTTTTTTCAGTAGGTTAAAGATTAAATAGAAGACAGTTTAACTCAATAAGTTTTTTCCTTTCTTGGAATGACGAGGGTTTTAACAAAAAGCTTGACTCTACTTTGTGACACTAAACGTTGAGTTGTTAAACGTTTGTATGAAGGGAAGAGTGAACATGGTGTGTTTTTCTTTACCGTGGGAGAAAGAACTTCGAGAATTGGTTAAAATAAAGTAACATTTTGCACTCTGGATGTGATGTAAAAAAGGTTTCTCACAACTCAATGTCCTGCATATCCACTATTCTTATCAACTCACACACCCCTGCAGCCACAGAAGAGGATGAAAATAATGAGCCTTGGCGGACATTCTCCAAGTCGTCATGGCAGTTTCATTTCAAATAAACTATACTATGTCCTTATTTGAAATCACTAGTTTATTGAAGTTGGATTTACTATTATGACCCCCCTTGCAATCTAGAATTTCTAAGTTGTATGTTCTTTCACAATCTTCTGGCTAACTTGATAAAACTACACTAAAATGATTCATGGCAGAGTTAACATTTATACATATGCATCTATTGCAAGATTTTTTAGAATGTATTTATTCAAACTCCCTAAAACAAACATAAATGTGTGAATTGTGAAAACAATTTAATCTTTTCAGTTAAAACGTATGAATAGTGTTTGAATATTACGGGCTGTTGATCAACCAAGGTCCATTTAGTTAAAGTTTATGAGAGTGGTTTACATCAGGTTTACGTATGGATTTCACTACGTCGACGTTCCCTTCCGGTCCTGTAGGTGAAGCTAATGCAGCCGCCTGTGAACCGCTAAAAGACAGAAAGTTCAGACTTCATAACTGTTACCTGCCTTCACTCGGACCTTTCCTCGAGGTATGAAGAATTACCAACGCTGCTCGCGTCGACAGGTAAGAAATTTGTCGTATAGTATCTTGTATGATATCGAGTTTGTATGTTATCAATGCCAGTACCGCATCAGAGTAATAAGTTAGCCACTACAGTGCTTATTAAAGTTTGTTTCTTAATTGTCCCTACTGGAAAACTTTGTTTATTAGCCAATTTCCCTTTAGCTGACTCAGCGAATAAAAAGCGAAAAACGACTCATTTGATATTTTAGAGATAGCAACGGAGTTTTGATAAACATGTAATTGTTCAAGTAGTGGCGCGCAAATTTTAACGGTTATTTGAGTGTATTTGTTGCCTCCCATGTTAACCGAAGAGCAGCCGCACAGCCAGGGTGTCGCCGCTTTTCTCCGCATTTTGTGCTGTTATTAATGTCATTTTGAAAAATCTCAAACAAGTATTGGCTATTCTAATGATTTAAAATCAAATATTGTTACAATAAATAGTGTAACAAAATGGATGATGTATTCACTGTAGTTATTAAATACACATTGATTTCATAGGCAAGGATGTCAGAATTATAATATTGATTATGTGATGTTTGTAACTGGAACAGCTTATCTTTTATTGGCAGCTAATTCTTTGAACCATCTTCTCACATCAAGGGTATGCCAGGGCAACCTCTTTTTTTGTAAGTATGAAGTCTACAAATATGTACACATATTTGTAGACTTCTGCTTAATACCTGCTTAATACCTATAGGTATTACAGTTGCAGTAACATTTATTTGTTATGTTAAGATAAATTTAAAATAATTAGTCAGTAGCTACGACTCCCTTTCTATAGGGAGTGTTTAACTATCAAGCTGTAACACAGTTGTTAATGATTCAACTAATATATTTTCTTTCCACAGGTTTGTGAATGTGGCCATGTAAAGTGTGCAACAGGTCATCATTATATCTACAAGGTATGAATTGTTCAAACATATCCACTAAGGCAAAGAATAAAGTTGCAAATAAGAATAAGGGTTACGTGTTTATTAACATGTAAACAAATAAAAACAAACAAATAAAGTTAAAGTTGAACATGTAACAATAATTTTTTCAACTTCAACTTCAACAACTTCAACTTTCTTTGTTTAAAGTGCCATATCACAACAACCGTTGTCCCAAGGCACTTCACAAACATTTATATAAAATAAACAAAACTAATACACTAATACACTGCACAACACTAATACACTACATTAAACACAACAGGAAAAGGCCCCCTGCCCTTATAGACCCTCACACCGGCTGAGGAACAACTCCCAAAAAAACCCAGACAGGGAAAAAAGGAAGAAACCTCAGGGTGATCGACAGTGGAGGGGATCCTCACCCAGGACGGACAGGCGGGCACTAAGGAGAAAAAACATTTTAATTTATCAATAAATAAGGCTATACACTATCCAAAGGCTCCTTAAAAGTCCTTGTAGAAATAATGGAGGTGAAGTCGTGGGTCAAAAAAAAAACAAAAAATTCTCCTCTTTCAGGTCAATTCTGAGTTTCTTCAGATTCAACTTGATTCTTGAATTCCCAATTCAGTAATTTACAGCAATTTACATTACTTTATTGTGGCAACTGTAGTCCAGGTAATCCCAGTACATCAGCTTTTCAACTTGACAGTAACCTAACATCAATTTGTAAGGTAAAGAAATTTGCTGTGGATGTTTGCTTCAGAATGAAAGTGTAAATGTCAAATGTTATATTGCATCCTGAGAAACTTCAGTGTCTACCTCAGTAAGAGATGGAGACACTTGTCAAAGAGTACCAAGTAAGTGTAGTTCAAAAGGATTTTTGAATCACAAATATATAGTGCATGTAGATTTTTGGGCTTTAACTTCTGTTTTAAAACCATGTGACTCTAGCGTTGGAACACAACTGTCTTTGTTTATTCTCCAGGACGTTGTACCTGAAGAAGCAGAGCTTGAGATTACACAGTCAACAATGGGCATCTGTGACATTTGGGTGGAGGGTGCTGAACCTGGAGATGAGATGTTCGCAGATGTTGGTGTAGAAGTTGTGCAAAAAAAAAAAAAACCTTGAATCTGTCACCCTTGGATGTGTGATGCTTTTTGGACTGATGTATGCACTGAACTTAAGCTAAAAAGCTTAAGCCAAAAATCTCAAGAGAACATTTGAAGTGTTCTGATGGGACTGGACCGAGCCAAACTCTCACCAAAAAAAGTCCAATCGCTCAAAATTAAGATGTTGCAGTGATGGTCTTCATATAGAATAGGTAGATGCTTACCTCTGGGAATGTGAAAAAACTGACTTCACTGGGTGAGTTAACTTTGTAAATATATTAATGTGTAGTTCTTGATTGTTATTTATGCTGAATATTTCAATGCGTTTTACAGACATTCGTCTGGAAATCTCTGGAATGTTTTTTGTTTTGTAAGCATTAAAGTTTTGCTACTCGATTTGTCAAGCACTGTATTACTACACTACAGTTCACATGATTGGAATGTGCTGTAAAAAAAAAAATGTGGGTATTTCCTAAAGTGACTATACTGTTACTCATTTACCTGTCTTCTCTGGTATCTTGTTGAGTTTTGTCATATGTGTAACAACGCTGTTCTCCACAGCCTAGCCAAATCTGTTTGAATTGCTATGTCAAAGTTGAAAATGCAAATAAATAAAAGAAGTTGAACTTGCTATTATATGTAGCTGTTGTTATTATAATATTATTACTTTACTCATTGCGCTTTGTAATTCAAATAATAAACTTTATGCATTTCATTTACATTTGATTTAGTGCATAAATCGTTTTCTAAGCATTTCAAATAATACACATTTTGTATTGTTTTTCTTAATGTATATGCTGCATATAAAGTTTACCGGTCTGTTTCTCTAAATCTTAAGTATTCCAAATGGATGGAAAGTTTATATGCAATTTGAATGCATAAACCTAAGATATTGGCTAAAATATTTCTGTGAGTGAATGAAAACTGATCACCTTAAAAATCCCAAGTAAGGGTTACTATATAAGCTTGTGTAAAGTGTAAAATGTTACTTTACTTTAATCAATTCTCAAAGTTCTTTCTCACACAGTAAAGAAAAACACACTACGTTCACTCTACATACAAAACGTATAACAAACTTAACGTTTACTGTTACAAAGAAGAGTTTATTAAAACTCTTGTTATTCAATGAAGAGAAAATAACTTTAGCTTAACCTACTGAAAGCTTTTTTTTCTTATCATTTAGTGTTACAAAGTAGTTTTCTTTAAAAACTCCTTTTTACTGAGAAGAGAAAATAACTTTAACTGTTTTCTATTTTCTGCAAAAAGAGAAAAAACTAACTGTTTTCTTTTTATTCCAAGAAAATGAAAAACTTTAACTGTTTCCTATTTATTACAAGAAGAGAAGAAACTTTAACTGTTTTTATTCTTTATTCTTTAAGCAACTGAAAGCCTTTATTCATTCGCAACTTACTTTCATTCTTCTTCTTCATTTTATTATTTCTACCTTTATTATTAATTCTACTATACTTCAACGCAATACCAAATTCCAAAAAGTTCCATAATGTTTTAAAAGAGAATAAACGTTAGAGATTTTGCCGACATCGCTGGTTAATAAAATTACCAGACGCAGAGGTTACCCCCACCTTCACGTAAACATCGCTGCTTGACCAGATACAAGATCTTCCTGCGACCTACATCATAAAAAAACAAAAGCTCACTAAAATTTTAACCCATTCTCAGAGTTCTTTCTCTTGAAGTAAAGAAAAAAAACATCACTCTATATACAAAACGTATGAAAAACTTAACGTTTAGTGTTACCTAATGAAAGCTTTTTCTCTCACAGTTTAGTGTTACAAAGAAGAGTTTTCTTTAAAAACTCCTTTTTACTAACAAGAGAAAAAACTTTAGTCTAGCTGTTTTCTATTTATTGTAAGAAGAGAAAAACTTTAACTCTTTTTTTCTATTTATTCCAAGAAGAGAAAAAAAAAACTTTAACTGTTTCCTATTTATTCCAAGAAGAGAAGAAACTTTAACTGTTTTCTATTTATTCTTTAACCAACTGAAAAAAACATTCATCCCCTCTTTAAACATAATTGTATTCTTCTACATTTCACGGCACAGCTCGGTCTGTGGTCCTGCGTTATATGACGTCCGTTGGTTTCCAGGAGCGTTCTGTGAAATTTGTGGATGTCTTACCAGTGGCAGACGAGTTGATGAACTTACCAATCTTATTTATAATTTTCTTAAGGAATATGAAAGTTCTCTGGACAAACTGTGGCGCAGCGGTGATGGCATCTGGACTAAAGGTAGAGCCAATTAAATTGACAGAGAAGGAGGAGAAGGCATCCATGGTCCTGTTCATTCACTATTATGCATATCGCCTAAATTAAATCTTAACTCAGGGGGCCTCAAAACCTAAAGAGTGCAAACATTTGTTTCCAATCTAAATGGGCTCGCTGCGTTCTTATCTAGATCTCCGAAGCGCACGCAGCTCTTGAATGAAATCTGCAAGCAGCGTCTCCCTCACGTTGACACGTCTCGACTGGTGAATGCAGTCTTGCAAAAGACGCGGTGCAGCGCCCAAAGATCTGCGCGCACACTACCAAAAACTCCACCACATTACTCTGGACAATATTATTTCTCGGATACGGAATTGATTTCAGGACCACAACATGTTGATGTTTCTCTCCCTCCTCAACCCCCAGCACTTTCACAAATGCAGGTAACATTTTCCGGAAGCAGCTTCTCCAGCTTAAAGCAGAGCCTTGGAACACTGTTTGATTTCCCTGACTTAAAATTAAAACTTACTTAAAACTTACTGTAATGTATGGCACGGCTGATTTTGAAGGGTTTATTTTAAATGTCGCTACACCGGCACCTAGTGGAGACGAAACAAATCGTCAAGTACTAGTTAATGAATAAATGATTTAAAATTTTCTAGAAATGAAGTGTTGCTTGATGAGCCTATTTTAAGGCTGATATAATGTACATGTGTGAATTCTCAAGTCCTGGCGTAACTGATGTTATTAATTTGCGTATTAATTTGACGTCACACAACTATGACGTCATCGAAGGCCTATGGTTGAAATGCACGGCCCGCCACTGATAAACACTATCCAAACTAGTACTTTACACACTATCCAAACTCTGTACGTAACATCACTAGTATTTGGCTTCTGAGGAGGAGGGAACCTCCCCTGGATTTTTTTTCTTCATTGACCAATTTCCCTTTTTTTTTTGCAAACCTGTTGTTGTGATTCACACCACTCGAACAATATAATGTGACCTCGGTATTTAACCCAGTAAGTGGTCAGCTTTGAGTGCCCAGGGAGAAGTCTGTGGGGACAGTACCATACTCAGTGGACCTTCGTGGTACCTCGGCAGTTGGTGGAATCAAATCCGGAACCCTCCTGACCCTAATTCAGTTTCTTAACCACTAGGCCACCACTGCCCCAATAATCCGTGAAAGGACAGGAAGAGAAGCATTTGTGCTAAAATGTATGCCTACATTGTTAATGGATCTGATTGTGCCAAAGTAATTTTTATTTATATAAAATGCACAGCTGACTTAATCTCTAGAACACCTGGAGTGGAAAGAATAGTCACTGAAACACATCATTTGGGGATCAGCGCTAATGCCCAACACAAAACGTCAAAATGATTAATATACAATTAATGCATGAGAGCACTGTTTGTTTTTCTGTGCAACATTGCTACATGATAAATCTCTCTCAATTAGCTTAGTTCATGCCATTTCAAAACTTATTCTGGTGCCATTGGTATAAAGTTGGACAGAGTAGCTTTGATACTTTAAAAATGTTCTCTAGATCTACTTTTCCTCTCCTAAAGAAGTCAGTGTAGAGGATGGACTCTGAGGTCTGTCTGACTCTCTTTTCCTTTCCCTGCTGTTGTTTGGTGTTGGGTAATCTGCGTCATCACAGTCACCTGTGTCTTAGTCATTAGGCTCACTCGTGTCACCTGGTGCCCTTATACTAGGGGTGTGGCGATTCACTCACATAACAATCCGATTGATGTCTTGACTCACAGGCTACAATCCGATTCGGGAACGATTCATAAAAAAATAAATAAAAAACAATGGATCCGATTCAGTTCAGTTTCATTCGTTTTTCCAATTTTGAAAATAAATATGTAACCCTGCTTTCAACAACATTATACAGCTGCCAGTTTTTTTAGTTTTAGTTTAGTTTATTTAAAAGGGGAAAATAGAATTTCATAAACACAACACAAAAAGAAAAGAATCAGCCAGAGGCTAGTTTTCATCTGTAGTTAACTAACATCATCTGGCCATGATGTTAAAAGGGAAGAAGCACACAATACATATACTATAGAAAACACATATGCAAACACCTTTTTACAATTAAGAATTTTTTCAGCTTCATCTGGCATCTCCTGTCGATGCTTGCATGAACATTTGCAAGATTTGACTTGATTTTTTTTTTTTTTTACACAATTTGTCAATATAGTCTTTAAAACAGAGCTGTGAATTTAATATTAACCCAATATATTTATACTGATTGACAAAATGTATTTTATCTCCATTAACAAGTACATCAGGATCAGGTGACACTCATATTATTTTAGTTAAATACATGCCTACAGTTTTAGAAAGGTTTAGTTGTAGACATCACACCTGTAACCTGATTCTCACACAGGACATTTTTTTTTTGTTTTGAGATTTGTTGGACCTCCAGTGCAGCAGCACACCTGAGTTGACAGGTTTAATCAACTGATCACAGTCATCAGACACCTGATTGGTGAAGCTATGTGCCAGCTACACCAGCCCTTTGTGGAACAGTTTGGACACCCCTGCTCTACAGCGTTGGTAAATTGCGTTGCTTTCTATCTTTCTTGAAAAAAAAAACAAATGATGTCCAAGACTTTGATTTTAAATGAGAAATGCTGTAAGTTTCTTGTGTGTTGTCTGCCATGTTGCTCAGAGCAGAGTAAAACCCACTACCTGAATTCCAATCAAATCAGCCCACATCACAGTTTACACACCCCAAGAAACACAACCTCCAATCAGACATGTGTGAATAGATGTATATATGTGTCTATTGACTCGCCGCTCTAGTGGGCGGAAGCGGCCAATGTCGCGCTGATGTCTAACATCAATTTGTTGACGGGGCCATGGAGCAGGAAACCGATCCACATGCATCCGAACCATTGGACCGCTTTACTGCATTATCGATCGTTCAGGGCTTTTTGGTACGGTGCACTCGGATCGTGTAGGTCACAGAAGAATAACCGATCCAAAATGAATAGTTTGCACACCCCTAATTTATACCCCTCTCCCACACTCGGTCTTCGTTGGATCATTGTCATGTCATGAGTTGTCGTTTCCTGTAAGATATTGTCTGGTGATGCCATGTATATCATCTGGTAATGTAAAGAGGGTTTGGGCTGTAGAAGTCAAACCCGTGAAGAAGTTTGTAAAGTATATGTTAGTGAAGAGATGTACTAAATTCTTTGTTTAGTTTATGTCATGTTTAAATAAATCTTTGAACACATGAGAAGAGTCTTCCAGTGCTGCGTTTGGGTCCTACGTCATCTTCAAACTCACCTGATCCTTAACAGAATAATCCAAACACAACAGGATTCAGCAGACCGGGCAGAGCTCTACACTGCCACCCTTCGCTTTTCCATGGAACCACAGCAGCGGAACTACTCGATCCCTGAAGAATGCGACCCAGCGTACTGGACAGAGATCTACGCTGCCATCCCTTGCTCATCCAATAGCATCATTGACCCTCAACTGGATTACTGGGCCAAGGTTTCTTCTTTGTGTCCAGGAAGACTAACAACAGGTCAGTCGCGTCACTAGAAGCTGCTTTTCCCTCCCTCCCTCATCTTTGGGACGTCAGGAGCCATCCCTTAAAAGGGGGGCAGAACCTCCTGCTCCTAGTCCTGCAGCAAACCCATCTCTGCAGTTTTCTGGGGTTACTGCAGATACTCTCCAAAGTTCCGGAGTCCGGGACAGGGAGAGGAGCAAAGATCTGGACCAGATGTTAAAGGCTCAACTGGCCTGGCTGCAGGGTGTCCTGACTCGCTACCCACACATGTCACCCAGCCACTACCCCCAGAGGTACCCTTTGTTTCCACCTTGGTCCCAGTGGTTTCTGCTACCATCAACGCCCCTGTTCCTGAGGAGGTGGTTCCCTCGGCGGTCCCTGTCTTTGCTCGGAGGAGGTGGTTCCCTCAGCGGTCCCTGTCTCGGGCTCCCGAGGAGGTGGTTCCCTTGGCTGTCCCTATCTTCGCCCCCCAGGAGGTGGTTCCCTCGGCTGTCCCTGTCTTAACCCCCGAGGAGGTGGTTCCCTCGGCTGCCCCTGTCCCTTTGCCCCAGCAGAGGAGATCGACACTCCAGCCTTAGCACCACAAAAAGTTGGCGCGCCTTTGGCTCCAGTCTCTGCACCAAAGGCCGAAGCCATCTATGTTTCGGCAGCTGAGGCCCATCGGCCTGTGAAAGACTTTTGGAGTTTTGCATTACCTGTCTAGGAGCGGGACTCCTAGTCATAGAGACAAGTACCCTAGACCAAGGTACAAAATTATCAAGGGCTAGGGCTCTTGGGTTGGGAGTTATGTTTTGTGTTATTTGTACAGGCCTCACTTTAAGTTTATGATTTGTCAGAACTGGGTGTTTTGTAGGAGGTTGACTGTTTGTGTTTTCCCTTAGTTTCCTGTGTCCATGTTTCTGTCTTCACAAAGTTCTGCCCTCCCACCCACCCGAGAAGTTGAGAAGAAAGGCGGACAAGGTTCCCAGATTCCACACTTTCTGAAGGTGACTGGCATGCCAGCGTGAACCGTCAAATGGAAGGAAGCTGGACTTATCAGTGCAGGCAAGAATGAGCGCAGTTTAAGGGAACAATTGGGCTTGTATGCTCAGACCACATCTGAGACTGTGTAGGTGGGTGGTTCCGATCAAACTGCTGTTTTATACGGCGTTGCTGCTCCTCTACCCGGCTCCATGTTTTGAACATTGTTTAGTAGGGGAGGTAGTCAGTCCAAGGGAAGCTGTAGTTCATGTCCCACACTGTACAGAAGTGAGAGGCTGCTATATAATGAATGATTATATTCAGCTGTACTGCTGAAATCAGGTGGTTTGGTGCCAGACACACTCTGAGTCCATTCTTGAGGGTCTGGTTTAATTTCTCCACATCACCATTGCCTTGATAGCCTTCATTCAGCATGTTTAGGACCTGCACTCTTAAAGAGCTCAGTACCACCGTGCCCAGCCCTCTCACCACACAGCCAATGTTTCAGCAGGAAAGTATTAACTTCTCTGAAAACTTTGCTGGGCAGTGGTCATGGATAAAGGTGTGAAGTGAGCATTGGATCCTGCGCAGATGCTGCCTCAAGCTCATCTTGGAGACAGCTGCAAGTGAAGAATTAAGACAAATACTGGTTCCAATGTTTCTGCGTTAAGGTCATTTGAAGTGTGTGACTTGGCTCTGGAGAGCTAGGGTCTCATGTGGCAATGTTGGGTAAGATGTTATTGTATGAAAGTGAGCACATTAAATGCCGTTTTCACACTGGCACTTAATTCGGTATTCACTGACGCACAAAACCAATTTTGCTCCCCATTTGCGTTCACATTACAAACTAACGGGCATTCGCTCCTCAACAAATGTGCATTAACTAATTCACCTCTAGTCGGGGGGTTCAATACCGAATTAACTAATACGGGTGTAAGGCAATAGAAAGTAAACAGTTGTCGCTCCCTGCGTGTGTGTGAACGTGTGTTCTGCAAGCTGCTCCCATTAGAGCTTGTCTTCAGGAATGCTAAACCTACAGAAGCTTGCTAGTCTGCAGATATTGGCTACTTAGTGGTGAACTGACCCACCTGCAGGGCAATAATGCTTTGTGGATCAACAAAATGTGAGCGAATCTGTGACAAACTTCATTACCTGCGACAGATTTCTGGTGTTGCTGGGGTCATTAAAAAGATCCTGGATTTTCCAACTGCGCTTTGCTGCCCTCATGGCACAAATGAAGATGGCCCTCACAGATCTGAGTACTCCCTTGTCGCCCGATTTGAATCTGGATGTATCCGCACATACATACACATAGTCTGAAGAGCAAAGCAGGGTTGTGGGCAACTCTAAAGGCCTCCTTGATGTTAGTGTAGCCCAGGCATGAACAAATTGGGGGTCAGATGCAGCCTGTTGAGTTATTTAATGTGGCCTACCAGCCTTGTCCAAAATAATTAATTGATTTGTAATATTGTTATACTTCTGTCTTTTCCATGCAATACTTGCTGTTTCCCAGTAGATGACATCAGGAAGGCTATGGGAAATTTTTAGGTTTTATACATTAGTTTTACCTGCTTTTGGTCTTAGTTGTAATAAACATCTATGCTTCTGCTCTTGATTCGGTCCCTGTGTCTAATTCTGGGACACAATGTGGCCCACAAGTCAAAAAGTCTGCCCACCTCTGATGTAGACCAATACCAGCTTCGTTTGGTGGCGAAATCCACATGCTGATGGAAGTTAGGGAACATAGTCTTCAGGTTAGTTTAGTTAAAGTTCCTAACAACGATACAAATTTCATCTCCTCTGTTTCATTCTTTATTAACAATGCAACAGCGACTAGGATACTACTGAAATACATTTACTGGTTTAACTGGACACATCATCAGATATGTTCATGGGTTTTACAACATTATGCACCCTTATCCTGGTAACCCAGCTGGGGCTGATCAGATATCAGCTTGTAACCAGATGTTCCTGGTTTACCTCTCTTTGGCCAGAGTGAGCTGGGGGATGGAGCCAAATGCATTGGCCAGGAGCCATAGCACTGACAGCTTAGCCTGCTTTCTCTGGCCACGCGGATAAGCTGCGTTACCATGCCTGTATACTCTACACAGGCCGACATACCTGGCATTCCACCTTTATGGACTGATGTATCAAGGTGTCCTTGCAAGGTAGGTAAACAGTCTCTTGGATATAGTACAGAAGAATATCATAAATTCGATGCACAGGAGGGAGGTGGGACAGGTCAAGCTGGGCGGCATCTTCCTTCTGGATTAATCCACCTTCAGCCATTCACCACTGCTGTGGGATATTGCCCCTCCATATTTTTATGTCTATAATTCAATCAATATGCTGGTATAATTTAAAACCATAAACTATTTAAAAGTATAGTATTTATTTACAAACACACTCTTCGCCAGAGGTCTTTAACCTTTTATTCGCTACTGTTAGAAAATAAAGGCAGCTGCAAGCTACTTATTTTCATATAACATTTTTTCCCACAGCTTATTTTTACACACACATTTTTATACACAACTGTTCTAATTGTCATGTTGATGTTGGTAGACTTTTGACAGGTTTTAAAAACATGCAAAACAGGGGCAGTTGTTGGCCTAATGGTTAAGGGACTTGGGTTCGTAAGGCCCCCTACCGCCAAGTTACCGCTGATGTGCCCTGAGCATGGTCCCCCACACACTGCTCCCCGGGCACAGGCTCAGCCAGCAGCCCCCTGCTCACTACGGTGATGGTTCAAATGCAACTCAACTCAACCATATTTATTTAGAGTGTCAAATCATAGCAACAGCTATCTCAGGGCACTTTACACACCGCATACAATACACAGAAAAATATACAAATTAGACATTGACCCCCTGCCCTTATAGACCCTCCCACCGGCTGAGGAACAACTCCCAAAAACCCTTGGCAGGAAAAAAGTGAAGAAACCTCAGGGTAATCGACAGCGGAGGGGATCCTCACCCAGGACGGACAGGCACAACATTGGCAGCGTAACAGCAGCTAAATATACATTATTACATTATAAATTAAAAATAAAAATCATCAAGGTCCAATTATAAGTCATCATAAATTATATTTATAAGGTCCATTTTTAAGTTCCTCTGCTCTGGGTCTGGTCCTAGAGAACCCTTGATTGTAGGTTGGTGGTGAGTTGGTATGTGTCCATAGCTGCCCATGGCAATCAGGTTCTGGGGAAAGAATAAAGACTCCGGGAATGTGAGGTCCCGGCAAGGGGTGTTAATGGGGAGTAAATAAGGAAAGGGAAGGAGATAGAGATAGGGGACAGTGGTAGGAAATAAATAAATAAGGAAAAGGAAGGAGAGAGAGAGATAGAGGACAGTAACAGGGGACCCAGTATGCCACGGGACCCCCGGCATTCTTAACTTAAAGCAGCATAACTAGAACCCAAGGTCCAGCCGAAGACCTCACATGAGGACTACGGCTGGATCTGTGGGCCACTATAGGCTCTATCAATCAGAAAGGTTTTTAGCTTACTCTTGAAAGTGGAAACTGTGTCGGCCTCCCGGACTGGAGCTGGCAGGTGGTTCCACAATAAAGGGGCCTGGTAGCAAAAAGCTTTGGCTCCAAATCTAGATTTACAGATTCATGGAACCACAAGAAGACCTGCTCCTACAGAACAAAGTGTTCTAGTGGGTTGATAGACTTGTATCAAGTCCACTATATAGGAGGGTGCCAGCCCATGGAGAGCCTTAAATGTAATTAACAGGATCTTAAATTGGATCCTAAAATGTATTGGAAGCCAATGGAGAGAAGCGAGGACCGGGGAGATGTGGTCTCTCTGTCTGGTTTTTGGTTAGAACACGAGCTGCCGTGTTCTGAACAAGCTGTAGGGATCTCAGGGAACTGCCTGGGCATCCGGCTAATAAAGAATTACAGTAGTCCAGCCTAGAGGTTACAAAGGCATGGACCAACTTCTCAACTGCCTCCAGGGGGAGTATTTGCCTGATTTTCCTAATATTACGAAGATGAAAGTAGGCAGTCTTAGAAATATTTTTAATATTGGAGCTAGGGGAAAGGTCCTGATCAAAAAGAACACCTTTTTTTACAGAAGTGTTGGAGGCAGTGGTTAAACTATTATCAGCTGCAATTATCTCAGCTATAGAGTCCCTTACCTGCTTAGGACCTAGGACCAATAACTTTGTTTTATCAGAATTTAGCGTTAAGAAGTTATGGGTCATCCAGGTCTTGATGTCATCTATGCAGGATTTAAGCCGCAGTAGATGATCATGTTCGTCAGCCTTAAATGATAGATACAATTGAGTGTCATCAGCATAACAATGGAAGTCAATTGTGTGTTTGAGTGTTTTCTGATGACATCACCCAGTGGGAGCATATAAAGCAGGGGTGTCCAAACTGTTCTACAAAGGGCCAGTGTGGCTGCTGGTTTTTGTTTCAACCAACCAAGAGCACATAGCTTGACCAATCAGGTGTCTGTTGACTGTGATCAGTTGAATAAACCTGTCAACTCAGGTGTGCTGCTGCTTGGTTGGAACAAAAACCTGCAGCCACAGTGGCCCTTTGTGGAACAGTTTGGACACCCCTGATATAAAGGGTGAACAATATTGGACCTAGCATTGACCCCTGTAGGACACCAAGACTGACTTTGGTGCGGGGGGACTGATTATTACCAATCTGAACAAACTGGTATCGGTCAGATAAGTATGACTGAAACCAATCCAAGGCAGTGCCACCGATTCCAAGTACGCTTTCCAGGTCGACCACCAGCAGAATCTGGTGGTCGACCATATCAAAGGCTGCACTTAGGTCCAATGGGACTAGCACCGAGAAAAAAACCCCGGTCTGAAGCCATCAGTAGGTTGTTGGTGACCCTGACTAGAGCAGTCTCAGTGTTGCAGAGACATAATTTTGCAAAGGATACTCCCTAGGAGTTAATATAGTTTTAATTTATTGATTTAATTATTATAAACATTTTAAACATTGTATTACAAGGCTTTGTTCACAATTTGTAAATGTTTACTTAAATACATAAAAAAACAAAATGCAATAACAAAATAAATGTTGACTTAAACTTCTATTCTGTTATACACAGTATTGGGGGTAACGCATTACTTGTAACGCCATTACGTAACGCAACTACTTTACTCAGTAACTAATAACCTAACGTGTTACTTCTCCATTTTGATAACGCCGCTATAATTACTTTTTAGTAAAAGGGCCGCTACCAATTACTTAAACAGCATCGCTTTAAGTGAGAAACGTGTGTTTTTCACCGCCTGTAAGCGTGTCTGCTGGGTATTATTGTGTGTGGTAACTCTTACAGTCATGGTGTGAACCTGTGTGAAACTCGTGTGCTATGTAAATCATTACGTTGAAAAGGGGTGATGATTGGTTGACATAGTTTCATGCTAAGCCAATCAGAACGAGACCTGGGCGGGTCTTCTTGCCTTTTAGGGAAATTAACAGTCTCACACACACAGGTGACGCGGTACAGCAGCACAAACGCCCCACAGGCAAGACGATAGCAAGTGTCAAGTTGATAAAATAAAATGCCTGTCAAAATGTCTAAACATCTATTTTGTTTTTATTGTACTGTAATGTACAGTGAACATATAACTTATTTCCAGTGTTGGGAGTAACGCCGTTATTTGTAACGCTGTTACGTAACGCAACTACTTTTCTCAGTAACTAATAACGTAACGCGTTACTTTTCCATTTTAATAACGCCGTTATAGTTACTCTTTTAGAGAAGGTAGCCGTTACTAGTTACTTAAGCAGTACCGCTTGAGGTGAGAAGGATATGTTTTTCACTGCCTGAACAGCTCCCAACAGCTAGCGGGTCTGCTGGGTATCATTGTGTGTGGTAACTCTTACAGTCATGGTGTGAAACTGTGTGAAACTCGTGCGCTATGTAAATCATTATGTTGAAAAGAGCTCTAACCACGCCTCCCCACACTGGGAGACATGAACCCTATAACTGCTGTATAAAACCTTATAACCATTACAGTCCCAATAGATTTTATTATGATAGTTGCTACAGAGCTCAACACTAAACTGTTTATAGGGCATCATTTATAAATGATGAATGATATGATGAAATACCGATAAATGATAAATGAAATACTATGAAATTAAAAAAACTACTTAAGAGTGTTGTTGGGGGACATAACCAAAGATTATTTGTTTTCAATCATTTCAAAATATTCCACTGTCTTGGAGAAAATCAAAGGAAACAAAGTAACTGTATTTGGTTCCTCGCCCATAGGTGGTAAAAAATGTATATGTAAAATTTACAATAAAAACACCTATAAGATGAAAGGAACATGTATGTTTCACATCAGAGCATCAGTTTTATAACAGAAGTGCTGATCCAGACTCCTTCAACCAATCAGCAGGTACACTCCAGGTACCTGCTGATTGGTTGAATGACACAGTCAGGTGATTTGTTGATGTTGGGTGATCTCTTCTGAATGGCTGAGTGAGGACCACATGGTTCTCATTGAGGTAGAGGAACGGGGCCATTTGTAAAGGGTGCGGAAATTACCAAAAACATTCACTTGCCCTATAAGGGTTAATGTGTTTTCAAAGTAAAGTAAAGTAACTAGTAACTAGTTACTTTTATAATTTGGTAACTAGTAACGTAACTAGTTACTTTTTCAGAGCAGTAACTAGTAAAGTAACAAGTTACTTTTTTAAAGTAACTGTCCCAACACTGCTTATTTCCAGACTCTAATTGCAGCACTGCTCCCTGCAGCGTCACTCTCTCACATCCACACAGCTCTAACCACGCCTCCACACACTGGGAAACATGAACCCTATAACTGCTGTATAAAACCTTATAACCATTACAGTCCCTGTAGATTTCATTATGATAGTTGCTACAGAGCACAACACTAAACTGTTTATAGGGCATCGTTGAAATACTATGAAATAGAAAAAAAAACAACAACTTTAGAGTGTTGTTGGGGGACATAACCAAAGATTATTTCTGTTTTCAATATTTTCAAAATATTCCACTGTCTTGGAGAAAATCAAAGGAAACAAAGTAACTGTATTTGGTTTCTCGCCCATGGGTGGTAAAAAAATGTATATGTAAAATTTACAATAAAAACACCTATAAGATGAAAGGAACATGTATGTTTCACATTAGAGCATCAGTCTTATAACAGAAGTGCTGATCCAGACGCTGATCCAGACTCCTTCAACCAATCAGCAGGTACACTCCAGGTACCTGCTGATTGGTTGAATGACACAGTCAGGTGATTTGTGATGTTGGGTAATCTCTTCTAAATGGCTGAGAACCACATGGTTCTTGACCTCACTGAGGTAGAGGAAGGGGGCCATTTGTAAAGGGTGAGGAAATTTCCAAAAACAGTCACTTGCCCTATAAAGGTTAATGTGTTTTCAAAGTAAAGTAAAGTAACTAGTAACTAGTTACTTTTTCAGAGCAGTAACTAGTAAAGTAACAAGTTACTTTTTTAAAGTAACTGTCCCAACACTGGTTATACACTAATGTTTTCCAGATGTATGCAATATACATCTATTTGGAGTCAATGAGATGGCACTGCATAGAGTTGACAAGATCAATACATTGTGGAGTGTATTTGATATAAACAAGACATGTCTAGTGTTGGAAAGAATAACTTTCCAAAAACATTGATTAACATTATAATCCGGCTCATTCAGCCTTCACAACAATAGGCAATATAAACGGGCACAGATAGAAACAGCTGCAGTCTAAGAGTAAACTGCCCTCTTTAATGAGAGAAAAAAACATTTCAGCATCGTCACAATGTACTGTACACGACTTGTCGTTGATGACATGAGACGACACCGAACGGCGTTTCACTGGCAAATATCAGAGAAATACGTACATATCTCGAATATGATTAGTCCTGACATAGCACAGCTACAGAAACTCCACATGTTTAGTAAAAACAGTGTCTTGAACAGGAGAGAATGGCTGGTTCTCCAGGTCGATGAAGTTTGTCTGATTTCTTTTGCTCTTCTCTGTTCTGTAAAGTATTAAACTCTGAGTCTCTGAGAGAGACAGCTACTGCTGCTGTGTTGTCGTTTCACTGAGTCCATTCCGTGTTTTTTTCTTTACTTTGCTGCATAAAAACGCCTTGTGATAAAGTGTTAAAATCTTACACCCCCACCCTAACATGACCAGTTCCTTGCAGTCATTAAGAATTAGTTTTCTATCCAGAAAAAACTCCAGATCACGGACATCTACTGTAACATCAATCATTGTTGTTGCCCCTTTAAATGACATCATTAATCACGTGCCAGGCAAACTGTCAGTAGTGCTGACTCAATACTCCATGCCGAAGTCCAGTATCGGATTTTGAATATTGGTGGAAAATCCGACACTGATATATCTGGATATTAAAAATAATGCTGATATCAGCTCGATATTTATCAGTGGACTGATAGATCGGACATCACTAGTTACAGAGGTAAGTGGCGCTAAACAAAGTAAACATTTATAGCTACTTGGTGTATTTATAGTTTTCTGGAACAATTAGGCTCCAGAAATGCTGATAACACAGCTGAGATGTCAGCACATTATTTTAAAAGTTTACCCCCATCTTTATCTCTATAGTATCAATGCAAAAATGTTTAGCCATCTGTCCAGAAACAGTTTCCAACATCCATGAAAATGTTGGAGATAGATGCTAGATAGGGCTTTGGAAAAGTCAGAAAACCTGCCAGCAAACCCTCAAATGAGTCTTGACAAGCTGTTGCAATACTTTGAGGACACCGTTTGCACCTGTGTGGCATTCCACACAGGAGAGACAGACTGACACCTGAAACCAGCTGATTAATTATGCACTGATAGTTGAGAATCCTGTGAAGTGTGTGTCTTGCAGTATGCAATAAACCCTGTGTGACTGATCTGGAGTGAGGACTGTGTAAAAGACGGAACTCAAGTTAGAGGTCGGGTATAGACTTCTTCAGAACAATAATAAAAAAAGAATGTTGTGATGAACATTGTAATTTCTAAAAAGAAGTGAAATGAGCAAATAACAAAGAAGAATGAAAAAGTTGAGCATGAGGACGCTGGCGCATCTAGTTGCCGCATTTAGCTGCCGCTTCTTGCTGCTCAAACAACAGCTACTATCCTCTGCAAAGACATCTGGTATCCAACTGCCCTGTTTGTTTGCCGAAATCCCCACTTGCGTCTAGGCTACAGCTCCAGGTATCCGTGTGTGCTGGCCAGAGCAATTAACGCTACCTGGCTGGAGGTTAAGCACCTGGACAACTTGGTCACCACTGTCGCGGGTGTATTCCGCTAGAGCCAAATCCAGCTCCAGTCCAGACACGCCTCCACCACCGCCAGAGAAAACACTGACTACCATTCAGTGGATGTCTTCCATCTCTGCCTCCATTGCAACTCGCTGAGGGTTGGGATCTGGGCTGATTTCCATCTGCCCGGTGCGGTCAGTCACCGCTGGTTGGGACCGCTCCCCTTGGATAAAGTTAGCCACCGCCGCCTCTACTGGGCTAGCTACTGTTTTCCTCCTTCGGCGTCCAGCTTTGAACCTTGTTCTCCGCACCTTGCTTCACCATTTGGATTTACTGTCATCGCCATACATTTCCAGAAAATGTCTTTTCACAGCGTCCATGGTTATTCATTACACACTAACCAAACTCTACCAGCTTATTCCCAAACTGCCCCCTTCCACCAAACTAATCAATACTGTATGAAATTCTGGACTTCTGTGCCGACCCCATTCATCGTGTATCTCGCCATTCATAAATACATTTCTAGCACTGACTACTCAATCCCAACACTATGGACTGTCCACAGCTCACACACTGCCTTCTGCACTTCCTCCTTACATCATCACAACACACGTCATCAGAATGTGTCATCCGTAAACTTCTTCAATCTTTGGACAATCCCAACTTCTGCCACAATAACTTCAAAACAAAAGCAACTGAAAATCATCCTGTTCAACACAAGATCCCTAAACTATAACAGTCTCATCTTAATTGACTTCATTACAGATAACAGACTTGCCCTGCTATGCCTAAATGAAACAAAGCAAAAACTCCATGGACTGTTTCTCACTAAATCAAACCACCCCTAAAGGTTATTCTTACTCTCCCTGAAAGTCCAATCCTCACAGACCTTGTCAACATCTACAACACTCCGTCTACCTCCCTAAACATACTGGCACTGGTCTGAGGACCAAATCAGTCACCTTGGTTTACTCCGGAACTCCGCAAGCACAAGAAACACTTTCGACAACTGGAATGTCTCCACAGAAAAAAGTGGCCTTACAGTCCATTTTCTCGCATAGACAACCTGCAAACATGCAAACCTACAAATCAACTTTCAACAAAGCACGCACAACTTACTTTTCTGGCATCATTCATTCTGGTTCCTCAAACCCACACTCCCTGTTCTCCACCAGAAACAAACTTCTCCAATCCCATGACAATATTCCATCTACATTCACCCCAGAGAAATGTAATGACCTCATGTCATTTTTCAATTCAAAAATAGAAACCATCTATAACCAGCTAGCATCTTCCACTACCACTACCCCACCACCAGAACCCACACTTGTCTCATCCTCTGACCCAACAGTTTAAGTTTATTATTATTTATAGAGGACATTTCATACAAGCATGTAGCTCAATGTGCTTGAAGAGAGAACATTTACAGCATCACAATTACAGTCTTTACAGAAAAAAAATTTAAATGAGATAGCGTATGGACGTCCCTTGGGGGCACAGGGGTGAGGAAAAACTCCCTTGTAAGAAGAAACCTCGAGCAGAACCAACAGCCGCCCTGGTAGCCCTCTGCCAGGGCTAGTGGAGCTATGGGTAAGCAGTTATCCACTTTAACACCCATAACCTCAGTCAACCTCTCCAAAATACTCTCCACCATGAAATTATCTACCTGTCTACCCTGGACCATCCCATCACAACTTATTAAGGACTGCCTGACCCACCCTCTTTTTTTTTAATATCATCACAGACATTATAAATGATTCTCTAATCTCTGGCACAGTCCCCCCACCTCTAAAACTTGCAGCCATCACTCCACTCTTTAAAAGGCCTGGCCTCAACCCTGATGATCCCAACAACTACAGACCCATCTCCCACCTCATCTCCAATTCCTGCCAAAACTTCTGGAAAGAGCTGTTGCAATTCAACTTAAGACTCACCTCCTCTCATATATCCTATAAGAAACATTTCAATCTGGTTTTCGCACCCACCACTCAGCGCCGAAATGGCTAACCTCAAAATCACAAATGATCTTCTTTCTGCTGACTCCGGCTCTCTCACCATTCCCCTCCTCTTTGACCTCACCGCTGCTTTTGACAAAGTAAATCACTTCATCCTTCTAAATTGTTTAGAATCAGTTGGCATCACCAACACCGCCCTCTCCTGGTTCAAGTCCTACCTATCTGATAGATTTCACTATATCAGCATCAACCAACTTAAATCAAACATCACCCCCGTTGCACATGGAGTTCCTCAAGGTTCAGTCTTGGGCCCCATTCTCTTCATCCTGGACATGCTTCCGCTCGGGAACATCATCCGGCGCCATGGCCTTCAATTCCACTGCTATTGGAATTGAAGGCTGCTCATCAGACTGCTGCTGATGATACACAGCTTTACATCCACCAAAACCATTCCCCTCTCCCTACTCTCATTAGATGTCTTACCGACCCTAGAACCTGGATGAACCACAGCTTCCTCAAACTTAACAGAAATAAAACTGAAATCATCATCTTTGGCCCAAAATCCATCCTCCCCACGTATCAAAACTCCTCACTCAGCATCGATGGCCAATCTGTCACTCCCTCCACCCTTCTATCCTTCATATCCCACATTAACCACGTCACTAAAACATCCTTCTTTCATCTACGCAAAATAGCATGCCTGCGACCTGCCCTTTCCACCCCAGAAGCAGAGACATTCATTTGTACTTTCATGACCTCTAGACCCGTCTACTGCAACAGTATCCTGTATGGCCTCCCCTTCACTGCCCTTCAGAAACTGCAATATATTCAAAGGGGAGTGAGAAAAAGTATAAATGCAAACGCAGGAGACTAAAAACGTCAGTTCGTGCCTCCCCCCGTCCCCGGATGATGAAAGGACTCAAGCCCCGGACCCAAAGACCCTGCTTGACACAAGAAACAAGATGAGATAGAAGGAGAGGATTGTGGACAGCAGCAGGCAGAGAGAGAAGACTCTCTTGGCTCCCGATGCAGTAAGAGAAGTCCGACAAAGCAGAAAAACAAAGTGCTCTGACTCCTGATCAATAAAACACAAGTTCAAATTTTAGAGAATTTGAACTTGTGTCTTTTGTCACCACTTCTTCCTTTACTTCTTTGCACACATTAAAGTAGGAGTTCTAGTTCCAGAAGTTACAACACCCGTGGTACGTTAAGACGAAGGTCCGTCTACTCCCCCAGTGACATGCCAAGATCATGAAAGGTGAGCTGTCACGAATGGGTGTGGTCACATAGTGCACCCCTGACCCCAGGGCTATTCGCCGTAGGATTGTACAGCGATCATACTGTCCCACCTAGGGCTTCACAAAGAAACAAGGACAAAACAGCCACGAGACCCAGTTGCTGCAGATGGAGTTATCCTAAAGAAATTCTCTACAAACCATCATAACCAAAACCACGTCGTCCCATCATATCACCCCTGTACTAAAACATCTCCACTGGCTTCCCATTAATCTGAGAATCAATGTTAAAATACTCCTCTTCACTTTTAAGGCCATCCACTCTCTTGCCCCCCATATTTGTCCAGTCTCCTCTCCATTGCTACTCCCGCTCGCTCCCTTCGTTCCTCCTCCTCCATCCTCCTAACTGTTCCCTCTGCCCGCCTCAGTACTATGGGTCGTAGAGCTTTCAGTCGCTCTGCTCCCCAACTCTGGAATGCTCTCCCCCCAGACATCTGCAACACTGAGTCACTATCGCTCTTCAAATACAGACTCAAAACCCATCTGTTTCGCCTTACTTACCCTCAGTAATTTAACTTCCGGTTCTTTCTCTCTCTCTCTCTTCCTTATGTTTACCCCTCTCCTCTTTTTATTATTTACCGTATTTTCCGCACTATAAGGCGCACCGGATTATAAGGTGCGCCTTCAATGAATGACCTATTTAAGAAAAATAATCCATACATAAGGCGCACTGCATTATAAGGCGCATTCAATAGAAGTTTCAGTAGTGGCTGCTGTTGCGTTATGCATCCACTAGATAAAGCTGCACTCAAGAGAAAGTCAACAACACGGTCAGACAAGTCAGTCAAACTTTATTACTGGTAATAGAATGCAAACCAGCGTTCTGACAACTTCGTTCACTTCCAAATTGAATAAAAAGCAGTTTTATTATTTTTTCCAAGGTGATGTCAGTGACTAACTAATTCCAATATAACAATAACTCAACAATGTTGAATCCTTGAATCCTGCTTTTTCAGTGTCCGAATTGAACAGTTGGGCGAATACGGTATCCAATATGCCCGGCTTCGTCTCGTCCAAGTCGGCAGCTAATTTGAGACTATTCTGGCTCCATACTCATGCATTTATTCTGAAAGTACATTTGTGAATTCATCAAAATACTGTAATGCCCCGGTAACAGAACAGTCAGACGCATCCATGCTCTGGAGAACTTTATTCACGATTACAGCGAACTTATAACTTGTTTCCAGACTCTAATTGCAGCGCTGCTCCCTACAGCTTCGCTCTTCACTCTCACATCCACACAGCTCTAACCACGCCTCCCCACACTTGGAAACATCAACCCTTTAACTGCTGTATAAAACCTTATAACCATTACAATACGTTTGTGGATTTATGCATTTATTCTGAAAGTTCATTGTGAATGAAAATGCACGCGTCCCACAGTCACATATCCCAGCATGCACCGCACACTATTTCTACAGGAGAAAATGGAGTCAGTTGCTGCTTCTTGTAGTTGTGAGACCTGTTGCGGCTCAGTATTGGTCCATATATAAGACGCACCGGATTATAAGGTGCAGTGTCAGCTTTTGAGAAAATTTAATTGTAATTGTGCTTTGGTACGTTTTTTGTATGTGAAACCTGTATAGTGTCCTTGTGTGTCTGAAAGGCACCTATAAATAAAATTGATTGTCATTATTATTACAAGTCCAAGCTTCAAGGTGAAGCTGTGACACCCCGAGAGAGGACAGCGGCTGAGATCCGAAAGTCGAGACTCTACAAGCGAATTGTACTGAGATCGCCTTAACCTAGAGTGGAATCGCTCAAGAGGAACCGCCACGAGCGGATGAGTAAGAAGGTTGTACCTACACACAGAAGTGAGTGCAGAATAGCCAAAACAGTTTAATGCCCTCCCATACCTGAGAGCTCCATAGGACAGCATTGGAACTAAGACAACCCAATACCATAAATCATGGATGCTGCACAACTAATACCAGATCCCGTAGGTGACGAAGAAGATTAAATGGTAACTGACATCCACCAATGGCAAAGGAAGGAGGAAAAAGCCCTTGTAGTTATGAAAAGCCCCAAGATGGACATAGTAAAGATAATCTCATAGTGAAGACTGGATGAAATGGTGGACAGATATTCTGGAAAAATATACTGGACAAATAAATAGATTATACAGTCCCAGAGCGGAGTATAATGCAGCCATAAAATTGATGGCGTAAGCACGGATCTGCAAGCGTATTCTGTGTGGACATATATCTGACAAATCCAAGTACAAGAGCCATGGCCAAATACCATGAACACAGTCCAGAAAGAGAACTAATGAGAATGGCAGCTCAGAAAAATAAAGAAGCGGATAGGAGTGGAAGTGGACGATGAGTCCAGCTAAGGATTACCCTCCCAAGACAGTGGAAATAATGACGAAAGCCAAAAAGAAGACGAAGAGGTCGAAAGAGATCTGGAAAAGATTGAAGAGTTTGAAGATAAATCAGAGGAAGGAACGGCTGGACAGGAGCTTCTGGAGAGGACTGAGGCACTCAATTCAGGTCAACGGAATGCTTTTGGATCAATGTCATCATCACTAGGCCAATAGGATGTGACAGTATATACACCAATGGCACCTACGAAACGAGATCCAAAAGAAGGAAAAAAGCACCATTCTGATCTAGCCCTTTATCGGGTAAGTGACTTTATTGGGCACTCGCGCACCCTTCCTAAATGGGCACCCTGCGCTACTTCCCTGACGTTAATGAACAACGTTGTTGTCACTCTACCATTCAGAAGGGATCACCCTCTATAACCAACCACATGACCGTTGCATTCGACCAATCAGCAGGAACCTGGAGCGCATCGAATTTTCTCTCTCCACCAAAGTCAGAAAAAGATGCTGAAGTTGTGCAGCTCATCTTACATTTCGATCCAAAACTCCTAAACTAACCATGGTAAGATGATGAAACTCACACATTTTATAGTTGGATAGTTGTGCTTAGTGGTGACATAAGTTTCGCTTGTCGTAGAAATCACAGTATGAAAAATGCCGGCACCATATTTGGTCATACGCCTGGTCCCTGTAAAAACGGGGAGTGTTCATTTTTGGACATATGCCCTGTGCACCTAACAATGCAAACTAAAACATTTTCTTGATAAAAAAAAAAGGTAATATAATTAAGGACATTATATTTTAATCTTGTTAAATGTTCTGATAATATTATACAGTGATTCAGGAATAAACAATTTCTGTAAATATTAAAGCTGTAAATAGTGAAAATTTTAGATTTATGTCAGTTTGTGACCATTTAATGTCTGTTATATTTTATGATTTTTTTTAGGCAATGTCTGCTGGGATGTTTTATTCCAAGAGGAGGAATAGTGTTGTTGTGCATGCCGATTTTGTACCACCATTTGAACACGGAATGTACAACCAGTACATTCCGTGTTCAAATCACAATGACCCCCCTGCCAAGAGGAAGAGGATCCAACCTGCAGTGGAGGTCCTTCTAGAAAATGACAGTGAGAACAGTGAGCCGATTTTGTACCACCATTTGAACACGGAATGTACAACCAGTACATTCCGTGTTCAAAACACAATGACCCCCCTGCCAAGAGGAAGAGGATCCAACCTGCAGTGGAGGTCCTTCTAGAAAATGACAGTGAGAACAGTAGTCTGCTAAGTTGGAACCCAGGCCAACCACCTGGCATAAAGATGACATACACAACACAGCTCTTCCTGAATACCCAGACTATCTTGACGTGCCTTTTCAGTACTTTATTAGGTACTGTGATGCCCAAATGATTAGCCATATAACATATCAGACCAACTTATATGCCACTCAAAAGCACATCAACACCACTTTCGCCACCAACGAGAAGGAAATATTGACCTTTCTGGCCATCCATATATATATGGGCGTTGTTGAGCTTCCCTCTGTACAAGATTACTGGTCCATGGAAACCAGGGTCCCTCAAGTTGCCAACCTCATGTCTTTAAAGAGGTTCAGGCTGCTGAAAAGGCTTATCCACTTCAATGACAATACACAGATCCCTGGCACAAGCCATCATTTTTTCAAAGTCCGGCTACTTTAAGCAAGGGAGAACAGAATCAGAAATCCTTCCCTCAAATTCATCAAGGAGATGGAGAAAATGGGCTGTACCCCGTGGTACTTATTATGTCACCCGTGATGATGGGATACTGGCTATGAGATGAAAGGACAACAAATCAGTTACTCTGCTGTCAACGGTCGTCAGGGTGGAGCCGATGTCCGCAGTCATTAGATATTGCAGTGAAACTAAAATGAAGGAGCCTGTGAACTGCCCAGCTGTCATCAGGAGTTATAATGCCATCATAGGAGGCATTGGTAAGAGCGACATGCTGGTACACCTCTACCGCACCCCCATGAAGTCCAAGAGGTGGTACGTGTGTTTGTTTGCATATGCCATCGACGTAAGTATTATTAATTCCTGGGTTGTGTACCGACGGGACAGTAAGGCCCCTGGAGTGAATGGCTTGGCTAGATTTCAGAATACAGGTGTTCAATGGCTCCAGTGGCTAGATATCTCCAGAATCAAGCTCCAGACGAAGCCGATGCATAAGGCTACAAATATAACTGAACAGTCAGAAAACTGTGCCCAAGCACCAAGTTCACGTCCTACAAAAAATGTCGTCTGTAAGCAGGCGTTCGAGTTTAGGTATGTAAGCATGTTATAACATAATACTTAGCCTGGAAGACTCGCCATATTGCCGCTTCCAGACAGCATTTTGTAGGACGTGAACTTGGGTTTTGGGCGCAGTTTAGTGACGTCACACAGGGACCCTTGTGGGGACACTGCCGTGTGATTGGCTGCCAACGAGTGAGACTTCTGATTGGGGGATTTATTGTATAAAAGGTTCCTGTCCACGGCAGATCCAACATGAATCAACTCATTAGCAGTCTCACCAACAAATCCCAAACACTGATACAGGCGTGCTCTTCTTATACAGTTTTTTGGACATTATCAGACAGGCATTCAATGCCATATCATATGCCATTCAAAACACTCGTCATATCTCTAAAATGTAGAATTTTGTGCTCCTGCACCTTGACATTGACGTGGCTACATCTTGTTACTATTATCTAAGCACCTGTTTATGTTGTCTCTTAATCGGTCTTGAGAATGTGTCTTGTGTCTGTTATCCAGTTGCCAATCTCTGTTGCCTCACATACCGTGGACACTAAACTTTCTGCAATTCTTCAATGACCCTGCACATCAATGTCGTCTAACACTTTGTCTGTTCATAATACACAATTCTCCACCACAGAAGAACCGGAAGAAAGTGACCAAGATTAGAAGCCAAGACCAAGAGATAATGCGAGTAATGAAGAGGATGTGCACTCTTAATCATTGTATTCAGCTACTGGACCACATCCTAACTATGGGCTATTTAAGATGAACTGAAAACGGAAGTATATGAATGACTAGCTATGCTCCTAAATGCCTAAAGTAAGCGCAAAAGACCCTTAACAAACTAGAATAGAATAGAAAATATATTTGTTCCACATGGGGAAATTTACATTGTTGAAGCAGCAAGACAGAAAAGATAAAGATACATTTATAAAAAGCATGCATTACAAAAAATTACAATGTACAGATATTGCACTTTGAGTCTGGTTATTTGTGGTTTATTGTGAGCAGTGTTTGTTGTACAGTCTAACAGCTGCGGGGACGAACGACCTGTGATAACGCTCCTTCAGACATTTGGGGTGTTTCAGTCTGTTACTGAAGGAGCTGCCCAGTGCTGTGATGGTGTTCTGCAGGGGATGGGAGGGATTGTCCATCAGAGGTGATAGTTTGGTTACCATTCTCCTTTCTTCCACCTCCTCCACTGGGTCAAGAGGACATCCAAGGACAGAGCTGGCTTTTTTAATCAGTCTGTCCAGCTTCTTCCTGTTTGTAGTTGTGATACTGCTGCCCCAGCAGACCACTCCATAAAAGATGACCAATGCCACTAGTCATAGAAGGTCTTGAGGAGTTCTCCCTTCACTCCAAAAGACCTTCGTCTCCTCAGCAGGTAGAGTCTGCTCTGACCCTTTCTGTAGAGTGCAGCAGCATGATCAGACCAGTCCAGTTTGTTGTTTATGTGAACACCTAGGTATTTGTAAGATGTCACCATCTCAATGTCCATGCCCTGGATGTTCACCGGTATTATAGGAGAGTGGTTTTTCCTGCGAAAATCCACCACCAGTTCCTTTGTTTTCCCCACGTTGATCTGGAGGTGGTTCCGCAGGGACCAGTCCACAAAGTTCTAGACAAGTTCTCTGTATTCCTTGTCGTCATCCTCTGTGATGAGGCCGACAACTGCAGGGTCGTCAGAGAACTTCTGCAGGTGGCAGGAGGGAGGGTGGTAGGTGAAGTCTGCAGTGTACAGGGTGAAGAGGAACAGAGCCAGAACCGTTCCTTGTGGGGCCTCTGTACTGCAGACACCCATGTCGGATACACAATCCCAAGTCCTCACATATGGGGTCAATATGGGGTATATCAGTCAAGTAATCCACAATCCAAGTTGTGAGGTGAGGATCAACTCCTGCAAATTCCAGCTTGTCCTTCAGAAGTGCTGGCTGTATAGTGTTGAAAGCACTGAAAAAAAAAAAAACATGATCCTTACAGTGCTCCCAGACTTCTCCAGGTGACAAAGAGCTGTATCCAGCATGTAGATGACAGGGTCATCCACGCCAATGTTGGGCTGGTACGCGAACTGCAGTGGTCCATCGCTGGTCTCACCACCAGGTGGAGATGAGACAGCACCAGTCGCTCCAAGGTCTTCATAAGGTGGGATGTTAGTGCCACCGGCCTGTAGCTGTTGAGGTCTTTGGGGTGCGATGTTTTTGGCACCGGTACCACCCATGAAGTCTTCCATAGTTGTGGTACTCTCCCCAGTTTCAGGCTCATGTTGAAGATGACCCCCACAATCCCACACAGCTGCATCGCACAGGATTTGAGGAGCCTGGAGCTGATGCCATCAGGACCCGCAGCCTTATTTGCCTTGATCTTCTTGAGCTCTTTTCTCACCTGGTTAGGTGTGAAGGACAGATTGGAGTAGGGGTGTTGTGGCATTAAAGGAGTTGAGCATGTGAGAGGAGAGCAGAGTAGGGATGGGGTTGGAGGTTGGGCAGAGTAAAGTAGGTTCAGGTGAAGGTGACTGCAGTTGCAGTAAAGCAGGCTGGGTTGGGGGAGGGGTGGGAGGCTGATCAAACCTATTGAAGAACAAGTTCAAGTCATTAGCCCACCTCTGGTCCCCCACAGCCTGAGAGTCCAGATTCTTGTGGCCTGAGATGGTTTTCAGGCCCCTTCAGACTCCGCTGACATCCTTCTGCTGCAGCTGGTTCTCCATCTTCCTCCTGTAGCTGTCTTTCCCCTCCCTGATTTTCCTCCTCAGCTCCCTCTGGGCAGACTTCAGCTCCTCCTTGTGTCCTGACCTAAAAGCTCTCTTTTTCTCCTTAAGGAGAGCCTTTATCTCAGGATTAATCCAGGGTTTGTTCTTTGACAAAACACCATACTGTCTTGGTGGGTACAGTGCTCTCTACACAGAAGTTGATGTAGTCCATCAGAGCCTCATCAGTGTCCTCAGACCACACTTTGACTATACGGATCACAGCTGGTTGCCTGTGCACCAGAGGTTTGTACACAGGAAGGAGATGAACCAGGTTGTGATCCGATCTCAACCTGGTTCATCTCCAGGTTGGGAGAGGGGATGAACTGTATGCCTCTTTAAAAGAAGGTCCAGTATTTTATTGTCTCTGGTGTGGCATGTGACATACTGTGTGAGTGTGGGCAGAGAGGAGGAAGGGGAAGCATGATTAAAGTCCCCAGAGATAAGGATGAGAGCCTCTGGATGCTGTGTCTGCAGCCTACTCACCACTGAGTGCAGGACATCACTGGGTGCATTTGCGTTAGCAGAGGGGGGAATGTACGCAGCTATCGCGAAAACATGAAAATTCCCGCGGCAGATAGTCTCATGCTAACAGCCACCAGTTCCAAGTCCTTACAGCAGTGTTGCTCTTTAATAATAATGTGCCCAGAGTTACACCATCTATTGTTCACAAACACTGCCAGCCCATCTCCTTTCCTCTTTCCGCTCTCCGACGTCCTGTCAGCCCGTACCAGCTGGAATCCGTCCCGCACGGATACCGTGTCCAGGATAGTGGAGTAGTTGAGCCACGTCTTGGTGAACAGCATGATGCTGCAGTGCCGGGTCAGTGCCGCTAAATCGTCCATCTTATTCGGGAGAGATCTCACATTTCCCATAATAATGGACGGCAGAACAGGTCTGAAGCATCGCTTTCCCACTCGGCTCTGGGCTCCAGCGCGACATCCCCGTCGCCTCCTCTTCAACTCACGAGGGACATTGGGTCGCTGCTCCAGCAGCACAGCTGAATAGCGGAGCGCTAACAGCTGATCCCTACTGTAAACAATAGAGCCGTGGCTCCACGCAGGATCTCCCGACTCGAAAAGTTAAAAAAAGGGACATCTTCGTGATGGTGCTGGGGGAGCAGCAGCCTTCCAGTCGCTCTGAAGGACAAACTTTTTCTTACGCATCTTACGCTCATTTTCTGTACCTTTTCTTTGCTCCTTTCACAGAGTATTACTTTTAATATGTATCCTATGGATATTTGCAACATTAAGACAGCACCCAGGGTCAGTTCTCTCATTTATTCTAGAGACGAGCTGCTGGCTCTGAGAACAACGAAACATGGACAACGACACGACATACCAGCAGAGAGCCAGAGCTAAAGTTATGGCTGAGTTAGCCGAGTTGGCGGACAAACGGAGACGTTTTAAACCATCTACTTCCTCCGTCATCATGGGTAACGTAACCTCTCTTTCTAATAAGATGGACGAGCTTTCCGCGCTGTTTAACCAGCAGACATACCTGGAATGCAGCATGCTTATCTTCACGAGACTTGGATAACTGACATCATACCCGATGCTAACCTGGACCTACATGGATTTACGACAGTAAGAGCCAACAGGGACATAAAGGCTAGTGGGAAGAGCAAAGGTGGGGGACTCATCATGTACTGTATGTTAACAACCACTGGTGTAACTCTGGCCATATCTCCGTAAAGAAAATTTTATGTTGCCCTGCTACTAGCCGTTAGCCTCCGGCCGTACTACCTTCTCAGGGAGTTCAGTCACATGATAACCCTCTGTGTTTACATTCCTCCAAGAGCTGCCCCGGCCACTGCCTGTGAAAAAATTCACACCATCACGGCAGGACTGCAGACACAACACTCTGAGGCTCTTAACCTAATTTCTGGTGACTTCAACCATGTCACTCTGGACTCCACACTGGCTGACTTTCATCAGGTGGTGGATTGCCCCACCAGGAGTAACAGAACTATTGATCTTCTGTATGTTAATGTAAAAGAGACCTACAGAGTCATTGCCCTGCCCCCTCTTGGCAAGTCTGACCATAACCTGGTGTACGTCCAGCCACAGTACACCCCCCTGGTCCAAAGACAGCCGATCATTGAACGCTCCATCAGGAGGTGGACTCCTGAAGCAGAGCAGGGACTGATGAACTGTTTTGACACCACTGACTGGGATGTACTTCTGAGCACAGATGATGAGGCCTTTGATGGAGCTGCCCACCGCCTTACAGACTACCGTATTTTCCGCACTATAAGGCGCATTCAATAGAAGTTTCAGTAGTGGCTGCTGTTGCGTTATGCATCTACTAGATGAAGCTACTCTCAAGAGAAAGTTAACAACACAGTCAGACAAGTCATTAAAACTTTATTACCGGTATTAGAATGCAAACCAGTGTTCTGACAACTCGTTCACTTCCAAATTGAATAAACAGCCGTTTTATTATTTTTTCCGAGGTAATTTCAGTGACTAAGTAATACCAATTTAAAAATACCTCAACAATGTTTAAACGTTAATGTTGAGATGTATCGAGGATATGTCCTCAATTGTGAAATGCGTTTAAGTGTTATTTTCTGTAGATACACTAGAAGGCGCTACAGGTGAAGATATATTGTATGTACGTATTTATTTTATATTGTGTTTTTTTGGACAGTTTAAATTGCCGTAGCTAAACTTTTTTTTATGAGTGTATCTTTCTGATGTGTCAGGCAGTGAGTATCTGTTCAGTGTCTGCCATGTTGGTGTTCATTTAACGCTCTAATAAATATACCAAAATTGACTAAAGAAGGATATTTATCATTCTTCCGAATGAATCGCGAGCAACTTTGACTCCTCTGATGGAAAAACCTAAACAGTTGATGTCCATATTCACAATACAGTACAAACAACCTTGTTCAACTGTAAACGAATAAAAGAAAAAGGTAAAGCTCTCTAATCAGTTCATTCCTCATCCACGAATCGCTTGAATCCTGCTTTTTCAGTGTCCGAATTGAACAGTTGGGTGAATACAGTATCCAATATGCCCGGCTTCGTCTTGTCCAAGTCGGCGGCTAATTTGAGACACCCCAGCTCCCCATTGTCCACGCTCTCACAGACTGCAGTCTCCACCACCCCCTCCAGTAGTGACTGACCATCCAGTCCCATTCTCGTCATACCTCCCCCCACCTCTGCCAGTATCATCATCACCATCATCATCTTCACCACCAGGCTGCACAACTGGAACTTGCCAACACCTACACGACAACATTCCAATCCCCCCTGCCCCCTCTTCTCCTTCTCTCCCTCTGACTTCCCCTATCTTACCTCTTTCCGCCTGTACCCATCTTTCCCTCCACCTCCCTGCTCTCCTGTCATATCTCCCCTCCCCTCTCCTGCGCAGCTGAACTGGGGGAACCACTCCAACGGGTCTACAACCTGAGTCTTCGGCTGGGGAGAGTGCCAACCATCTGGAAGACGTCCTGCATCGTTCCTGTTCCGAAAAAGCATCGGCCCAGCGAGCTGAACGACTTCCGGCCTTTAGCACTGACCTCTCACCTGATGAAGACCCTGGAGCGGCTCTTCCTGAACCTCCTCAGGCCAGAGGTTCAACATGCCCAAGACCAACTGCAGTTTGCGTACAGAGCGGAGGTCGGCATGGAGGATGCGATTCTGTACCTTCTACACCGGGTCTACACTCATCTTGACAGGGGAAGCAGCGCTGTGAGGATTCTTTTTCTGGATTTCTCCAGTGCCTTCAACACCATCCAGCCACTTGCACTCCAGGACAAATTGACGAACATGCAAGTGGACCCCTGTCTTGTTGCCTGGATCTACAGTTACCTCACGGGCAGGCCACAGTACGTCAGGCTGAACAACAACACCATGTCTGACACTGTGGTCAGTAACGTTGGAGCACCACAGGGGACGGTGCTGGCCCCTGGGCACATAACACCACGCAACTGTACATGAAGACACAGAGTAGGCTTTACATCTCACACAATGCATGGGTTATTTTAGCTGTATGTGTAGATGCATGTGATTATACATCTATGTGTATTTATATATATATGTGTGTGTGTGGGTACACTCATGTAATGGATATACGTTGGCTTAGGTAACATGTGTGTGTATATGTATGTGAATAACCAACATACTGCTGGACATATATGTGCCTATATATGTGTATAGGTGTGTCTATATGTTCAGGCGTATGTACATCTGGGTGTGTTTATATGTAGATATATTCGACATGTGTGTGCGGGTATACATACACAAAATAATGATGTTAATAGAATTTTATAATAACGTTATATTGTCATAATGAAATATGATAACAACAACAATTGAGATTGTGACTCAACAGCATTGACTCATTAACTTTCCTACTTTCATGTGTATGTTTACTACTAACATTACCTACTAACGTCTACTGTTCACTGTTCTAGTTGTACATATCTCATCCCCACCCATATTGTTCTTATTGTAATGTCTTTTTTGTACTTCTTGTATCCAACTCATACTAGAACAAAGAAGAGAAAGCTTTAAGAAAGATAGAGTTGCAGCAGCGAGAGTTGCCACATGGCAACAGGCTGCCACATGGGAGGTGCCAGGGTTTCTGAAGATACCTGAGATTATCTGATTGAAGTGTGGCCCCAAGTAAAGAATCTTGCCACAGAGAATGAAAATGTGCTGGCCTTATGAATATCACATGTCACAGGACACATTGTAAAAGCAGGAGAAGCGCATGGTCTTTACACCCGCCAGACAGGAGAACTCCTGCATAAGTCTGGTACCCGCTTAAAGAAACTAGACCTCAAGCTAAATATGTAAAATTGCTACAACAAATTACCCAAGGCTCATATGGAGAGACAAGGTACAAGCTCACTCCAGTTGAAGCATTCATATTATAGTTAGAAGGCGAAGTACTATGACTTAGAGCAAAAGTTATGGAAAGAACAAAAGGTTAAAGACATGAAGAATCACCAAGACCTAACAGTCTGCCCCAGTCTCGACTAAATTACAGCAACTCTCAACTAGGGCCGTCACATCAGAAACAACCTCCAGCACCGCAACAGCAGTTCCAGAGAAGGCAGCCAAGTCAGCAAAATCAACACCAATCATTCAAAACTCAAGAAACGTCAAACAACATAGTACCTTTCATGCCAAAAGAGGAATATGATAAATTAACACCAGAACAGAGAGAGGCTCTTCGTGAAGCCAGGGAACGCTAGATTGCAAGGGGCAAAAGAAATTACGACCGGGTCACACTACATGGAGCCTATCGGGATGTAGAAGAGATTTACACCAAAGTAGGAAGAATCCCGTATCTGGTGGACACTGGAGCAGCAGTATCCATGACCTGCAGAAGTCTCAAGCATAAAGGATACCTGGAAGTGCAACTGGCTAATGGAGATGTAGTTAAATGCCATTTGGAGTAATGAAAAACATAATTTGGTTGATTGTAACCTATGATTTAATAACTTTTAAAGACTTGGACGAAATACACAGAATAATTAAATATTCCCTGCACTAGAGAAAAATGGTGAAAAAGCAGCAAGGTGTGTCTGACTAAAGCTTTATGCTCACAACACCAAAGAGAATGGTACAAAACAGTAAATGTGCCAGAAACTAACTAATCAAAAAGTGGAAGAGAGTGATTTTTCTCACGCAGGGAAAATCCAATTCCAAACACATGAAGCAGCTAATGTGGCTCATTTTAAGAATGGCTATGGAGACTTAGTCCCCAAATATGAACACACAATTGAAGGTTGAGTACACCCTCCAGTAAGCCAAGCCAATGAAAAGCCCTGGAAATCATAAGAGTGGAACCAAATCCTATAACAAACAGTCCGATTCAAGCTGTCAAAAACCCAGAGTCAGCCGGTAGGAGGCTGGCACCAGTGATCAACTTCAAAGCACTTAACCGTTGCACAATAGCAAACAAGAACAGTCTGATTAATCCTCAAGAGCCTTAAAAACATTAAAACTCAAGAAATAGAAGCCCTGTATTGACCTAGCCAATGGCTTTTTCTCACTAAGACAGGCAAGAAAATGACAAGGAAAGACATAATTCAAAGGCAAAGCATACAAAGGGGGAAATAAGTATTGGACGCGTCAACTTTTTTGTCATTACATTTATTTCCAAAGATGCAATTCACATGAGATTTCTACCAGACCTTGGTAATAACTCAAATAATCCACACATGAAAAGAAATCACAACATTCAAATCCATAAATAATGATTATGTGGATATAAGTGCAATAACACTGGAAAAAAGTATTGAACACAACATGGGAAAGCTTTATAGTTTGGCAAGGAAAGGCATCATACCATCTCAAATCTGAAAGTAATTAGTCTTTGTACTTCATATAATTGCAAATAACTCAACTAATCCACACATGAAAAGAAATCACAACATTCAAGTCCCTAAATAATGATTATGTGGATATAAGTGCAATAACACTGGAAAAAAGTATTGAACACAACATGGGAAAGCTTTATAGTTAGTGCTAATTGATGGCCCTATAAACAGGTGTTTTTTTCATCAACTGCTCAAACAAGACACATCTCATGATGAGTAAAAGCAAGGAGCTCTTAAGACCTTCGCAACCTGATTGTTACTCAGCATCAGAATGAAACTGGTTACAGACTTATTTCAAAGCATCTGAGTGTTCCAGTAAGCACCGTTGGGGCCATTATCCGCAAGTGGAACAAGCATCACCTTATCATCACAGGAGCTCCTCACAAGATTTCTGACCAGGGAGTCAGAAAGATGGTCAGAAGAGTTCTCAGGGAACCAAGGACCACCCGGAAAGCGCTCCAGAAAGACATGGAGGCAGCAGGTACAAGTGTTACAGAGAAAACGATAGGCAATGCACTCCATCGTCATGGCCTCTATGGATGCTCAAACCCGCAAGACTCCATTCCTCAATAAAAGGCATGTAGAAGCTCTTTTGAAGTTTGCTAAACAGCATCTGGATAAGCCTGTGGAATACTGGGAGAATGTTGTCTGGTCAGACAAGACTAAAATTAAACATTTTGGCTGTCATACTACCCACTATGTTTGGAGGAGAAATGGCACTGCATATCACCCACATAACACTATACCAACAGTGAAGTTCACATCATGGCATGGGGTTGTTTCTCATCTCGTGGTACTGGCAGACTTCATATAATTGAAGGAGCAATGAATGGAAAAATCTATCGGCAGATTTTTGAGATGAACCTGCTGCCATTCACCAAGATTGATGAAGATGAGACGTTGCTGGACCTTTCAACAGGACAACGATCCGAAGCACACGCCAAAGTTGACTCTCAAATGGTTTAAAAAAAGACAATTAATGTGTTAGAATGGCCCAGTCAATCACCTGACTTATTTCCAATTGAATATTTGTGGAAAGAACTAGAGAAAAGGGTTCACCAGAGGGCACCAAAGAATATTTAAGATTTAAAGACAATCTGTGTGGAAGAATGGGCAAAAGTCACACCTGAGCAGTGTGGGTGATTAGTTAATACTTACAAGAAGCATCTGGAAGCTGTCATTGCAAACAAAGGCTTCTCCACAAAGTATTAAACGAGTTTCAGATAGTGTGTTCAATACTTTTTTCCAGTGTTATTGCACTAAATTCCACATAATCATTATTTAGGGACTTGAATGTTGTGATTTCTTTTCATGTGTGGATTATTTGAGTTAATATTAATGTCTGGAAGAAATGTTACATGAATTGCATCTTTGGAAATAAATGTAATGACAAAAAAGTTGACGCGTCCAATACTTATATCCCCCATTGTATGTATGGCAAAGGTTACCACAAGGCTACAAGAACTACTCTAATGTGTTTCAATTAGCTGAAATGGAAGTTGGACGGTCTGGATGTCACAATGTACATCGACGATGTGTTCATAGCTGACGACAACAAAAAAGATCATCTGGAAAAACACAGTTGATACAGTGGGTTACAGATGCAGGATTAAAGTAGTCAACTAGCTCATTTTCAACTGCACTATCTAGGGTTTTTAGATTCCACGGACCTGGAACTGTCTGATGGCTACAAGAACCCTGTTCAGAAAATGACCTCCAAAGAATCCTAGGATTCTGTAATTATGTGAGAGATCATGTACCAGGTTACCAGAAATATGCTAAACTATTGTACGCTGTTACGTGCCGTGCCTGTGTAGGTGTTTTCTCACCCCCCTTCTCTCCCTCTCTCCTCTCATCCTCAACCATTCACAGGTTGATTACGG
>JAFBJS010000291.1:217672-230875 GCA_016785265.1 Paraplagusia blochii | reverse complement strand
TCCCTCACTGCATCCATCAATTTCCTCTATGTCTCCTACCTGGTAGCTCCATCTCTGGGATCATTCTTCTACCAATGTGTCCACTGTCCCTCCTCTGAACATGTCCAAACCATCTCAATCTGTCTTCTCTAGCTTTTTCTCCAAACCTTCCTGTCTGTGTTGTCCCTCTAATCACCTCATTCATGATCCTGTCCATCCTTGTTTCTCCTAAAGAGAACCTCAGCATCTTTAACTCCTCCACCTCAAGCTCTGTCTCATGTCTTCTGTCTATTCTTAGTGTCTCTAATCATCCATTATGTCTGAGTCTCACCACCGTCCTGTACCGTCCTCACTCTCTTCTATCTCAGATCACTCCTGACTCTTTTCTCCAGTTCTTCCATCCTGACTCCACTGTCTCCACAGTCTCCAATGATCTGAACAGTTTGTCTCCTAAACTCCTGCTCCTTCACCGTCTCTACTCCATGTAAACTGAGCAACATTAATTGACATCCCAACATATCAATAATTCTTTCATTTTACTTGTAAAACACAAACATTTTCCTGTTGTTCTTTGTCTCTCTGTGATTTAATTGCGAGGACTTGTGATTAATTGTGATTTATTTCCTGTTCCAAAACTTCTCTTTGTTTTTCTGTTTGGTGGAAACAGTCGCTTCTGAAGAAAAGAACAAACCAATAATGTATCAGTTACCAATAACAGAACCCAGTCTCCCTGGACTACTTTTCTGCCACTCCACTGACCCTTCACTTACTTAATCAGTGGACAAAGTCACTTTCTGAGGTCACTGATGCTGTGGGACATCTGCTCTTGACCTTTCAACAGTGACCCGTCACCCGTCCCGGTCATTAGAAGTGTCCTAGGGGTCATTACAACCGTCCCAAAGGTGACACCAGAAGTCAAGGCTGGTCCTAGGAGTCAGAGGTGAAAGATCTCCGCTCCATCATCAATAAGAAAACAGTGTGTCTGGTCTATTGTTGTATGGACGTAGTGACAGGTAGTGATGTGAGGTGGGGGCTGCTCCCTGCGGGGACACATGGGTCCGATCAGAAGAGTAGCTCAGCCTCTGTTTGTCCGTGCGTGAAAGATTTTTATTTTTTTTTTTTTATCCTCGGCTCTTTGCTGCTGAATCCACTCACTTCAGGTGAATGTTCACCTCGTGGTGTGCAGTGAAATGCGCTGGTTCTTTCAGACCATGGACACAGGCTTTGAAGATTCAATCCACAGGTTTCTTGTTTTGCTTGAATTCGTACAAATATACGGAGCGAGAGAGCGGAGCAAGAAAGGCGGGAGAGAGCCAGTCTATAAGCCAGTAAATACACATCTTCTCTGCCTCATATCCCCGATAAATGGACCCGGTTTTTCTCTTTCTGGCATCCCGTCAATCGACTGGAAATTCTTTCAAAAAATGTTCCTTGAGATAAATAAACCCCCCAGAGAGCAGATTTGGGTTTTATGAGTGAATGCAGGAACAGAATTTTTAAATGTGCTGACCTACACTCGCTCTTGTCATGTGATTCACAACATCCAAAATGTCTCTCCGGTGCTGCCTACTCTTCACGTTCGCTCAATAAGCAACAAATAAAGACTCAAAAACCCGCTGGAAGTCACTGCCCTGAGTGGTGGATGGAGAGTCTCCTCACACGATGGACGGACAAAGACGAGTGTTTCCCTGATGTTGTCAAGTCTCATTGTAGACCACAAAGTTTGGCAGAAAAGAAAATATAAAAAAACCTAAACTGCTGGTGTGGATGGAAAAACTTTTGAGTGGCATTTTTGGAATTTGTGCACATGGCCTCCATCACCTCCATCACGTCACAATCCTGCACAATCATTCTGTTGGGTTTTTCTTCTCTTTCTCGTTGGATTTTTCTTCTCTGTTTTCCTCTCACCTTCAGTCCTTCATTGGCCTTTGTTGCTTGGGATTCTGACCCCCTCCCGTCTCCTCCTCCCCACCTCCCCCTCCTCCCTGGTGTAACCTTGCAGGGTAAAACTACACTGACATCTGCTTCATAAGTATTCAGCGCTCCACGCCTTTGACATTAATCAGCCTACAGTACATTATCTCCCCGCTTCTCCCCCTTTTTCTCCCCATTTTTTTTTTTTTTGCCTCCTGTTCTCCACTCATCCCTGCAACCACCCCTTCACCAACCTCACCCTGCTCCCCCCTGCTGCCTGTCATTACCCCCTTCAGTTCTACCTCCCATCCTATTGAGTCTCCCTTTTCTTCCTCTCTCTTTTCATCCACTGTTTACTTATCACTGCCTGATAACCAGAGGAGAAGAAAGAGCTTCACTGAGAACGGTTGTAGCCTAACTGATGGTCTGGTTCTCCAGATACACAACATTATCCATTTGTCTGAGGTGGAGGAGGTGGAGAAACTTTGATAAACCGCTCACCATATGGCAGGAAAAGAAGAGATTTACATGGAGGAGCTGTTGTCCCCCAAGACCAAAACAAGTTTACCTTCAGGTTTAGACACAGAGGACAAGGAGGGACCGGATCAGGAATGAGGTGATTAGAGGGACAACACAGACAGGAGGGTTTTGGAAAAAGCTAGAGAAGACAGATTGAGGTGGTTTGGACATGTTCAGAGGAGGGACAGTCGAGACATTGGTGGAAGAATGAACCTAGAGATGGAGCTACCAGGTAGGAGACAAAGAGGAGATTGATGGATGCAGTGAGAGAGGACATGGAGGTAGTTGGAGATGGAAATTGTTGATTGGCTGTGGCAACCCATAAAAAGGGACAAGCTGAAAGAAAAAGAAGAATCAACTATTGTTTATTTACTAGAGACACATTTTGAAGAAAAACTAAGACTTTTATTAGCACCTTATAGTCGTGAAAATATTAGGGGTGTGCAAATTAATCGTTTTGGATCGGTTTGGATCGAACTGAACCAAATCGGATCGAACTGGATCGATCGTTTAATATTTTTTTATGAATTGTTCCTGAATCGTAGCCTGTGAGATATGAATCGGATCGTTACGTGAGTGAATCGTCACATCCCTAATATACACTATATATATATATATATATATATATATATATATATATATATATATATATATATTAGGGGTGTGCAAATTAATTGGTTTGGATCGGTTTGGATCGAACTGGAACTATTGTTTAATATTTTTACATGTATCGTTCCTGAATTGGATCGTAGCCTTTGAATCGAGATATGAATCGAATTGTTATGTGAGTGAATCGTCACAACCCTAGAAAATATGGTAAACAAATTACACAAACGACTCCTGATTGTCCACTTTAATACTCACATCCACAGACTTCACTTTTTAACCATTCAGTTACAGACAAAAGGTAAATGTTTTTTCATTGTCGGCCCTTATTTTAACGATACTAATGTACGACAGCAGTGATTTATTTCAGAATGAAGGCAGTTGATCCTGCCGGCGGTTGTGATGTGTTTAAATCATCAGCGGCGTGAATGATAAAGCTGCTCTGGTGAAAGAAGCAGATCAGGGGAGTGGATGAGGACAGGGCGAGGTGTCTCGCCGTCACACGCCAGTCAGATCAGTGTGGAGGTGTGATGAATGTCTCCGCTGATGGCTAACAGGGAATTATGAAGCCACACATAATCCTGGCAGGGTGGGCCGGTGCAGGACTCTCACTGTTACTGCATTAGTCGAAAGCATTAACAGCGCTCCAGCATTAGCGTTGGCAGCTAATAGCGTCTCCAAATACGTGGGTAATGACATGCTGTAAGATTGGCATTAGGTTATGATAATGCCCATGTGTCTTAGCCTCCGTCCAGGTGTGTGTGTATGATGTTTCAGTATTTGTCAGAACCAGAACTGTTCTTGGTCCTTTTGGGTTTGAAAGTGTTTTTCACACGATTTGTTCTGGAGATTATGGTAAAAGAACGGGTATTGGAAAGTTAGGTTTTGGCTCAACAAATGTATGTCCTCCATTTAGAAATCATATTTTGGTGGGGGTTACAAGTGCAGTACCACTTCTGACCAGTCAGAGGTCCGTTATGGACAAGGGAAGGGAAGCAAGGGGTACTGAGCAATACTCTTGATTAGGGATGTTCAATAACATCCCTATTTTGGTGCCATATTAGCATAATTATGTAAGATCAATAGTTAAAATCTGATAACACAATGCCTAGGAATCGTACTTCGGGTCCTGAGACGTTTACCTCAGTTGCGGATTTACATATCGTTTTATATAAGATTTGGAAAATAAATGTTTTGACATTGGTATTGGCCCGTTGTGTTGAAGAACTAAGACAAAAGGCTAGGCTCTCAATCTACATTCCTACCCTCACCGATGGCCCTGAACTTTGGTTGTGACCGAAAGAACGCAATCCAAGGGAGCTTTGTCTGCCGGGAGGAGCTCAGATTAGAGCCACATCGAGAGTAGCCTGTTGAGGTACCTTGAGTATTTACATCGGAAATGCCCAATGCCAATCCCAATCCCCCAACATGGTGTTAGGATCCTGTCCCACTTGAAAGAGACCCAGAGGAAGACCTGGGACACACTGGAGCGACTACTGTATGCTGCCCTGCTGGCCTGGGAATGCCCCGGAATCCTCTCACATGAGCAGAAATACAGAAGGGCTGGGTTAAAAAAATCGATTAATCGATTTTTTTGTTAATAAGACGATATCGATTCATAAATCCAAAAATTGTTTGTTCCTTCTTTTCCCAAAAACTTTACGTGAACTCATGCACCACAGGTGATTACGTATTTACAAATGGATTAAGTTTAAATTTTAGCTTTGATTCTTCTGAGAATAACGTTGGTACCGAACTATAATTGATATGACAAAAACTGAATCGAAAACCGAAGCAAATCGTGAATTTAATTGAATCGAACACTTTTAAATCGAATTGAATCGATTTAGAAAATTTGAATCAATACCCAGCCCTAAAATACAGTAGGTGTCTAGGAAGATCAATCCTCCGTATGCTGCCTCCAACACTGACAAAATTGGCAATTTCTGATTTGACAAAATATGCCATTCTGACTAATGACATACGCTAACATACCATGAACCGTGTCTGGCTCCAAATTTGCTAATAATTGGTCAAACGCACTTTGTGCAAACCAACAAATCAGAAAAGGGAAATATTTAGGTTTCGCATCTGTAAGTATGTTAACTTTACAGTGTAGACAAGGACACGCATGAAGGTGAAGGGGAAATATGAGACTCTTATTTTTTTTTATGTACATGTCAATGATGTATGCAGGAGCATGCATTAGCAGACGGCATAAAATTTTCAAAGCTCTCTCGAAAGGTTGCGGGAAGACGCCACGGGAGGAAGGATGGAGGCCGCATCAGGTGAACGGTTTAACTGAGGGGATATGAGCGTGCATTAGTTTATAGTTACAGCAGGTCTTGACGTGCACACACACACACGCACACACACACACAAATACATGTGTCTCACAATGCATGTTAGAGGAAGGTGAATAACAACCTTGAAAGGACATTCACACACTCACATCATTAGTCTTTTGTGCTCTGTAATACGACACACAGCTGTGGCTGAATTGTTGTCATGCTTTCACCCGACTTTTGACAAAATGTACTGTATCTCAAATAACAAGAAAGAATCCTGCGCTCTCTCAGACACTTCCTTCCCACAGGCCATTTATCACGTTGTGCTTGTTTGTCCAAACTGACAAGTGGACGCAGAAGAAAAGTACCAACCTGCACACCTTCTCAGTTGAGTGAGACTGACCTGGTGTCAGATCGAAAAAAATTCCCAAAGGGAAATATTTTTCAAATTAAAACTATTGATCGCTCGGAGAAACTTAAAGAAGCCTGCTTTCAGAATAAGAATTAGTTACAGGCTGTGAATTAAAAAAAAGAAAAGGTATTATTTCCACCAGCCTTAAATCATTCATCCATTCAGTGTAGGGAATTTGACCACATCTAGTGGAGCCCCTAGATATAAGTGTCCCTACTTAAGAGTTTATTCATTGATGATGTGATATGAGGAAATAATCTATCTATCTATTTATCTATCTATCTATCTATCTATCTACCTACCCACCTACTTGTCCACCTACCTATCTATCTATCTATCTATCTATCTATCTATCTATCTATCTATCTATCTATCTACCTACCTACCTACCTACCTACCTACCTACCTACCCACCTACCTACTTGTCCACCTACCTATCTATCTATCTATCTATCTATCTATCTATCTATCTATCTATCTATCTATCTATCTATCTATCTATCTATCTATCTATCTACCTACCTACCCACCCACCTACCTACCTACCTACCTACTTGTCCACCTACCTATCTATCTATCTATCTATCTATCTATCTATCTATCTACCTACCTAACTACCTACCTACCTACCTACCCACAGTTATTCTTCAACATGACATCCTAGAGTATTGTTTATGGTAAAGAAAACGCTGACCTGGACCGGTCAGTGAGTGGAGATGCTCACATCGCCAAAAAAACTTGAACCAAAAGAAGGAAAGAGAAAAGAATGTGATGACAATAAGATTCCGAGTGACTCAGACGGAGAGGAGACGAGAAACTCAGAAAAAATGAAGGAGTGGAGTTTCAGACAAACATGTCACATAAAGAGGTGTAATCATGCAGCAATTCAGTGGTGTCATTACCAGGCTGCAGGTTGTTTGGATCTTTACAGCAAAACAGCGGGGGTCCAGACGAGCTTCCAAACCACCCACTGGTTCTGGAGCTGGAAGGGTCCTCCCAGCTACAGTACTATCTTTAGCTGCAGTTTCTTCAAGTGGCAAGCCAGTAAATCTCAGATTTTCTGACTATGACCCAAGGAGGTGGAATAGGGATTTATGAGTTTACAGATTAAGCTCCAGAAGTTGGTTTTATGCTAATGATTCCTGGACTCGTCAATGACTTAATGAGAATCAGTCACGGAGACAAACTGGTTTCATTTGTTGGGATCAGATGTTTGTGAGGAACATATGTTAATTACAGCTGTTAATGATGCCGTAGATTATTATTGTGGAAGACGACACGGGAAGGCCTGCAGCTAAGACACAGGCCAACAGAGGGTGAGGGGGTGAGTGAGTGAGTGCTCCCCACGGGCTCCACCCAACCACTAAAGACTCATCATAGGGGGCAGTAATAGGATTCCTGCCTGACATGCCTTGGGTTTGAGGTTCGACTCCCCATAATCCAAAATTGGGACGGTGATGAAGACCATCTGGTCTGAGAAGAGCTTGGAAGCAGTGCAGAAGTGGAAGGTAACCTTGACGAAGTCCTAAAATAAATCCATCTATTTCTCTTATCAGTTACCAGGTCTTAGGGGCAGCAATCTCTACCACTGCCACCCAAATCCCACTGCACCATCCCAGTCCCTTCCAAATCTCCTTCCAATGGATGGAGCCAACCGCCCTTAACAGCATTTAGAGGTGTAGCCTTGAGTTACATTCCAATGATAGAGAATCGGCAGTGGTGGCCTAGTGGTTAAGGAAGCAGATTGGGTGGCAAGGCTTCAGGTTCGAATTCCCCAGCTGCTAGGTTGCAACTGATCATATCACTATTCCAACGTACGGTATTTCACAGGGCAGTGGCCTAGTGGTTAAGGAAACGGACTTGGGTCTGCAAGGCCCCCGGTTCGAATGCCCCCACTGCCAAGTTCGGCTGAGATGCCCTGAGCATGGTATCATCCCTACGCACTGCTCCCCGGGCGCTCATTAGCTGCCCATTGCTCAATTTGATGATGGGTTAAATGCAGAGACCAAATTTTGTTGTATGCTGTGGTGTGAATCACGTCACAATGACAAAAAAAGGAATTTAATCTTGATCACGATCATAAGGCGCACCGTACTAAAAGGCGCAGTCTCTAATGGTTTTGTGTGCCATTAGTATATCTAACACATAAGGCGCACCTGACGATATGGCACGGGTTTTATATACAATCACACTCCCACCTTTAAAGTTCTCATGGTGTCCTCTACTACGTCCGCCTTACAACAACAACATACACAAGCATACAAGTGAGCCGAGCACAACAACGCCCACACTTCCCCCTTTAACGTTCTCATGGTGTCCTCTACTACGTCCGCTTTACAACAACACACAGATAGGGCGCACTGCACTATAGGGCGTGCTGCACATTTTGAAGAAAATCTAAGACTTTTATGTGCACCTTATAGTCGTAAAAATACGGTACATACGTAACTTCTTGTGGGCTCACTTGCCAGAGGAAGGCTAACAATATGGTGCAATGTGATTTGGGTGGCACCAGATGCCAATGCGACCCAGAGCAGAACATAACGATAAATGAATGTTAGAGAATCTGTTTCCTCCACTGGAGGAGCTTGTCTTTTGCATCGGGATTTGGTGCCATCGAAGGACAAAAAATACGTTCACATAAAATGTCTGATTTGGGTTGAATCAAATTTATGGATTCCCATTGGATTTGGTAAAAAAAAAGGATGTTTGTTTGTATTGGCTAATTGATCAGAAACATCAGAACAACTCAACACTGGTCAAAGATTCATTGATAAATCCTGAAATAAGACCTCAACCGGACGGCAAATATTTGTCTTAACACTTTTTGACTCACGTTATTGTGTCTCAGTGTGTGTGGGTTGCATGTGTGTCCCTGCTGTTGTGCTTGTGGATGAAAAACCCAGTGTAATTGCCCTGTCTATTCACATCCGCCCACAGCGCCATGTGGGACCCCGGCTAAAGTGGCTGCCACTGCTGGGGAAATAGCCGTCCACACGGCTGGAGGGAGTTGTAAAATACCCAATTGTCTCGATGGTCAAATAGTTCATCCTTATGGGACCTATTTACTAACTCACTGCAGCAAATGGAGGACGTAGAAATTCTTCTCTTGAGCCCATTTGTTGATTGACCAGAGAAGGGCGTCGCGAAGACTGGTGGTTGGAGTTTTTAGAGCGGAGTGATTATACTTTTCACACTGCAGCACGGAGTATCTGAGAAACGTTGTCTTTAATAAATCCCAAATGTCTCGTCTGACTCCAGACGTGCACGGTCTGACAGCGTCTGTCTCGTTAAAGTAATATCTTTGGCTTTTAATGGTGAGATATTGAGTTCCATTTACACGCAGCGTAAAGTGAGGACAGGTTTCACACATGAAGCTCATCGATCTGAAGATGTTTTGTTTTGATCTGTTTTTAATTTGAAGGTTCTCATGATCTGCTCTTCAATTACTGCTGGATTTCTGGCCTGACCTCGTCTGATTGGTGAGGTTTTGTTCTCAGTCTGATCTCTACTCCTGTGGTCGACCCAATCAGAACTGTCAGTCTCGACTCCTGCAACTCGGTTGTATTTCTATTTATGTAACGTTAGTGGCCATCAAGGAATTTGTTCTTGGTCGTCCTTTGTTGAATAAAGTTTATTGCCCAACAATAGATCAAAACTCTCAGCAGTGGTGGCCTAGTGGTTAAGGAAGCAGACACGGGTCTGCAAGGTTTGAGGTTCGAATCCACGAATTAATAGAACAAAACTAGGTATGTCGGCAAAATGGCCACATTTATCGTTGTTTGTTGAACGTTAGGGTTTGGACGTTATCGTCACAATGTGATAGTAGTGTCAGTTTGGCAAACTTCTGAAGTCGTCACACTTTTCATGATGTGAAAAAAACAAATAAACTTCAGCGCAGATATTTATTTTATGTTGTTATGTTTATTCAACCGTTACCGAGCTAATGCCAAATCACACTGCTCCATACTGTGACCCTTCCTGTGGGTGGTGAGCGCACTGGACCTTATGTGGGTCAGGACAGTGCTATGGACAGATCACCTCTGGGGCAACTTGTCAGCTGGTGGAATAGAACCTAAAGACTCCAAGACCCAAGTCCACTTCCTAAACCGCTAGCCCACCACTGGCACCCTGTTTTAAATCGTATAATTACACATTTCAGGTCATCCCATAAAAATCCCAGACAACTCAGTTACACTTACAGTTGGGACTTACACGTGACGCGTTACTTTTCCCATTCAGTAACACCATTATTGTTACTGTGGTGTAAAGGGGCTCGTTACTCGTTACTATCTGTGGTCTAAATGGACGGTTTCTCCTGTCCCCGGAAAGAGGACTGTGTGTCAGTGGAGTCTGTCTGCTGTCTGTCAGTCATGAGTGAAAGACGTCCATCCACACTAACTGAACCCATGTGTTGAAAGGAGCGATGATTGGTTGACATAGGTTAACATTTCAGGCTAAGCCAATCAGGAAGAAACCTGGGCGAGTCTTTTTGCCTTTTAGGGAAATAAACAGTCTCACACCCACGACGGAATCGGATTGTTGTTGTTGCTATAAGAATGTAGTCATTTTATACAGTCATTTAAGCACAGCTACATTGTTGATTGATTTCCTTTACGCCATTTTTTGTGCACTACCTGGTTTGATGGCAACCGGCAAGTTGAGGTTACAATAAAGATGTCTGTCAAAATGTCCAAACATTTTGTTTTTATTGTACCACTACATGTCATTATGATAGTTGCTACAGAACACAACACTAAACTTTTTTTAATGTGTTTTTATTTTTATTATTTAAAGTAAAGTAACTAGTTATTAGTTACTTTTATAATTTAGTAACTAGTAACGTAACTAGTTACATTTTCAGAGCAGTAACCAGTAAAGTAACCAGTAAAGTAAAGTAATAACTTTTTTAAAGTAACTTGCCCAGACACTGCAGATTGGTATTTTTTTTTCCTTTTTTACATTTTCAGAAGTATTTTAAATTTTCTGGAAACAAAAAATTATTTTTCTGTTATATTTGTTAGGAAAATTAGTTAATCTACCGTCATATCTCCTGATCCAAGAAGTTAATATAACCAACAACAGTTCACAGCAAACAAAATACAAATATAAAGATGTATTTTATGTTATTTAAACAAATTGTCTTTTTCATGTTATACATATTTTCTGCGCGGTGTTTGATCACTCAGCGTTACCTTTGTCTCTCAGTGTAGATCATTATGCTCTCGTCCTCCATCAGGAGTAATTAATCAAACCCTGTCACCGATCTGTAATCATTTACATCCCAGCTACTGACTCAAAGATGTCTGTCTGGCATTCTGGGTGTGTGTGTGTGTGTGTGTGTGTGTGTGGGAGTCACCTGCACCATCTGGACTATAGGAGTGTGTGCATGAGCATGTTGCAACACAGAGGGGGTCCTCCAAAAAACACACAGGCATTGTGATATCCCCCTGGAGCTGTGACACACACACACACACACACACACACACACGGATTTATGTGTTCATTACGGGCCGTAATCACCGCCTACATCCCACACCTGTGTTCTCCTCTCTGTTACAGGCTTGGAGGTTTGGTCCATATGTGTCTGACTCTGACTGAACGTCACGTTACAGGAAACGTCACGTGTTCCCGTCGCCTGGAGCAGAATCTTATCTCTAAAATGTTTCCCGATAACTTACAGCGCTCATTATAACTGCGAGCGTTAGCCTGCGCACTTGATATTTGTATGCGAAGTGACTTTGCCCCCCCCGAGTATTGATCGCAACACCATTGCGGAAGGCTGACGATGAGCGGTGTGTGAGGAACGCTGCACTGACTCGACTAAAACTCGGCCTCAGACGACTGCACCGGCGATTCACACATTCGCGCCATCTGGCCGTCTGACAACGTGTTTCTTTAAAAAAGGGAAAAATAGCAGCAAGGAATGTCTGACAAAATGTTGTTGGAGAGCAGCAGAGGAAAAGAATCCTGTGCAGGCGTCTTGTCTTAAAAGAGATGCCAGCACGCCATTAATTTGGTGAAGTCTCAAGGCGAGAGGGAGCCTCGCCTGCGGGAAGATGCATTCAGAGGCAGCGAGCACACTCAAGGACAATAACCTTGATCATGGAAGCACTTCAGAAATGATCACTGCTTGGAAGTGTGATCTATGTCTCAAAGAGCATTTGTCAAGGTGCACGGAGAAACACCGGCAGCTGCACCAATTACACTTTAGATGCAGGGGTTCCCCCTGCTCGCATTTTTATAAATAAAAACATACTGGGTAACGACTTTTTCTACAACCCGCAGACTTCTGAAAGAGCGGGGCTGCAGATGGGATGTTTCCTCTCACGCGGCACGGGAAGTAGCCTCCTTAGACCGGAGCAGAGTTATACTTATCTGCTGCGGAGCAAAACACAGACGCTGCAAGATGTGAATATTCCTATGAGATGACGTAGATAAGAGAGGCTCGTTCACAAAAGGCCAGTCACAGGAGGAGTTCTTAAAGGACGGAGGAGACGTTCTGGGTCTGCACGGACGAGTGATGTTAAAAGAACCTGCAGTAAAGGAAATCAAATGAGAATAATAAAAGCTCCTTCACATTTTACATAACTACTGCTCTATGTCACTACACTGATCACTCCACTGATATAGTAGTTACATTTCAAGATCAGCGTTGGGCAAATTACTTAAAAAAATACTTTAGTAGTTACTCCTCTGAAAAAGTAACTAGTTACGTTACTAGTTACTAAATTATAAAAGTAACTAATAACTAGTTACTTTACTTTAAATTATAATAATAAAACACAAAAATTATTTATTGTTGTGTTCTGTCCCAACTATCATAATGAAACGTAGTGGTACAATAAAAACAAAATAAATGTTAAGACATTTTGACAGACATCTTTATTGTAATCTCAACTTGCCACTTGCTGCTGTACCGTGTTGCGTGTGTGTTTGACTGTTTATTTCCCTATAAGGCAAGAAGTCCCGCCCATGTCTCTTTCTGATTGGCTTAGCCTGAAACGTTAACCTATGTCAACCAATCATCGCTCCTTTTCAACGCATGGGTTCAGTTAGTGTGGACGGCCGTCTTTCACTCATGCCTGACAGGCAGCAGACAGGCTCCGCCTCCACACAGTCCCGTCTCCGTGGACGTGAGAAACCGTCCTATTGGACCCCAAATAGTAACGAGTAACAAGCCATTTTACACCACAGTAACGATACCAGCGTTACTGAATGGGAAGAGTAACGCGTTACGTTATTAGCTACCGAGAAAAGTAGTTTCGTTACGTAACAGCGTTACGAGTAACGTGTCCCAACACTGAATATAACACAATATGATATAACATCATAAAATGTGATTTGATACGATATGATACGATACGATATTTAGTCCTGACGTCATGTTATTACCATATAAACAGGGAAGAGTCGGTTTCAGCCCAGGACCCGGTTCCGTGGCCCTCGTCGATCTCTGCACAGATTCTGTCTCTTATACACATC
>JAFBJS010000291.1:194811-207303 GCA_016785265.1 Paraplagusia blochii | reverse complement strand
CTGTGTATTCCATTTACTTTCTCACCTCTGTACTGGTTGCGATAAAATACTTTTGGACCAAGTTAAATGTCTGGAGTCCATGTCCAGTATGTCAAAGTCACATCAAAATGAAGTCATTGAGCTCTATATTGGGAACCAGAGAGGGGATGGAGAGTGTGTGTGTGTAACAGGGGGGAGACATTTGAGGAGGGGGGAGTCCATGTAGAGCAGAATTATCATTATTCTGCTCTGTGTTTTGCATTGACTGGGTTTCTGTCTGTTGTGGTTATTCACAATCAGACAGACTGTTTCCAACCCCCCCGTCCCCTCCTGTCTCTCTGGCAAACATGGACGTCCTCAGTGCATTCCTCAGACCCTTGTTCTAACCCAGGCTGAGACGTCACAAACTTTAATGTACATGAGGGCAGGTTAAAAACAGAAAGATTTCCATGAAAGATTATCGTATTTTTACGACTATAGGGCGCTCACAAAAGTCTTAGATTTTCTTCAAAATGTGCGGCGCCCTATAGAGCATTGGTTGTTTTAAGGCGGACTTATAGAGGACACCATGAGAACGTTAAAGGGGGAAGTGTGATCAGGTCCGCCTTATGTGTGTGTTAAATATAGTAATGGCACAGAAAAGTGAGACTGAGCACTGACAAAATCGTCTTCTTCTCTTCTTGGCTAGTCCCCTATTCAGGGATGTCACAAAAAAAAATCTACGTTTTCCATCTCACCCTGTCCTCTGTATCTCCAATTACCTCCCTTTGTGCATCCATCAATCCCCTCTTTATCTCCTACCTGGTAGCTCCATATCTAAGATCATTCTTCTACCAATGTATCCACTGTCCCTCCTCTGAACATGTCCACACCATCTCAATCTGTCTTCTCTAGCTTTTTTTCCAAAACCTTCCTGTCTGTGTTGTCCCTCCAATCACCTCATTCCATGATCCTGTCCATCCTTGTCTCTCCTAAAGAGAATCTCAGCATCTTTAACTCCTCCACCTCCAGCTCTGCCTCCTGTCTTCTGTCTATTCCTAGTGTCTCTAATCCGTCCATCATGGTTGGTCTCGCAACTGTCCTGTAAACCTTTCCCTTCACATGGAAGTGGAAAAATGTCTAGATATTAGCGTGAATATAATCATACTAATATCTAATAATATTAGTCAACAGCCTCAAAACTAACCCTAACCCTAAATCTACAAAATAAGAAATAATGAATTATAATACTTGTCCCCCAGGGACCAGCGTCCTCACAACATTGGTGTTTTTTTGCAAATAGTGCCCCCACTAGTATAGCTGCGCCAGCACACAGATGAACACACAGGCCCAAACACTTTTTCACACGTTTGTTGCTAAAGCGGACCAGTTGCTGTGGCCCGAGGACACAGTTAAATAAATAAACAGGTAGTTACAGCGTTTCTGCAGCCGGGCCGTAATCTTAGCGCTAATGCTAATAATTCAGTGTAAACCAAGTGCTTCTCTCTGCCAGAGTTCCCCTGTGTTTTCATTGACTCAAGCAGCTGCACCTGAGCTGCTGTTTGGTAAAAATAGGCCCTTCATCATCACTATTTGGACGGAGGAACAATCAAGAAGAAAAAAAAAAAAAACACCATGGCAGACGTTAAAGCCGCGAGTGAAGATAATATGTCATCACGTGCCGTGTGTGTTTGCAGGATATGACAGGATACATTAGTTAGTATATTATCTTGTCATTTGCAGGTTAATAATGCCCCTGTTTTATGGGCTCGCAAACAGGCGGTTGTGGAATTTCTTTTTTTCGCTACGAGAGAAAGAAGTCAACGGCAGAACATTTGGATAGACATAAACAAACCTGCTTAATGGATCACAATTTACAGTAAATGAGGCGCTAACTCTCCAGGCAAGAAGCTGGAAAATGTCTCGGGAAAATAAGAAGACTAACAGAGCATCGGGGGAAATGTTGGTTTTTGAGACGCTTTAGAAAATGCAACTGCAGGCTCATTGTTTTAGTTTTAAGATAGAAGGGATTCTGTGTTTGAGGATTGAAGAAAGTACAGGAACTGGCTGTTGGAATCCCTTGTAGAGAAGAAGGTTCTAAGGATGAAGGTTAACCTGAGGTGACGTTTGTATTTTATTGTCAAAGGTTCCAGGTTCAAATCCCACTGTGACTGTGGTGAGTTGAGCAAGAACCATCTATCTATCATCCATCCAAACTTGTTGACTTCCTCATGAGGCTCCATCTACCCAATAATAACTTGCGTTTCAGGAGATTTCATCCAATCAGAGCGGGGCTGTTGTAAAGACAACAGTCTCCACAGTTGGACATCATCCCTGTTGGATTCTTCTCAGTAACAATACTGCTTGACTTTTCACTGACATTTAGACAACGGTCCTCACCACTTTTGTCTAGTCTTAATGCCAAGCTTAACAATCTACAGATGTAAGCTCAGACCTTTGGGGAAGAAATCAAATCCATTATATAAAGTGGTCTACAGTGCAGCGCGTTTCTTCACACAGACACACACACACACACACACACACACAGCAGTGTAAGGCGAACACACCCTCATTTATCTGTGCAGGTTGTCTGGCAACTGTTCATAATGATATTCCAGGGCTGCTTGTTGTTTTGGCAGCAGAGTTAAAGGAAAAGGATGACACACACAGACACACACACACACCCGAGCAAACACAAAGGAAAATAAATTTTAAAAAGGACTCGAACATATGTTTAAAGTAAACAAACGAGTTGTAATCCAACAGTGATATTTTTATTTCCAGACTTTTCTAAATGCACTGAAAAAGAGCAGGTACCAACACAGAGACGACGCTGCTTATTATCAGTGTTTAATGACAGTAGAGGAGAGAGCCAATTAGAATCAGCCATATGGATGATCATATGGTTATTTTATAATTAGCGCTGATTTAAAATAGTATCCAGCCTCGCATAAAACAAGATTAGAGGAAGTGGTGTGAAGATTTTTCAAGGGAAAACGTTCTCTGCCAGGTAGAAAGGCAGAGAAACAAACGTATTAACACAAAGTATCACTGAGATGTAAAAACACTCCGACTTTGCAGGATCGACTCTTCACTTGTTGAGAGAAACGTTGCATTCACTGTCCATCCGTGCATTTTCACCATCGTCACGGGTGTTGCAGTTGTTGTCAGTGTTTTCAGAGTTTTCTGCAAAGGAGCTTCAATCGGACCAGAGTCTGCAAGGTTTCAGGTTTGATTCCACCAGCTGCCAGGTTCTTACTGAAGTGCTCTGGGCATAGCACCATCCCAACCAGTGTTGACGAGTTACTTTAAAAAAGTAACTTATTACCTTACTAGTTACTGCTCTGAAAAAGTAACTTGTGACATTACTAGTTACGAAATTATAAAAGTAACTAATAACTAGTTACTTTACCTTACTTTAAAAACACGCATTATACAATAAAAAGCAAAATAGATATCGTTGTCTTGCTTGTGGGTGTGTGCTGCTGTACCGCGTCGTGTTTGTGAGACTGTTTATTTCCCTATAAGGCAAGAAACCCCGCCCACGTCTCTTTCTGATTGGCTTAGCCTGAAATTTTAACCTATGTCAACCAATCATCGCTCTTTTTCAACGCATGGGTTCAGTTAGTGTGGACGGACGTCTTTTCTCGGTAACTAATAACGTAACGCATTACTTTATCCGTTCAGTAAAGCATTACGTTATTGGTTGCCAAGAAAAGCAGTTCCGTTACAAGTAACACGTTAGTCGCAACTCTGATCCCAACCCACATAACCTCCAGGGGGCTCACCACCCATAGGAAGGGCAGTGTGATTTGGGTGGCAGTGGTGGAGAATGCTGCTCCAACAACCCAGTAACATATAAACAAACATAAAAAATCTGACCAAAGAAAATCAAAAAATGTTTTGCGATTTGTCATCAACTGGACTTGAGCTGAAAGACGTTTCATTCCTCAAATGAGGAACTCTAGAAGTTCTACTCCTTCAGAACACTGTCTTCACCACTGAACACAGGTGTGAGATGTTTTGGTCATGACTTTTTGGGACAGAGGTCCTGATGGTAACAATCATCTGGACAATTTTACTAATAGTATTACAACTAAGTCCACAAGGCTTCAGGTTCGACTCCACCAGCTGCCAGGTTGCCACTGAAGGGCTCTTAGCATAGCACCATCCCAACCCACATAACCTCCAGTGGACTCACCACCCACAGGAAGAGCAGTGTGATTTGGGTGGCAGTGGTGGAGAATGCTGCTCCACGAGGATGAACATTAATGATAATAATCTATAACAATGATTATCAATTATTGGTTAAATCCGGTCCATTCAACAGTTCACTGAGTGGTTTTCAAAAATAATCATTACATTACAACCTGTTTTTGTATTTTATGTTGAACTTAACGCTAACTTCTTTCAGAAGTTGGGCCGGAGCATCCGTCCAATCACAGGCCTGATTCTTCTACAGAACCTCTGGGCCGAGGGCTACACAAATAAATCCTCAAAGTATCAGTCAAATAAAGTTCTTCAAAACTACAAGAGCTCCTGGAGTATTTAAAATGCTGTTCCAAGACGTTTTTATCCTCAGTGCACCTTGTCAGTCGGCGAAGTTGTGCCAGAAACCCTGATTATACTTTAGAAGTTCAGCTATAAATAGGTTGATTTTAGACATTGAGAAGAAAAGAAAGAAAGAAGGAAGGAAGAGACTGCAGAGTGGGAACAAATCAAAAGTTCCTCCCGTATTCACAGGATGAAGCGGGAGAAACACCAACACTTTGCTGCCTCTTAATAAAACACATATGTTAAACCTGAGGTCTGTGGGCCAGATGGGGTCCATTTTTTGTGGTCCATCAAGGTCCAATAACCAAATAGATCCACCAGTAGATCATAGTGTTTAGTGCTGGTAGAGCTTGAGCAATCAAAGTTAAATATATATGTATATTTCATATACTACTTTTACACCATATTGTGAAAAATACATAATAACGAACCATCAAGGCTGCATACATTTAATCAAAATATCTTAACATGTAAATATAAAGTATGTTCAGTCCATATGAGTAAATATATTTACTGTGATATACGTAGGGAGATCATTTTAGCCTGGTCATCTGAATAGTAGCCAATAGTTGGACCCTTGTCTGAATGGATAAAACCTAGTGGTCAAACCCTGTATTGCATCTCCTTCATCTTGTCCCCTTTTTGTAGTTCACACAGCAAATGAACGTTTTCTATCTCCCCTTGTCCTCTGCATCTTCTACTCTGTCTCCAACTTCTTCCATGTCCTCTCTCACTGCATCCATCAATCTCCTCTTTGTCTCCTACCTGGTAGCTCCATCTCTAGGATCATTCTTCTACCAATGTATCCACTGCCCCTCCTCTGAACATGTCCAAATCATCTCAATCTGTCTACTCTAGCTTTTTCTCCAAACCTTCCTGTCTTTGTTGTCCCTCTAATCACCTCATTCCTGATCCTGTCCATCCTTGTCTCTCCTAAAAACAACCTCAGCATCTCTACCTTCTCCACCTTCAGCTCTGTCTCCTGTCTTCTACCTATTCATCCTGGCACAATGTGAGTAACTATTTCAGTACTAATCTTTAGTACTTTTATATTTGTTGAAAAATACTGCCCTGCGACTTATTCCACAGTTTGACGCCCCAGTGTCCCTGGACCAGACCCGTACTTTTATTTTGAAGGAATAACCTCCAGTGAAACAACAAACACGTTAAGTAAATTTCACTCCCTTAACCCAAGGAGATTTACAGTAAACTCTGTTGCTCCTCTCTCATCCATTAAAGGTCACAAAATAGCAAAAAAAAAATAAAATGGCGCTACACGGTGGCGACATTTTCACACGACACTCACTAAACACCAGAGGGAAAACCCTGGAGACGTGGATCTGCTGCTGCTGTCCCAGAATTAGAAACAGTCAAGTCCTCCCTCAGCCCTCACCTTTAACAGTTCACCTCTCAGAGCTGCTATGCAGATGTTTGTTCCCTATTGTGACATTTCCTGACATCACTGCTAGGTCCTACTGTCCACACGGAGGATTACTACCGACTTATTACTACAGACGTACTTCATATCAATACAGACGCAGGAGCGTTGGCTTCTTAATCTCCTTGATGCTTTATAATTTCTGTACAAGTTATTCATCAAAGAGTAAGTCACAGTACAGAACTACAGTAATTTTTATTCTGTACTTTACAATTATTTCTATGTTGTTTTGTGTCTTGTAATTGTTATTTAAGGTTGTCGTACTTTCCAATTTTTGTAAAAATTGTTTTTTTAATTTAAGTATAATATTTTTTATTGAGATTCAGTCTAAAATTGACAATAAATCTTTAAATTTCAGTCAAATTTGAATTTTAAAATTTTTTTATTTAAATTTTGAATTTCTAAAATTTAAAATGTAAAAAAAATTTTATTTTTTATTTTTTATTTTTATTTTTAATTTTTTAATTATAAATTGTAAAAAACATTTCTGTTATATTTTTTAGATAATAATTTTTTATGTATATATATATATAAACACTTTTAAATGTCAACTTGCAATTTAAATTTGAAAATAAACTTTAATTTTCGTTTTTGTTTTTTTTTTTAATTTTATATTCTTTTTGAATTTTCTTAATGAATGATTGTGGCGATTGTAGAGTCACATTCAATACATAACAACTTACGAACATTTCTTCCGACCAACAGCCTCTCGGCACCGATTGTCTTCGTAAGTTGGTTCGGAAATGGAAATGGGAACTAGGCCCAATATGTATTTTAAAGATCGCATCATACGAAGATAAAAAAAAATGTGAGCGAGGATGGGGTTCATCCCGAGTTCATTTCATTTCTTCATAACAGAAGAGTACGTTCATAAACTGTTTGGCCTCTGGGGCCGAATAAAGTAGATTTAGGAGTATTGACAAAACATTAGAACATTGGAACACTGGTGTGTCGCAGTAGTAATGCGTCGTCCTGCTGATGGAACATCAGGCCGCAACTGATGCTGCAGCGCTGCCTCGGGGATACGAACGGGCTCTGGGTCGCTGTGTGTGTGTGTGTGTGTGTGTGTGTGTGGTGCCTGCACCCTGCAGGGCAGTTTGGTGTATCTGTAATCATGTGAGCATGTTTATCTGTGTGGGAACATGTGTGTATGAGTGGCTGTGACCGTCTCGGAGACAGATTGCTTGTATTTGAGATGTAAAAAAAAAAAAATCCAAGAGGGAAGAGTGGGGATTTGGACGGAAAAGAATGAAACATCCTGTAATAATGAAAACAGTTGGTGAGGGAGGAGGAGGAGGAGGAGGAGGAGGAGGAGGCGAGGAGGAGCACCAGCAGTGATGCTGTGTATCCACTGAGGAGTTTTTGTACACCGCGCAGTTGTTTAGCAGATATATCTGATCCTTTTAGGAGCTGAACTGAGATCAGTGAAGTGGTTTACACCTTCAAACAGGTGGAGGAGGTGGACACTGGTGGAGAATCGTTTTTTTTTTTTTTTTTTTTTAGTTTTCGCCAGCGTTTTTTATCGTCCACTTGTGAAACATCAGTGTTTGGTTCTGTGTTTAACTGCAGGGAAAAACATCTAGCATCTAAAATGGAAATTATGGCTCTGAAAGGAAAAGATATTTTTGCACTTGCAGAATTTTTCAAAATCCTTTTAGTTTTACCTTATGGGGATTTCGTGATTAAATACGTTATTTTACTGAATATTCGCTGAATTCTGGTCAACAATCTTCCAACATCCACTCATTTATTCCCACATCTATATCCACTTATTCCTTACCAGGTCATAGAGGCAGAAATCTCCATGACTGTCACACAAATCACATCGCACCCTGCATGTTGAGTGGTGAGCTGGACGTTATGTGGCGCTAAGTCTCCATCTTTAACCACAAGGACAACACTGAGTCCCATTTTTGCACCAATCAGACTTGAAAGTCTCCATGACTGCCACCCAAATCACACTGCTCCAAACTGTGATCCATAAACGTAGCCACGGGTGGGCCTGGGCCCGCCCACTTGTCAGTCAGGCCCGCCCCATCCAATGAGAGGGCTAATCAAACTTGGCTATAATACTTTGGGTTTGGCCCACCCTGACTCTTTTGGGGGCCCACCCGTTTTATGGGTTCTGGCTACGCCCCTGCTGTGAGCTAACCTGTGGGTGGTGAGCTCATTGGACGTTATGTGGGTCTGGACAGTGCTATGTTCTCAGTGGCAACCTGGCAGCTGGTGGATTGGAACATAAGACGTTCTACACCCAAGTCCACTTCCTGAACCACTAGGCCACCACAGCAGCCTGTCGTGATTGAAAGGAATAAAAGTAGGAAAATAATTTTGTCGCTTTTACCGTGTAGAAAAATGTAACTATCAATGTCACATTTTTAATATTTTTTTTCTTGTTCTTAAAGTTCTTGTTCTTAAAGAAAAAAAAAACTACCTCTCTGTCCCACTCTGCCTCGGTGTGTCCCTCAAGATGGACCCGCCCCTCCACTTGAGAACCAGTGTATTAAACAAACACAGACCTGATTAACAGCCCCTGTTCTTATATTTCTACAGTTAGAAGTTACGGATTATAAGTGTCGGTACTGCAGGAACAAATCTAAATATCTCACATTTTCATGACTTTTCCCTCGACCCGTCGCTCTCCTGCCGAACGCTCATCCTCCCGCTTCACCCTCACGCCGTTTCCGAAATATGTCTGCGTTTATCACATGTGACATCACAGGATGGGTCTGTCCGCGGCAGGTAATGATTTTTTTTGTTCTCATTTCTGTGTTGAGAGGCATCAGAGTGGTGCTGGTTATCGGGTCATTTATTACCCTGCCAGCTCGCCACTCAGCTGTCGGGGCAAATGCAATCTGTCCTGATTCACACAATTACCTCGATACTGTGGGAGATTTCTCTCAGCATTTAGCACCGTGGGCCACAGAGAGTTTAGGGAAACGTGCGCAGGATACGGACGCAGCTGATTTGTTCGTCTCCAACCTTGGTGCAGGCCGCGGTGCGACAACATCGGAGGTAGAAATACTGAGTCCAACAGTTTGACCTCGTCTTCGTATCAAATTCTTGACCATGAAGAGAAACCGATCCTGTGTCTCGTCCTTGTCACTTTACTCTCGTTTTGCAATGTGTCAAATACGAGGGCCGCAGACAGTATCTGGCCCCTATCCTCTTTCTGTGTGGTCCAGCAGACATTAACAGATAAATTGTCTTTTCTAAAAAAAAAACCAGACTTGGGTCCACAGGGTTTTGGGTTTTAGGAGTGAGTGTCGAGAGACCAGCCATGATATAGAGACACTAGGAATAGGTAGAAGACAGGCTGTCCTGATTCACACAATTACCTCGATACTGTGGGAGATTTCTCTCAGCATTTAGCACCGTGGGCCACAGAGAGTTTAGGGAAACGTGCGCAGGATACGGACGCAGCTGATTTGTTCGTCTCCAACCTTGGTGCAGGCCGCGGTGCGACAACATCGGAGGTAGAAATACTGAGTCCAACAGTTTGACCTCGTCTTCGTATCAAATTCTTGACCATGAAGAGAAACCAATCCTGTGTCTCGTCCTTGTCACTTTACTCTTGTTTTGCAATGTGTCAAATACAAGGGCCGCAGACAGTATCTGGCCCCTATCCTCTTTCTGTGTGGTCCAGCAGACATTAACAGATAAATTGTCTTTTCTAAAAAAAAAAACAGACTTGGGTCCACAGTGTTTTGGGTTTTAGGAGTGAGTGTCGTGAGACCAGCCATGATATAGAGACACTAGGAATAGGTAGGAGACAGGAGACAGAGCCGCAGGTGGAGGAGTTCAAGATGCTGAGATTCTCTTTCGGAGAGACAAGGATGGACAGGATCAGGAATGAGGTGATTAGAGGAACAACACAGACAGGAAGGTTTGGAGAAAAAGCTAGAGAAGACAGATTGAGATGGTTTGGACATNGGAGCTACCAGGTAGGAGACAAAGAGGAGATTGATGGATGCAGTGAGGGAGGACATGGAGGTAGTTGGAGTCAGAGTAGAGGATACAGAGGACAGGGGGAGATGGAAAAAGGGTCCCCTGAAAAAGGGAAAACCCGAAACAAAAGACCGTCCCCACACACTGCTCCCTCAGAGTTCATCACCAAAAGTGAACAGTGGACAGCTTTGAACACTAGGGGACCAGTGATTGTGGACATTGCCATACTCAGTGGACCTCGGTAGTGACCTTGCAGTCGGTGGATTTGAACCTGGAACCCTCCGGACCCGCGTCTGGTTCCTGAACCAATGAGGCCACCACTTCCTAGATGGTGACACATTCCCGTCGTCCCCTGCGTCCTCTGTTGGGGGACACACTATCCTGAACTAATAAACGCTGCATTCTGTTTCTGCAGTTCAGTGGAAGTCATCAGAAAATGCACAGAAACAGGCCACGTTTCTCACCTAGCCCAGCACTTCTGCATGTGTCTGCATCAGTGTGTTGGACGGCGCGTGCGTCCCCGCGCGCTGGTGTCTGTGTGAGTGCGCGCGCCCCGTCCAGAAGAAGTGCTCAGCAATATTTAGCGTTACTGCGACAGAACAGCTTTGGGACAAAACAGGAGAGAACGAGTCTCACCTTCAGAGGAAAGGAAATGGAAAACACAGCGAGAAACCAAATACATTTGGTCGCCGTAATGAAACTTTTAGCTGCGGGTTATGGAGAGATCTCTCCTAAAAAAAAAAAAAAAGAAAAAAAAAATCAAATAATGGGACACGTAGTCACCTCTGATGGAAAATGTGAAAAATGTTTCTACGACCTCAGCACAGGAGCCACTGATGACAGAGCATAATTAATAAAAAATAAAGTTTTTGGATGATCGTTTGTCGACAGTGAGGTATAAAAAATGTTTTCACTGATGAAGGAGTGAAAATCCAGGTCCAAACTTTGACATTTTACGTCTGAACATATATTTGTCCACACACAGGGCAGCACCAGGCACCAAACACACACACTTTAATCCCATAAATCACACAACCAAACATAAGATAATGTTGTATTTGTCTCTCTTTCTCTTCAGGAGGGACCAGTCTCTACCCTCTAAGTCCACACTTCTACGTCTACCTGTCCCTGTCTTCCCTGTTTTTCACTTATTTATTTATTAGATTTATTCATTTATCCAAGAAAAGATGATTTGTCCCGAGACAAATGACAGACAAACAAAAATATAAAACACAATTTTGGTGTTGATTTTGGAACAGATCAGCTGGTCCAGAGGCCCGTTTTTTGGTCCGGGGGCCACCAGTTGATATTTACAACTTATATTTTTGTCCACTCCTCTCATCATCACTGGTCCCTGCATCCATGGTGTTCATCTGCTCATTTTTTTTTTGTCTAACAAAATTTTTGGGTTTTTATTTAAAATTTCATTTGGCCGGATTAGATGGTTCAAAGGGCCATATTTGGCCCGTTGTCCACCAGTTTGTAATCACACCAGTTTGTAATCACAGCAATTGAGTTCCTCCTTCTACATTTCCACTGGTTTTCATTGGTTATTCTTAGTTTTGAGATTTTTTTTTTAATTCTGCTATTTGGACCCTCAAATAAAATGCAATGAAAAACTTTTTTTTTGTGTAACTGAATTTTTGTGATCATTTCGTCTTGGGCCGGATCGAAGGATTCAGCGGGCAAAATTTGGCCCATGAGCCACAACTATGTGATACTAAGTCCCTCCTTTTCAGTGTTTATAACCAAAACTCGTAATACACTTAAGTTTTTTAAAGCCAGATCTCTGAACCCTGGACGGAGGTCTGGACAGAGGGAGGTCTGGTCCACAGGATGGAACCTGTCTGTTGTTTGTCGTCCGTACAACCACAGTCATCTTGTGAAAACACAACAACAGACCCGGTCTGGGACGAGGTGTCCCGAGGCTGTGGTTTGCTTTTCTCACGAGGTCGGATGATGAAACAGAAAACCCCGACTCTCCCAAAAATAAAGTGTTGGAGCCGTTTCTGAAGTGTGAGGATGACACCGACGAACGAGCGCCCTGAGCCAAACACAGCCGGGCCGACGCTCACAGTCATGTGAGCTCTGGTGAGAACATCCAACACACACACACACACACACACACACACACACAGAATGGACCGTTCTCTCTGACTCTGTCTCAGCTTCACTCAGTTCATTCAAGGACTTGGATTTGTATGTGTTTGTGTACATGGATATTTTTATTTAAAATTGCAGTAGTTATGTAAAAATATTTCTCAGGGTGTGTGTGTGTGTGTGTGTGTGTGTGTGTGTGTGTGTGTGTGAGAATGTGTGTTTAATTGGACCTCTCTGAGCCAGTCTCCAGGTGATGGAACTCATCTGCTCTTCCCCTGATTAAGGACAACAGATGGACTAGTAGCACACAGACACACACTCTCTCTCTCTCACACACACACACACACGGATGGACACACACTCCTATGAGAAAATGCTAATTCTATTATCGATTATATTCTCTGTATTCTCTATATACAGAGACCATGGGTGTGAATGAAACAAGAACAGTGGGACGGTGTGGTCACAAGGATCAGAGGTGGAGAAGGGGGAGG
>JAFBJS010000291.1:161414-190098 GCA_016785265.1 Paraplagusia blochii | reverse complement strand
AAAGCTAGAGAAGACAGATTGAGATGGTTTGGACATGTTCAGAGGAGGGACAGTGGATACATTGGTAGAAGAATGACCCTAGAGATGGAGCTAACCATCAGCTGACACATACTTTACTGAGCAGGTGATGACAGGAGAGAGGAGACACGGGGAAAGTTCTCCAATCAGACATGGATAATAATGATAATAATAAAATCTGGTTTCACAACCAGACAGTATTAGACGCTGTGATCACTGGATCAAATCGATGAGTGTTGAGAAATACCATAACAATAATTTCCATTCTTATCTCCCCAAAACACATACCCCCACCCCCCTGGGGGGGGGGGAACTCAAAAAAAAAAAAAAAAAAAAGTTCACATTAATCCATGACACGAGGTTTGTTTTAGAACTGGATGCAAAGGGGAAAAAAGACAAAGTCAGCAAATTCAACACAGTTGGGCTGCATTAGAGCTGGTTCAGTGTTCCTGAGCTATGAAATTATTATCCGCTGCTTACATGCCAATATAACTGTTGTTTTCCCAAATTGGACTTGGAGGCATCGCGATTGGAGGGAACTCACCCGCAAAAAGGCATGACGAGGAGATAAACGCTGATTTTAGAGGATAACGTATCGAGAGGGTTTTTATTTTCAGCTCTCACAAGTTCGCCCCCTTTTTTGGCTGACTATAGAGGCTGTCTCTTATACACATCTAGATGTGTATAAGAGACAGCTCTCTCTCTCTCCCTCTGTCTCTCCCGCTCCCTCCCTCTCCTCCCCTCTTCCCCTCTTTCTCTCTACAGTATAAATGCCAACAGCTGATCAGGAGACGGCACACGCACGGGAACGCGTCGCCGAAGCTGCAGAAAGAAAAGGAGCAGAAGGAGCAGAAGGAGACACAGAGAGGGAGAAAGTTGGGAGACAGGGATGCAGAAAGTCGGGATGCTGATGAGGAGTCGGTCTGTGGGTTTTAGTCGTTTCTAACGGGAATTAAGGACTACAACCGAGGACCAAGGACGCAGAGCGAGTGACATTTATTCTGAAAAGCGTCCAAAAATCCCTCCACACCGCCCTTTTATTTTTCCTGAAACCACCGTTTTCTCCGCGAACAATTCAGTTACGGTTCAATCTGCTCCTCACATATACTCCCTGGTTCCACTTCTTCTTCTTCTTCTTGTTATAATCTCCTTCATCTGCTGCTGGTTCCGTCTGTTGGAGCCCGGAGGACGCGCGGCTTTCCCGGCGGGAGCTGTCCGGTGCTGAAGTTGCATTTCACATTCTCCCCGCTCAAGGACTTGGACCGCGAGCCACGAGGCGGCGAGAGGGACGGTTCAGAGCCACGCGGAGCCCAGGTGGACACCAAGAAGTCCTCTCCTGGATTCATTTTTTTTTTTTTTACAGCTTCCGTCCCCTTTTCTGTATCCGAACAAACCGAATCCTCCTCCGCTTCTCCTGCCTCGTTGGCCGAAACCTCCACGCTGGCCAGGCCGTCGGCGATCGGCTGTGTTTGCGAGTGTGTGTCGTCGCGTTTGCGTGTGTGAGTGCGTGTCGGAGTGTGTGTCGGTGTTGCAGCACCATGCCAAGGTCTTTCCTGGTGAAAAAGGTAAAATTGGATGATTTCTCCACTGGGGCGGATCTGGAGCACGCCTACCGGCACAGGACGGACCTCAACCTGCGGCTCCATGACAAAGGTAGGTCAGATCTGCCCACACAATGGACACTAACAGGTGTCTGAGACAGAGAGAGTGGCTCAGTGGGAAGAGTCGATGATCATGGGTGGAATGTGTCTATTTACTGACTCTGGAGGTGGAGGAGTCTGAGCAGGACTTACTGTTCCTCAACACTGACCCTGACGCCACGTTGGTCCACATACTAATACAAAGTCAGTGAATCTTGCAGTACTATAACCTGAAAGTACTGCATGTACTGTAGGATTATTGAACCCTGATGTCAGATCACCTGTTGTCTGGTCTTCTAGTCTGTCTGCTGCACCAGAAACTTAGACAAACTCAGGGGCAAACCATGTTAATCCAGTAACTGCATGAAAAATCAATGTGTCCTCAATAAAAGAAACACCTCCTGGATTGAGATGTTACCACGTCAAACATCCGAGACCCAGGAAGCCCCTGCTGGGATGAGTGTTGCCTCTGAGGTGGAAGAAGATCAGTTAAAAAAAATCAACTACATCCAGATCAACCCTTGTTGAATCGATTCTGGCCGATGGTCAACAGTGACTTTGACTCCTACGCAGAATAATTCAGGTTTAAGGCCATGAAGACAGAGAAGATGTCAACCACCGCCAACACACACTCTCGGTTCCCGGGAGGAAGTCTCACTTTAAACGTCTCACTTCCACCTGTTCTATTTCTGCGCAACAGTTTCCACGCAGGCTGTGGAGAATCTTTCACTTTTTTTTCCCCTCTCTTCACATGTGGAGGAAGAGGTTTAACCAGAAGACACGGTGTTATTGTCCAAAACATCAACATGAAACGTCCATCATTGTCAATTTAGAGATGTTTCATTATGTTTTTCCATTTTTGGCACTGTTGGTTAGTTAGACAGGGTTGTGGGTTCAATTCCAGACCTACCACCAGGCCCCGGGCACAGGGCAGTCTGTGGTTAAAAGATTTAAAGTCTTGAAAAGGGAAATTTTATCTGCTCTCATACGTCTTCACCTCCTAAAGATCTTGCCCCGTCCTCTCCACCCCATAATATCTCCATCTCTCTCTCCTGGAAGAACAACACTGCTTTATTACATGATGTCTGACACGGAGCTGATGGAGGCAAATGCCCCCACACTGCAGCTGGAGTGTGTAACTGCCCCACACTCTGTCAACCTCTCCTCCATCCACCACCATCAGACCCTGAGCTGCCTCCACCAGCCACTGTGTAGCCTCCACCCGTGGTGTCACGCGGGCAGGTTGGTGCCCGTCCACCCGGGACAGGAGGCTCAGGCTGCGGTCAGACTTGAACTGGTGGAGCAGGGAGACAGAGAGCTGAGAGCTGAGGGTGGATGACGTGGAGGTTAATGAGTGGAGGCTCATGGTGTCGGTACAGTGCAGTACAGTACAGACCAGGACAGAACAACACAAACAGGAGAGGAACGGATTTGGGAATAATTCCTGTCCCATGTGTTGGAACGCTGAAATTGCGTGCAAGTGTGTGTGTGTGTGTGTGTGTGTGTGTGTGAGTGTGTGAGTGTGTGTGAGTGTCTGTGACGTGATTGTGTTTTCACACAACACGGTGACGGGTGGAGCTGTTGAAGCCTGTGTGTACAGATGTCACATGTTGCTTCTTCAATCAACACACACACACACACACACACACACACACACACACACACACACAAACGCTCACACACAAACGGAACAAAAGACAATTGCAGTCAAAACTGACTAAAAAGACTAGAAGAATAATTATTGGAAAAAAAAGAGAAAATACGATAAAAAAATAATAAATACAACAATAAAAAAAACAATAAATACATTTAGGGACACGGTGGTAGTTGGGGAATTAATTTTAAATGTAATTATTTTTGAGATTTTGGACTAAACCAAACTCAGCTGGACCAGTGTATCATAGTTGGAAAGTTTATAGTGATTTATTAACATTATGTGTGAAATCGAACACTATTTTATTAAACTTTTATGCTTTTATAACATTCTAAGAAACCTTTAAATAAGTCACGATGTGATAAAGTGGAAGAGTAAAAGCAGCTCAGGTTGACGTCTGGTCAACAGAAGTAAATAATTAAAAAATATGACTCCAGCTCCATTAGAGAATTAGGATTTTTTTGTATATTAATACATAGTGATCGACATAAATCACTGACTATTGTAGAGATACAGAGATATAGAAAAGTGTCTGTCCTCATCAATCTGACCTTTTTGCCTTTTTACAAGAGCAGAATTAACGTAATAAACACAAACCTGACTTTTACCGACAGACATTTGGAAAGAACAGCAACAATAACATAATAGGACAGTAAACATCAGTCCAATAAATACATTTATACAGAAAAACTACAGCAGAGATGCAGAAATATTGGACAAACACTTTGGACGTACTGTAGATAATGTTGTTATTTATTTTTTGACATTATCTGACAAAAATATTTTGTCAGATAATATATTTTATATTATCATTGTATATTTATTTATTATTATATATTGTCTCTCAGGGGCTTTAGAAAAAAAACCCTCAACCTGATTAAGGTATACATACTACTGTATGTACTGCGTTTACTATAATTGTACTGTAACTGTACTGTGGCTGTACCAGATGAACTGTAGCTGTACTAAGTGTGCTGTAACAGTACTGTGGCTGTACTACGTGTATTCTAACTGTACTGTTAGTGTACTGTGGCTATACTACGTATACTGTGGCTGTGCTACGTGTACTGTAACTGTACTGCGTGTACTGCGACTCTACTTTGCCTATATTGTGGCTATACTGCGTGACTTCTGTCTGTACTGTGGCTGTACTACATGTACTGTAACTTTACTGTTACTGTACTGTGGCTATACTACATGTACTGTAAATGTACTGTGTGTACTGTGGCTATACCGTGGCTAAACTGTGGCTATACTACGTGTACTTTGGCTGTGCTGCGTGTACTGTGGCTATACTGTGGCTATACTGTGGCGATACTGCGTGACTTCTACCTGTACTTCGGCTGTACTACATGTACCGTAACTGTACTGTTACTGTACTGTGGCTATATTATGTGTACTGTAAATGACTCTGGGTATACTCAGTGTACTGTGGCTATACTACGTGTACTGTAGCTGTACTGTGTGTACTGTGGCTACACCGTGGCAATACTGTGGCTATACTACTTTTACTGCGGCTGTACTGCATGTACTGTGACTATACTGTGGCTATATTGTGGCTATACTGCATGTCTGTACTGTAACTGTACTGTTACTGTACTGTGGCTATACTATGTGTACTGCAACTGTGTCTACGTGTACATTGATTGTACTGTGGTTATACTATGGCTGTACTGCGTGACTTCTGTCTGTACTGTGGCTGTACTGCGTGTACTGTGGCTGTACTGTGTCTGTACTGCGTGTGTGTACTGTGTCTGTACTGAAGCCTGTTGCCAGTCCTCAGTCTAATGTAATATGCAGGAAAGTACTGCTGACTGCACTGGCTGGAGATGCAGAGCAACAGCTGCAGCTCTGCTGTCACTGCACCGCACTGCACTGGCCTGGAACTGTCCGTGGTGCTGATGCTGATGCTGATGCTCAAACACCGCATCAGCCTCTCAGCCTGCGTGCATTCATTTCCCACCGAGGAGCTGTTTCACCTGCAACCACCGAGGGCCGGGAGGTTTAGGAGGGTGAAAGGGGTGAGGAGAGGGGGCGGAGGGTGGAGGAGGTGAGGAGACTCGTGGTAATAGGTTAGTTTAGGTTAAAAAAATACTTTTTTTTTTTCTCCCTCACTTTTTGGCAACAGGTGAACTGAAGAAAAAAACACAATCTCAGTTCATTCAGCGACTCAGACATTATTGCGATTGTTTTCAAGCGTCCACTGCAGCAGTCGTGGCAAGTTGACAACAACTCTTTACAACCTCGGGGTGAAGGCAGTGAATGGAACATGGCCTTGGCTGGAGCTGCTGCAGTATCACATTAACAACACGTTCAGTTATAGCAGCTCCTGGGGGAGCCATCGCCACAACGCCATCGCCATCGTTTGGATTTGTGCTCATAGGGCCGGAATTCACGGTTCTTGAAAAACACGGTGAAACAAAACACGGCCGTGCATCAGACACAGAACAGCAGGAGAACTCCTGTATAGTTTATTTTAAACAATATTTTGTATAAGTGCAGATGAGAAACTGCTGACCCAGGACGAGATAAAAAAAAAAAAAATTGCTGATCTAAGATCAAATCATACTGGAACCATCTGTGCAACCATATTTGGTTTTCCACTCGTTCTCTTAAAGGGAAAAAAAAGCAGCTGGCTTTACATCACATACATTACAGCACCACCTGTCGTGTCAGCACTTCTGTCTGTATGTAGCCCTAAGTGAATAGACCATGATGATTCTATATACGACTCTGAAAAAAACAAACATATATTTAAAAAAAGCGGTGAAAAAAAAACCCTGCAATGTAAACCGCTATTTATCATATTATTTATACATGATTATTTTCCCTCTCTTTATCAAACACAATATTTTCTTTCTCTGACGTTTGTGTAAAATCACTACCAAAATTGTGTGAAGTGTGTTTTAAATCGAATACAGCACAGAAATGGGACCAATAAGTTCTTAAAATACCACAGTACCGGTCTTTTAAAGCAGTGTCCCCCAAATTTTTTTGCACCACGGACCGATTAAATGTATCGTACTATTTTCACGGACCGGTTATTAAGTTGTGGCAGATGAATATCCCTTAATAAAATTTCATTTCAGGTGTTCTGAAATATTTATAGATTTCTAGTGTCTCTAACCCATTGTCCCCCAACCTTTTTTGCACCACAGACCGATTTTGACGTTTTGAACTATTTTTACGGACTGGTTGTTAAGTTGTGGCAGATAAATACCCCTTAATGAAATTTAATTTCAGGTGTTCTGAAATATTTTCCTACCTATAAAATCTTCCTACCCCAATTAACTCTACGTGGGCGCAACAAGGATTTCCCAAGTGCACACAGCCTATAATTTTCTCCTACCAGACCAGTATAAAAGGTTAGAATCTTGTATCAATGACTCTGTATCATATTGAGTTTATTGTTGTTGTCTTCACTGAGAAAATATTTCCTGATCAAATATAGTTGCATTATTGATGATGGAATCCTAGCCATTCTATTGGTCAGTTCTTTTGTTGATATGGGTATGGATCAAGTGGAAGTAATAGACAGATGGGGAGAAAGGAAAACAGTATTTCTCTGCGGCCCAGCAACAATATACTTAAGGACCAATACTGGTCCCCGACCCAGTGGTTGGGGACCAGTTGTAAATGCATACATGGGAAAAATTGTAAATGCATACAGTAAAAATGTATTGTTTAAAAAGTGTAAATATTTTTTAAGCATTTTCAGATTTATTTTCCATTTAAATTTGCATTAAATAACCGTTTTGTAAAGATTCCTTATTTTTATTCCTTATTTTAACATTTTATTTTATTCAGACTCTAAACTCAAGGTTAAGGCAGAAACAGGTTTACAATAAGGTCAGATGTTTTAGTTTTGTTGTTGCGTTGAGTTCTGAAATCAATACGTATTAAACATTTACTGAACCAAGAACCTGAGCTGTTAATCATTATATATTCAGAGTCAAGAAAGAAAAAGTGTCTGAAACATTTCAGATGTTTTCAGTCGGACCAGTGACACATCCTGGTGTTGTACATTTCGGGTGTGAAATTGAAAAAAAATTATAAGCTGCAAAAGTTCTTTGGCCTTTCAGGTTAGAACAATCACATCTCCATCAGTAGGATGTGATGCACCAGGTTGAGGAGCATGTTCAGATTATCTTTATCTGTGGATCTTCATGAAGTTTGTGTCTCAGTGGACAGTTTTTAGACCTGATTTGATCAACACAGATTTCCTAGATCAGTCCTGCACGGCGGCAGAATTCTCTTTTTGAGATGATCCGGAACTCTGAGCAACGGATTCCGTGCTTAAGATTCCTCCTGTAATTTTACCTGTACACGGTGACAAGATTTTTTTTCTCTTTCTCTCAGCGACATTTCAGTGTAAGAGAAAACACAGCGTGCTTGCAGCAACTCAGGGTCTGATGTGTGCACCGGTTGGAATCAATCTTGAAACTAAATCCCTGTTATCACATTCATCTGGGGACCGGAGAAACTCACAGGATGTTTTAATGTCAGGCAGGCGTTTAATTTTTAACCAGTGTGTGTTAAACAGGTTGATGGTTTGGAATTATTCGGCTTTTGCATTTAATTTTTCTAAAAAATAGTAGATTTCTTCAACCTCTTCAGTTTCCTGTGAGGTGACGGTTGTTTCCTTTCTTCTCCACCCTCAGCTGGCTACATCAGTGACTACATCAGCCCTGTCGTCTACGATGCGGAGAGCGACAGTGGGATCAAGGTGCCCTCTCCGGACCCCCTCTACGATGGGATCCACAGCGACTACGGGGCCCCGGACTCGGAGTCTCCCGGCAGCCCCAGCTCGGAGATCACCGACGGCTACATCAACGGAGACGCCGCAGTGAGCGAGGGTTACACGGTCGACGCCTTCTTCATCACGGACGGCCGCTCTCGGAGGAAAGGCCTCAGCAGTCCCCGGAGCATTCAGAGGCACACGTGCAACGAATGCGGCAAAACCTACGCCACTTCCTCGAACCTGAGCCGGCACAAACAGACACACCGCTCTCTGGACAGCAAGCTGGCAAAGAAATGTCCCACCTGCGGGAAGGTGTACGTGTCCATGCCCGCCATGGCCATGCATTTACTCACTCATGACCTCAAGCACAAATGCGACGTGTGCGGGAAAGCGTTCAGTCGACCTTGGCTTTTACAGGGCCACATGCGCTCCCACACGGGCGAGAAGCCTTTCGGATGCGCCCACTGCGGGAAGGCGTTTGCCGATCGCTCGAACCTGCGAGCCCACATGCAGACGCACTCGGCGTTCAAACACTTCAAGTGTAAACGCTGCAACAAGACCTTCGCACTCAAAAGCTACCTGAACAAGCACTACGAGTCCGCCTGCTTCAAAGGCCCCTTCTCCCCACTCAGCCCCTTGGATGCATGACCCCTCCCCCCCGAACTGCAGCGATGAATTACCAACATCCTTAAAACACTAACTGCAGACGCTCGAACAGACAAATCTATTTTTGGTCCAAACGTGACCTTGCTTTTCTTCCCCCAAATTCTTGCCTTCCTGTGGAGCCGACTCATGACGACGATGAAGATAGCACAATTTTTTTGTCCACTTAAGGATTTACCCGAGCTACGCATGCACTTCCTCCAGAGACTCTTCTTCACCTCCTCTTCCTCTGACGGTTTCAGATAGAGACAGTAAGACGTTAAAAAAAAAACAAAAAAAAAACAGCTTCCTTCTGGCACCTAGACACATGAGGCCATATGTTTCAGGACGCTGAGGACGAGGACAAGGACATAGACGATAGTCAGCCTATAGCTACTATAGCGCCACCTGCACTGAGAAACAGTGAGAGAAAAAAAGTGATTTTGGTTTCTTTTTTCAAAAGGGGGGGTTAATAATAGTAATAATCATAATAATAGTAATAATAATGATGATGATGATACTAATAATATTCTGCTGCACCAAGTGACCATTTCCTTTAACTGATGAGGTTCGTTATGTATCTATTTATTTATACTATTTATTTATATTATTATTTATTATTATTTTTTACTTGTGATTTAATGATATATTTGCCAAAATCATGTTTATTACTACAGGCCAAAGCATATGCCATATTTTTTGCAAACTTTTTTACTTTTTTTTTTTTTTTTTGACCGTACTGCATGAAAAAAAAAAAAAAAAAATCTATGCCAACGTCATGAATTTTTTTGGTACTTTTTTTTTTATATTATTTGTTTGTTTTTTTTTTTGCCAAATTCTAATAGATAGAACCTGAGGGCAATATTTTTTGGAGCCTCTGTAGGACTCTTTAAAAAGCAATAATCACCTAATGCATGGTATTTTATGATGAAGTTATGAAGTATTACCTACTACTGTATAGCAGTTTTAAAATCAGGTATGTCTTACTTCACCTATAGTCATAAAACAGAGAAAAATACTACTATTACCAAGATCAGGGAACATGCCAATGTAGTGTTAGAGTGACAAAAACTAAAGTCCTGTCTTTCCTCTCTTGTTATGCACTGCCTGCCTCTTAGTGAGTAGAATTCTGTAGGATGTAGGCTAGAGAGGCTGGGATCAGCTGCCTGCTACGTATGAGGCCTATCGTAGGATAACTATAACCTTGACAAATCTGCACAACGGGAACTTTAACGTAAGGTCTGCCAATTAACGCCGAACGGGAGAGTCGTACGTTTTTCTCACGACAGTTCAGTGCATTTTTACGGTTGGGGCTTTCGGGGTGGCCGTTAGGATGGCACTTGTGTGTTGTAACGTTACAGAAAAAAAAAAAAAAAACAAACGACATATTTTTTTATTTCTGAAGCCAAATAAATCAACAGGTTCTAACCGTTTAACGATGCCATGAAAACTAAAAAGGTTCCGAAAAGGTTTGGACGTTGACTCGTGCGCAAGCATCGAGTTTGTTTCTGTATATTGTAACAAAATAAGAGTCCAGGTTACTGTAGGTTGATTTTTATAATTTCACCTCCATTTCATCTATTCTCAGTGCGAGGACGTTAAACTGCGTTTTTCAGTTGGTCCGAATTATTCTGCCGTAGGCCTCATTCACCCAACCTTTCATCATCGGGCTGAGCGATACCTAGAGCGTAGACAGGCAAAAACCCCCCAAAAAACCTTCCCAGACCCTGGTAGATTTAAGAGAACTGCTCAACCCAGATCTGTGCAGTTATTAAAAAAATAAAACGTTTTTAAAGATTCTTGGAGCTTCCTGAGAGACAGACTGAGGACACATGGACCGGCACAAACCTGAGCCACATACGTTCAAGTCAAACTTCTTCTTCTAGGAGTTGAAGGACGTTTCGTTCCGCAACGAAGGAACTTTATCAGTTTCTGGTTGATGTCAGAGGGAACTCTAAGAGTTCTACTCTTCTAGAAGACTGTCTTCACCACTGGACAAAGGTGTGAAGAACTGTTTTGGTCTCCTCACCTTTTTTAGAGAGAAGCTGCTCCAGATGTGATTGGGAGTCGTTGTCGCAACCATCTAGAGACGCCTGCTCTGGTACTGATGAGCAGTTAAAGTTCCTAGGATGGGATCTCAAGGTCTGATCTGATGACGCAGACCTCCCTCTCTATTCAAGGTTGTTTGTTCCAGATGGACAAAGATGGCTTCCTTAACCCCTCAGACCACCTGTCCTTCTTGTCCAAAATATGAACATCTGAGTTCTTGAAAGAGTGTCCCTTTTCATTGAGTTGGAGATAAAAGTCCTGTCCTGATGTGGTCGACCTCCTGTGTCTAAAGGAGTAGAACGCTTAGAGTTCCCTCTGACATCAACCAGAAACTGATGAAGTTCCTCAGTTGAGGAGTGAAACGTCTTTGGACTCCAAGAAGAAGAAGTCCAGTTGATGAAAACTACCGTATTTTCACGACCATAAGGCGCACCGTACCAAAAGGCGCAGTCTCAGTTATGTGTGCCATTACTGCCCGCCCCCTATATATATTAGGGGGCGGGGTTTATATTCAATCCACGCCCACAATTCCTCCTTTAACGTTCTCATGGTGTCCTCTACTACGTCCGCCTTACGACAACACACACACAAGCATACAAGTGCGTGTATCTAAAAAACGAGCAGGAGCAAAACAACGTCCACACTTCCCCCTACAACGTTTTTAAGGTGTCCTCTACTACGTCCTCCTTACAACAACAACACACAGGGCGCACTGCACTATGGGGCGTGGCGCACATTTTGAAGAAAATCTAAGACTTTTACGTGCGCCTTAAATTCGTGAAAATACGGTTAACCCCTTTTTAGATATCATGACCTGGATGAATGAGAACCTTCTCAGACACGTCCTTTAACGGGACACCTTCCACATCGTCTCTGTCCACGCTTGAAACAACAGTTGATTAGGAATCGTTTTTTCTTCTCCAACAGTGATCTGTTTGATAGAGGTGTTCAGATAAACAGTTCTTCTCCCTTTTCCATGAGATCGTTCTCCCGGAGCTGAACGCAGCTGATACAAACCACTGCCGATGCTACGCGGAGCCTCCGACATAATCTTATTTACATCAGAGAAGAAAAAGCCTCAGTACGTAAGATCAAGTGGTGTCTGATGCAAATTATGATGTAAATAAAAACCTAATTTCATGGAAAGTGCCGTGTTGCATAAAAGGCCGATACAATCTCCTACAAAGGGAGCTCGGCTCCACGCCTCACCTGCGAGGAGACACTTTTTTTTGTTGTGACTGGAACAATCAGCAAATGAGTCAGCAAACTGCAGGTCTTATCTGTGGAGGAGGCGTGAGGAGCAGATTTGATCTGCAATTACTTGAATTGTATCAGACGATTAGTCACAGAGCTGCGACTTGTTAAGGGTTTTCACTTTTCTTTGTGTCCTTCTATCTGTGACTCCTCAGCCTCGGCCGCCACAAATTAAATCGGCTGCGAAGGAAAACACAGTGAAGCAGGTGCTTTAAACTCCGGAAAAGGAAAATTAAAAGATTCTGCCGAGGAATTTCAAGACATTATGAAGATAATTGGCTGGTTTAACAATCAGACTTTTTTCAATTCCTCGAAGCAGTGGTTCCCAAACTTTTTTCTGCAGCTTCTCTATTAAAGGATGTTGTTCATCCCAAGTTTTTTTAGGAATTTTTTCCACTACATTTTACCCATCACCGTAGTTAGCAAGGGGCAGCTAGTGTATGGGAGCGATACCATGCTCAGGGCACATCAGCGGTAACTTAGCGATAGCGGGATTCGAACCGGAGACCTTGTGGTCCTTCACCACTTGACCAATAACTGCCCTATAAAAATGATTGAAGACATTTTTAAGACATTTTACAAAGTTGAGCCTTAATAAATCAACACATTCACATAGTTTACTTAAGTCAAACAGTAAAATGTATAGAAAAAAATGGACGTTCCTACAAAATAAAATGTCAAGGTCCAAAAACCCTGCACCTCCTCGGTGCCACTGCCTCTAAGCAGTGATTCCGAAACAATAACATGAATTATGACATCATCAGATGTGATGTGGAAGGTATGTTCCACCAGTATAGCTAAATAAGATCTGTGGGTCTTTCTTCAATTCCTGTGACTCTACGTCAGAAGAGTCAAACTCTGGACTAAACTTAATACTTACTCACGAAATGTGGCAATTGTTCATGTAGATACAGTGTGTGATGTAGATTTTTTTTCATTTTGTAATAGATTTTGCTTTTTTATCTAGAAAAACCTTCCAAAAATCTTCTTTATCTGTAGTGTTCAGTGAAAGAAGGCAACAGGAAGTGGTGGGGCAGTGGTGACCTGGTGGTTTAGGAACCGGACTGGGGTCCAGTGGGTTCTTCCGGTGCTTAAATCTGCCAGAAGTCATATTAAGCTGTGTAGGAATTTGATTTCTTCCTCTTTTTCTTCCTTCCTCTCACAGACCAACATAAAAAACTCTTGTAGTACAAATTTTGACACTACAAACTGGTAGACCAACACATTTGCTAGGATCTTGTGGGCCAAATATACTGACACCAAGCGCCAAATTTGGTCCTCGAGCCTGAGTTTGAAATGTGAGGATAGCTCCTGTAAGTGTTCAACTAAACAGGTTGGTTTTACACTTAATTTCTACTTATTTTTTGGACTTTTTTATGTAAAATATACTGTATCTCGAGGCTAAGAAAAATGTTGGGAACCACTGCTTAACACAGAGTTGAGCTTTTTATTCTGAAACCCCATTTCTATTTGTTGCTCGCCTACTTCTGAGTTTGTGAATGTCTCACGCTGATTAAAAACACTGCATATTTGCACTGCAGTCTCGCCATCTGAAGGTTGTTTGGCTGAAGTGGCGGTTGGCAGCCGGTCTTAAAGGGCGTCTGGATCCCTTTGTGTGTCTGTCTTTGGGTGAGCTCCAGGTCTGATCTCTCTAAGCACTTCCATTCTAGTCATTTCCACCCCAATGAAAGTAGCACAATGAAACTAACTAGAATTCAGGTAGAGAAGAATTAAAAAAAAAAAACAAAAAAACCTTATACTTGCTTGACCTCTCTTCTTCTTTTTTTGTATTTCCAAGTAAAGGATGATGATAACCTAAATAATCATTTATTGCAAGAGGGTTTATAGAGAATCCTTTGGATTGATACCTTTTTACTGCTGTATAGCGATGATCTGACACACCTTACTTCAGGAGGAACGTATCTCTGGTGCAGAGAGACAATCTCCTGGGGCTTTTCGAGCCAGTATTCAAACGATGTAAGCACAATGAACACAAAAGTATTTTGTGGCACTTCATAATAAAGAATAATCTTACTTTACAAAGATTGTCTGTGGGAGATTTTTGTGTTTTTTTTTTTTTTCTTCGAGAAATATCCGGCTTTAATGTGGAGGAGTGATGGGTAAATTTACACAGGAGTTAATCTGGCTTTAACAGTCCATACGTTGCATTAGCTCTGTCAATATTAGATGTTTAAGGATGGACCAGGCAAACACCGCAGCACGGCGAGCCTCATTAGAGCTCTTTAAGCTGGGAGCTATCGGCCAGTAATGGGCTGCCTGAGTGACTAAATACAGCAGTTTCCTTCCTCACATTCGGACTTTGTTTAGTGATGTAGCCCAGAGCCTCGTCTTCCCGAGTGTGTGTTTAATTGAGGAACAAAAAAAGAGAAATGATTGGAGATGAATCACGGCGTCATCAGCGTAAGATGTAATGTGGAAAATTCTCACAAGAAAACATTAAAACGTAGACTGTTTATGACTGTTTACTGTAAGTTTTTTCATGTCAGAATTATTAGTGTTTCTTAGAATTAATGTAATAATTTTGTGTTTTTTTGTAATTTCTACGTCTTTGCTAAACATGATGTGTTTTCTCTCAGAATTTTCCACATCACATCTTACGCCGATGACGCTATGATTTATCTCCAATCATTTGTCTTTTTTTGTCATTTCTTTGCGTAAGATATATGTAAATATATAACATGTGATATATGTAAATTGTCAGAATTTGTGTTTTCTTGCCAGGATTTTCCACATTACATCTTACGCCGATGACGCTATGATTTATCTCCAGTCGTCAGCGTAAGATGTAATGTGGAAAATTCTCACAAGAAAACACATCATGTTTAGCAAAAATTTAAAAAATTACAAAAAAAAAACACAAAATTCTGTAGACATAGACGGTCTAAGTCTAAGTGTTTTCTTCTCAGAATTTTCCACATTACATCTTATGCTGATGATGCCATGATTTATCTCCAATCAGAATTGACAGACGTGATCAGTCTGGTCTGTCAATTCTGCCAAGTTGTTGCACGTTGTTTGTTTGTTTCCTGCTCCGTATCGTACATTTTTGAAGTAGACGAGATGGGATCGTGTGGTAATTATTGTTTGTCCGTGTACAGTCGACAACTCAGGCTAAACGACTGAGCCGAAAATCTGGTTTAATCCTGATTGTCACGCGACAAAAAAAAAATTATGCCGAAATCTCAAAGTTGCACAGTCTACGTCCAGCTGTACAGTCTACGTCCAGGCTGCACAGAACAACAAACCACTTCAAGTTCACTGGGTTTGTGTTACCTGTGACATTGCAGGAAGACTGACCAACTAACCTTTTTATTCCGCTGCGACTTTGAAATAAAAGTGACCTGAAAAAGCGTGGAAATCCCCTCAAACTAAAAATCCTGCGGGAGAAAACGTCCTGTACCAGAAGCCCTGATGTCATGGAGACACTTTCAGTTTTTTTTTTCAAATTAAAGTCCAGAAAACTGGGCTCCTAGTGTCTGTAAAGTTTATTTATGAAGACGTTTTAACACCGACCTTATGGATTTATTTATTAATCTTCCCGCTGTCCCTTGCGTGGAGGACACTTGTGATGACTTGTATCGCAGAAAGTACACTCAGTCCTTGTGTTGGACCTGTACTGTTTACTCCCCGTGAACACGGACTACGTCCAAATCTATAGTTGCTATGCCAACACGAGTGGTATCCAAGGCAATAAACCATCCCGAGTAGCCGTCGTAGTAAACTATTTAAACCGCCTCAACAAAGACACAATGCAGCAGTCTGCAGTTTTATGAAGTACAGTATGTCTCCAGAGCCTGGACAGAAAACTGCAGAAAGACCGGAGTAAAGTGACTTCACTGGTCCATGAATCACCCGCTCCTTCCTCCGTCCCTCTCCTCAAACTTCTGACTTCCCTGTCCCTTCACTGCACGTGTGTTTTATTTTATTTTTATTGTATTTCCTGCTCTCAGCGCTCGCACCTTCTCTGTGTCTCCACCGCCTCCGACCGTCTCTTTACCTTAGTCTCCTTCTCAACCTCTTCTTCCTACAAATACCTCTTTTTCCTCCTCCTGCCAAGTCAAACCAGGCCATCAGGCCTTTAAGGACCTAAAAGTCATTTAACTCCTGGTAGATAATAAGTCTTAGAATATAGCTCCTCTCAGATAATAAGCTTTATCACTTGATTGCTCTGCACGCTCCCCACTGTCTTTAGATTCATGTCCAGGGACCTACTCGAGCGCATCACACTATTTCCTTCCTGGCAAGTCAAATTAACACTCACTCTCCCTCTCTCTCTCTCTCTCTCTCCTACTGTGTGTGTGTGTGTGTGTGTGTGAATGACTTAATCATAATTGGGGATGAGCGAATGCTGAATGTGCAAAATAGAAATGAAAACAGCCGAGGTTCCGTTCCAGCAGCGAACAGGTCTAATTGCTGGACGGTGTTCAACAGTTAAGGAGACACCGGTGTGACGTTAACCCCGTCACCTTGTGCCAACTTTAATATTCATCGGCTTTGATAGTCTCACAGAAACTTGTCTCTTCACCTGTCCTCCGTCCTCTGCTATATTAACTTTAATATTCCTGCTCCTGCAACTCGGTGTCACGGCTCAGCACCCTGCCGATTCCACAGAGGACGAGAAGAGAAGAGGAAGAGAAGAGGAAAGGGGGGACGTGAAAATGGACAAAAAGTTTGTCTCCGTGATATAAATCAGACTGATTAGGATTCCTGGAACTCTTTATTATTCCGACTTTGTGATTCTTGCTACAGATTCCGGAGGTGAATTGACTTGATGTTGTTTTTTCCTGATGACATCACACACCTGATTTCTCCCCGTGTCTTCTAGAAGAACCGATCTGGTTGAATTTAAGATCTAAGATGTCTTCTGAGACACGTGATATTTCACCAAGAGAAAAACTTACAATGTAGTGGAACAGTTAAACAGTCTGAGACGACGTCCTTTTGAATCTGGGAATCTGCGTCATTAACTTTCTGAAGTCATTTTTTCTCTTCAGATAAAATGACTTAAAGCACCTGAGTCAAACAAATGACCCGTGGGCAGGATGTGGTTCGTTAGATTAAATGGTGAGGTCCATGGGAAGTTGGATGGATGGATGGATAGATGGATGGATGGTGGATAATGGATGGATAGATAGATGAACAGATTGAATGGATGGATGAATAGATGATGGATAAATAGATGATGGATGGATGGATGGATGCATGAATGGTGGATAGATAGATAGATAGATAGATAGATAGATAGATGGATGGATGGATGGATGGATGGATGGATGGATGGATGGATGGATGGATGGATGGATGGATGGATGGATGGATGGATGGATGGATGAATGACGGAGGGAAGGATAATAGCTGGATGGATGGATGGAAGGAAGGATGGATTGATGGATTAATGTTGTGATGGATGGATGGATGGATGAATAGATAATGGATGCATGGATAAATAGATGGATGGATGAATGACGGAGGGATGGATAATAGCTGGATGAAGGATGGATGGATGGATGGATGAATGATAGATAGATAGATAGATGGATGGATGGATGGATGGATGGATGGATGAAGGATGGATGGATGGATGAATGATAGATAGATAGATGGATGGATGGATGGATGGATGGATGGATGGATGGATAGATAGATAGATAGATAGATAGATAGATAGATAGATAGATAGATAGATAGATAGATAGATAGATAGATGATGGATGGAGGGATGGAGGGATGGATGATGGATGGAGGGATGGATAATAGATGGATGATGGAGTCCAATTCCATGTCTTATCATCACTGCACTTGTATTCGTCAACACTAATTTTTCCTGTTTTTTTTTTTAAAGAATGTCTTCATTGATCCCTGGAGGAGGAAGTTGTTGAAGTAAGAAATAAAACGTGAAACGACGATAATAATAATAATAATAATGTTCTGGTTTAATGGTGTGTTATTCAGTAAATGGACTAAAACCCGGGCCTGTTCTCGTTCACGCCTACGTTCCACTCGTCTTGTATTCTGTCTACGCCGTCGACACGAAAATTGTGGGGCAGCTCATTATGAGACAGAAGATTAGAAGTTACATGATAAGTGAGATGTAAGTGATTTCTCTCGGGATGGAGAAAAGCTACACTCGGCAGTTGGACCAACTCACGCTGAGAAGACTCGTCTGTGAGGAACGTTCTGCAGGTTAGAAAAAGCAGAAAATTGATGAGAACGTCACTCATCCTCCCTCCACCCTCCTCTCCATCATCTTCGCTCACAGTGTGTCTTCTCCACCGTGTCCTCCAACCTTTGTTAAGATGTTGGATGATAAGGCAGGAATTGTTATTATCCTGTTTATGAGTCGGAGAAATGAGGAAAAATACCATCAAATAATAACTTCTCTTCACTTTTGATTCTTAACTTTCTTTTTCACAGTACCGATCATTTCCTTCCTTTTTGCCATGTCTGAAAAACTCATTTAAAGTTTTCAGGATATACAGTATTTTTTTTGTATTTTTCATGTGTCAAACTCAAGGCCCGGGGGCCAAATGCGGCCCGCCAAGTCATTTTTTACGGCCCGCAGGATCGTACAAGTAATTTTATAACGTAAAGAGTTTTTTAACCTACGAAATAAAAAAAAAGTTATTACACATTAATAACCAATATTAGTCATGTTATTATTAATAATAAACTGCAGTACCATGTACTAATGTTTTGGACTAGTTACATCTATAATCTTCCAAGTACAACCAGACATTCAAGGAAATTGTTTTGTTGATGTGGCTCCATGGTAAAAATGACTTTGACACACCTGATCTAAAGGGTTTCAGGTTCGATTCCACCAACTGCCTCATCAAGGCAACAAACAAAGACCTCACCAACATGTATTTCCATTAAAATATATGAAATTAGTATTAGTTTTTTTCATCTTTTCAGGAAAACCTGAAGGATTCTCCACTTTTTGGGGCAGTGGTGTAGTGGTTAAGGATCCGGAGGGATCCAGGTTCGAATCCACCAACTCCCAGGTTCCACTGAGGTCCACTGAGCATGGCACCATCCCCACCCACTGTTACCCCCGCGCTCCAACCCTAACCCACTGCTCACTGTAAATAAATAAATACATTATTATTAAATAATTAATTAATTAATATTAATAATTAATTAATATTATTAAATACAGAGGAAACATTTAATTTTCTTCACACTCTTCCACATTAATAATTTTTTTTTTTTCCCCATTCCAGCTATACATGATGTATGTATATCTATAATAAATAATATTATTTTTTTACATTGCAACAGGAAATGCAGAAAACTAAAGTGACACAGTATTTGTGTCTCCGTGGTTGAGGGTGAATAAACTCAGTGTACATGGATTAGCACCTGAGGGGTTGTGGGATCTATTCCAGACTTGGCAGTTTACGTGTCGCTGCCCCCCCATGGAAGCTTTGATGTCAGTACAGCAGGTAGAGGGCAAAAACCTGTGACGTCAAGTGCTGCGAGCGGGTCAGCAGAACCGACGCGGAGCTGCAACACGTGAGAACGGACTGTTACCTTCTGTCCAAGGACGATGGGGTTTTTGAAGTGTGAATGAGACAATTTGATGCTTGGTAACGTGGTTCTTTTTTTTGTGTTGTTCAACACCATGGGTCAACAAACCTGGTTCCCCTGGGGCACCTGGTGGATGACCCCATGGTCCACCTAAACCGATGGGTGTGATTCAAACACAAAACTCATCCGAAAAGTATGAAAATTGTTCTGTTCCTGTGTTTTTTTCAAGGTTACATTAACAATGATGATTTAATGCACGGGTCTCAAACCTGTGGCCCGTGGGCCATTTTTGGCCGGTGGAATTAAATTTTGCGGCCCCCACCTTGATGTGAAAGTTGAATTTATAATAATATTTTATAGATTTGTTCTCCACATTTTATGGTAAATGCTATAGCTCTCAAAACACCTGACCCACAGCCTCCTACTGGTTCAGTGTTGTATTACACAGAATATATGGGAAACTGATTTTTTTATTACATTTTTTTTTGTCCTTGAGTTTTCTATTTGTACGTCAGCATCAATCAAGTATCTTTTACTATTAATCTCAGTTTCTAAAAAGTTGTTGGTCCCTGTTGTAGCGCCACCTAGCGTTTTCCTCAACATAAAGTACATTTGAACATTGATATTTTTATAAATAAGGATTTTTTTTTTTCCACCAACCTGTTTTACCTCAACTGCCACAAAAGGACTGAAAATACCAGAAACAAGTCTTATTATAGCCAGGCTCAGTACTACACGATCACCTCCAGAGTGCTAAAGTACTGCAGTAACACCTCTCTGCCAGTGTAAAGTGGTGACTGAATGCATAATTTACAGTGATCATTAACCATTTTAACAAGGTCTATCACAGCAGCCTGGTCCCTGGTCTCCACGTCTGGATCTGGACATAATCGGTAAAGATAAAAAAAACGACGGGACGTGTTTTTGGACGCTGGTGGGAGACGTAATATTTGACTTAAACATTTCCGTCGTCTTTATTGTCAGAGTGAAGAGGCAGAGGACAGGGCTGTGAAGGTTCTCACCAGATCTGGTGCTATTTGTAGAGATGGCAGCTGTCATCAGTAACATCATCAGGCTGGAGACGGGTGATGTTCACAACTCTGGTGGGTGGAGGTGTGGGAAGGAGAGTCGAGATGTGGCGCCTGGAAGACAAACAGCGATCCCTCAGTCATCAAACCCTCGTCCCTTTTGTAAATGTATCTCAGAATAATTAGTCAAATGTAAAGAAGGGAAACACATGTCTGGAGCTGCCTTGCTCAAAGTGCAGCACACAAAAAAGATGAAAAAAAAAAACGTGGAATTGATCGGTTTGATAACAAGAGGGTGAGGGATGAACGATTGATTGTTTCCTTCTTCTTTTTTTTTACTTTTTTTTTCATCTTTCACATCCCGGCGCTCACTTTTCTCCCCCTCACTCACCCCCCCTGTGGTGTTACCCTCACACTCGTCTGTCAGTGATACTTGTTGACAACTTGGAGCAACAGTGTCTGCAGTTGCAAGAAAACTTCCGGCTGGAATATGTACAGCTGTTCAGATTAGGATGAAAAATCTGGAACGAACACAGTGAAGCTCATGGACACAGGTTTACGGTATTAAAGTCCTCAAAAAAAAAAAAAGAAAAAAGAAAATTGTCCACCATACTATTTTCTTTTAATTTCTTGTTTCTTTTATTGCCTAATTAAAATAAAGGTACATCTGTCTGGACAAACAAAACTTCTCCCTTTCATTTTGTCCCAATTTCCATCTCCCCCTGTCCTCTGTATCTTTTACTACCTCCATGTCCTCCCTCACTGCATCCATCAATCCCCTCTTTGTCTCCTACCTGGTAGCTCCATCTCTAGGATCATTCTTCTACCAATGTATCCACTGTCCCTCCTCTGAACATGTCCAAACCATCTCAATCTGTCTTCTCTAGCTTCGTCTCCAAACGTCCTGTCTGTGTTGTCCCTCTAATCAACTCATTCTCGATCATGTCCATCCTTGTCTCTCCTAAAGAGAACCTCAGCATCATATAGCACTAAAAAAAAAAAAAAATGAAATGACTGGTCTCAGGGCCAGCAAAGCCTTCTCTGCTGGCCTAAACACACTCGTAAAAACATATTTTAATATAAAAATGTATATTATTTATTGTTTTATGAATATAAAGGATTTTTTATTTTTAACAAAAGTTGGACAAAAACTTCATCCATTTATATTTCAGCTAGCTAGTGTTGTCAGGTTCCATGTAATCTGTAATCTGTAATCTTTTCCTGATTATTGCATTTTTCAGATATTTTACCTTTATGGGTACCAGGCATTAAAATGAGCAAGAAATTGAAGAAATCAAGACTAGTGTGATTGCAATCTACACACGTAACACAAGTATAATAAAAAAAAATGCTGACTCATAACTTGAAACTTGTAGGTATTGTTTTGTTTTTTTGTTGTTGCAAGATTATCTTATAAGTTGCCCAGTTCTTCCCTGACTCCCCAAAACTTTGGGCAAATGGTACTTTTTAGGAATAATATTGCGTATAATAATATTAGCTTCACATTCAGAGCTGACTCTGGATCAGTTCTGATTCTTCCCAGCCCTGTGTCATTCCTCCTATAGTTCACCTGACTGTATATTTCTGAGAACATCATCTCCGTCACATTCTTCTACCTCACGGTTCTTCACACCTCGTCCTTTTCCTGCTCTGTTCTTTCAGCAGCAGCTGTAACGCCAACAATTTACCAACGGAGATCAATAAAGTATTTCTGACGCTGAACCTGGAGTTATTTTTTTTTCTGTCGGGGAAAAGAGATCGGTACTGCCGAGGAGACAGGAACAAAAACAACGGAAAAACCATAATGGTACAAAGACGTGTTGGTAAAGAGAAGAAGAAAAACATTAATTTGTCCTCAAGGAAATTTGAACCTATTTTGTAATAAATATATAAATATATATGTAAGTATATTGCAGTGTGTATGGAATGAACATGCAATGTATACAGCGAACATGACAACATTGAAACAATAAAAAATGTCCTGATATCTGTTTTTCAAATAAACTATTCTATATTACATTTGTCAAAAATATAAATTAAGTGGTGCAAGACATTGGAAAATATATATAGTTTAAAACATAAATTTGTCACAAAGATTTTTTGACTTTTCTATAATATATATTCATGCATATTCACTATAAATATATTGGCATATATATTATGCATATATATATATTGCATATATGCATATATATATATTGACTCACTTAACCAAATTCGTCAGTGATCTCTTAACATATCTATTAAAAAAGAATAAATATAAAGCTTAAAGGAGATTTCAAATGTATATATATACACACACATATATATATATATATACAGTATAGTAAATATATATAAACATATATATAAACAAATGGTTGGTGGTGATCACTTGCAAAAAACAATAATACCATAGAATGACTGTTTTTGCTATAATTATTGTTTTAACAACTTTGTGGTTAGAATTGAATAGTTCTAATCGAGAAAACCTTGGGAAATGTGTAGATACCTGTTTTTTAAATAAGTTTTATGAGTTTATTTTATTGTTATGATAATATATTTGTCAAAAAATGTACATTAGGTGGAAAAAAAAAATTGAAAAAAATCCTCAAAGGTGTCTAATTTATTTTCAATGGCTGTGTATATATATATATATATATATATATACTGTATATAGATGGATAGATAGAGCTATATATGTATATACATATAGATAGATAGATATGCACACATATATATTTCTAAACATGTAAATGTATAAAATATATTTCTGAACATAAACTTGTCTCAAAGAATATTTGAACCTATTCTGCAGTATATATATTCATGCATATATAGGTATATTGGCAGTCAGTAAATACATGAATGTTTAGTTTTGAAGACTCACTGAACCAAATTCATCAGTGAACTCTTAACATATCTATTAATAATTTCAACACCCTATACTATATATTTTCATTTATATTAAAAATATATATAAATACACACATACACACAAATATATATTTTCCAGGTGATGTTGTCACAGTAAAGTTCAGTTAATGCTTCTACTTCCTACGTTAAGAAATGAGGCTGAGAACTTTCTGCTTCGTAAAGAGCAGCTTTAGATCCAACCCTACAGAAATATATACAGAAATACAAACAGAAATACCTCCATACATACTGTCCAGGCCAGAGAAAAATATACACACACGCATACTTGCATCATAAGCTATTTGTAAGTCCTAATTTGATCCTCTGTGGTGCAGTGGAGACGTGAGGCGTCAGCAGCAGTGGTGACAGAGGACAGAAAAAGGTTGGTTGGACTTTACTGCCTCACGGCTCCTCTTTAAGGAGCTCCACAATCACCGACGGCAGACAATTTATTATTTTCGATATGTTCCTGTCAATATTGACCAAAACGACACGTTTTAATAAACGTAACACAGAGATTTCCACATCATCAGGTTGTGTTTTCCTCCTTCGTCCAAACCTGGAGTCTCTTCTCAGACAACACTGAGTGCAGAGACGGAGGAGGAGAAAATACCAGTAATTATTCATCATTTCTCTCAAAAATTTATAGTCATCTTTATTTGACTTGGACACCGGATGAAAGCGCGGGTCTCCCTCTGAGCTCGGGAGCTAAAGCAAACACTTAGAATCCTCCGAGAGAGATGAGGAGGAGGGAGAGAGGGGGAGGAGAAAGGGGTGAGAGTGAAAGTAAGAGCAGGAAGCAAAGGGAAAGACAGAGAACATTAGGAGTCGGTTACATGAGAGAAATGGAGAACAAGACGGCGAGAGGGAGGGAGACAGGGAGAGGGAGGAGAGAGGAGAGGGAGGGGAGAGTAGGGAGAGGAGCAGGAAAGGAAAAGGCAGAGAAGGAGCTCAGGGAGGAGACGAGGGAGACTTGACCCAGATTGGGAGCCTAACAGCAACAGCAGCTGAGTGAGCCGGTGAATCTTTAATAGCAGCCAGCCACACACACACACACACACACACACACACACACACACACACACACACACACACACACACACACACACACACACACACACACACACACACACACACATCCATCTTCCCCCACATGCGTAATCACACAGACACTGTTGACTGAGACTCTTGTTGCTTGACTTGAGCGCTCGCCTGTTGAATTACTGTGCTGTACTGTGCTGTACTACACAGTACTGTACTATACTGTACTGTACTATACTGTACTGTACTGTACTGATCAACTACACATCTGTTACCAACGTGTCGACTGGTTATTGAATCATGACAATAAAGATGTTTTTCAGATGTAAAGACGGATGGATGGATGGACAGATGGATAGACAGACAGACAGATAGATAGACATATAGATAGACAGTAGACATATAGACAGACAGACAGGCAGACAGACAGACAGAAAGGCAGGCAGGCAGACAGACAGACAGACAGATAGATAGACAGACAACTAGTCACCAGCTAGACTACCATACAGACAAATCGCAGACAGATAGATAGATGAACGGATGGACGGATGGACGGATAGACAGAGAGACAGACACACACACACTCTATTGCTTCACTATTGAGAAGATGTATTATTCTTGGAATGTACAATACAAACTGGTTAAATATTATAGACCTATCATGCAGGAAGTGTGTTTTGCTCACGCAGTACCGTGACTCAACACTAGGTTTTCTCCTCATCGGGCAGCTAGTTAGCCAGCTGTCAAATAGAAAGATGGATAAAAATATACCTAACCTGACTACAAGATAGACAGATCGACAGGTAATTAGAGAGACAGACAGATAGATGGGCAGATGGATGAAGGGACAGACAGGCAAATGGATGGGCAGACAGAGAGACAGAAAGACAGTACACAGACAGACAGACAGATAGTCAGACAGACATGCAGACGGTTAGATAGACAGACAGACAGACAAACAGATGCTAATAGTGAGGTCTAAATTTTACTATTTGGGTTCACTTTGGTCCAGAGTCAATGTCCATGGTTCAACCTCAGGGTTACATCAACTCCTGGATAGGGACAATAGGGACTGGTGGTCCTGCTGTCTCACAGTCTCACATGGATGGATGGATGGAAGGATGGGAGGATATTTCCCAAATCAGGAATTGTCAACAGGTCCAGGTTTATCCATGGAACCTCAGTCATCACCTCCCACCGCTGTCACCCCTGTCCCCCAGAACCATGAGAGACAGGGGAAAAGGTCAAGGTCGCTTTACATCCTACTCCCTAGAACCGGCAGAGTGACACCTAGAGGCTTTTTGGGGTTAACTGTCCACACACTGGAAGACTTTGATTTGCTGTTATTGGACTTTTCGAATGCAAAAAAATAAATGAAAAAAAATCAGCCTTAAATATGTGACGTGTGTAGAGATGATGTTCGTCGACGCTGAGAACTTCGGTCGTCTTTACTTCCTGGTTCTGGTCCTTCAGTTAGCCTTGTTTTAGAAGTCAGCATTCTTCTTCTTTCAGGAATTGTCAACAGGTCCAGGTTTATCCATGGAACCTCAGTCATCACCTCCCACCGCTGTCACCCCTGTCCCCCAGAACCATGAGAGACAGGGGAAAAGGTCAAGGTCGCTTTACATCCTACTCCCTAGAACCGGCAGAGTGACACCTAGAGGCTTTTTGGGGTTAACTGTCCACACACTGGAAGACTTTGATTTGCTGTTATTGGACTTTTCGAATGCAAAAAAATAAATGAAAAAAAAATCAGCCTTAAATATGTGACGTGTGTAGAGATGATGTTCGTCGACGCTGAGAACTTCGAGTCGTCTTTACTTCCTGGTTCTGGTCCTTCAGTTAGCCTTGTTTTAGAAGTCAGCATTCTTCTTCTTCTTCTTCTTCACGTTCTCAGCACAGCCTCTCTCTCTGTCTCTCTCCCTCTCTCTCTCACTCGCATCCGTTCTTTTTTTCCCATTCCTAGAGTGTGCTGTGTGTGTGTGTGTGTGTGTGTGTGTGTGTGTTGTCAGGCTGCTATTTCAGCACTTTCCAGCGCTATCGATTCAAACCAGCCTGCAGGGGGAAACAGGCCCTTTACACACACACACACACACACACACACACACACACAGCACACTCTATTGCTTCACTATTGAGAAGATGTATTATTCTTGGAATGTACAATAGAAACTGGTTAAATATTATAGACTTATCATGCAGGAAGTGGTGAGTGTTTTGCTCACGCAGTACCGCGACTCAACACTAGGCTTTCTCCTCACAGGGCAACAACAAACCAGTCAGACTGGATTTACTGCAGGGCTAAAAGGAAACAAGGACCAACTATCGGTCACTGCAATGTTTACGAGTAGAAGAAGAATTAATTCGGCAAGAAGTTTCACATTTAAAATGTGTTTTTTAAAAAAATATTTTTAATAAAGTTCTCTGAAATCAGGTTATTTTATCTAGTAAAAAAAAATAGTTATTTAGTTTTTTTTCATAACAGAGGAAATGTGTTTTTTGGGGATATATTTTTGCTTAATTTTAATTGTTTCTCCAATTGTAAAGAGAAAATTACAAAAAAAAAATGTGTTTTAGAATGAACCTTAATGTGATTCTCAGGAGTTAAGAAGTTAACAGGTTAACTGTTAACCACTAGTGTAGAAAAGGAGCCTGCAGTGAAGGCACAGGCGTCGGCGGATGCTGCTGCCGTTCGTTGGCTGACTCGTCTCTTCAGAAGGGAACCAGTTGTGACGTTTTTTAAAAATAGTTCTAAGTGCCAGATAGCAGTGTGTGTGTGTGTGTGTGTGTGTGTGTGTTGGTGGAGGTCTGGAACAGCTGATGGAAGTGTGTGACCTTCAAGTCCTTAGAAAGTATGACACCAAAAAACTGCTTTGCTACCGAGGTGGATGAAGCCAGATGGGCGCTGCTCTATTTCAGGAAAATCATTGTTGCTTATCACAGTCGGCTGCTGCAGAAAAAAAAAGTCTCCACCATGTGAGGAGGGACGGAGGGACGGAGGGAGGGAGGGAGAGTCCATACATCCATGTCCACTTCTTTGGGCTGCAGCTCATGTGATGAAGCACAAAAGACAGTGGAGGACAGTGTTTGGGACGGTCGGTCATGTTTTACAACGATAAAAGACATTTAAAAAAAAAAATCCAGATTTTAGATGTGGACACATCTATGTGGACACATTGAATGTGTTTGTAATATTAACCTCTGTTTTTGCCGAATTCAATATTTATGCAAAATCACCTCTTTACTGATTCAAGGATGGACAGGATTAGGAATGAGGGATACAGGGACACCAACAGGAAGGTTTGGACATGGACATGTTCAGAGGAAAGAAATGAACGAGTTTCAGGAATTGATGAAAATGATAATTTCAAATAAACTGATTCAAGGATGGACAGGATCAGGAATGAGGGACACAGGGACACCGACAGGAAGGTTTGGACATGGACAAGGTTCAGAGGAAAGAAATGAACAAGTTTCAGGAATTGATGAAAATGACAATTTCAAATAAAGAGGATGCAACGAAAGTGGATTGTTGCCAGATACATTGGTAGAAGAATGATCCAGGTAGGAGACAGGTAGCTAACAGGTAGGAGACAAGGAGGTGATTGATGGATGCGGTGAGGGAGGACATGGAGGTAGTTGGAGTTAGAATGGAAGATACAGAGGACAGGGGGAGATGGAAAATGTTGACTCGTTGTGGCAACCTCTGAAAAAGGGACAAGCCTAAAGGAGAAGAATATTTATGCAAAACCTTTTCTTTGTGATCCACACCACTGCACACAACCAAATGAGACCTCTATATTTAACCCAGATGTGGACAAACTTTTTGACTCCACAATGGGTCCCAGAATTGGAGACAGGGGTCGAGTGAAGTATTCGTTGAACTGAGATAAACGGTGAATAAAAGTAATGTATAAAACCTAAAATGTGTCATTTCTATTAGACTTTCTGACGTTATCTAGGCACAAGTATAATGATAATAAAAATAAATGATTTAATTGGACAAGGCTGGCGGGCCGTATTGCGAAGCTTAAAGGGCCACATACGGCCCCCAAGCCTTAGTTTGACCATGCCTGATTAAACCCATCTCCACAGTGAACAGTGCGCTGCTTTGAGCACCCAGGGAACAGCGAGTGGAAACGGCGCCATGCTCCTGTCTCTTATACACATC
>JAFBJS010000291.1:9160-142578 GCA_016785265.1 Paraplagusia blochii | reverse complement strand
ACAGAAATGTAACACAATAAAAAAAAAGATAATATATATATATATATATATATATATATATCTATATATATGTATATATCTATATATATATATATTTATATAGTTAGATATATATATTTAGAAATATATATATATATATCTAGTTAGATGGATAGATGGGCATTGCTGATTCTGTGCACAGGGGGGCTTCACTCGGCCCCCTGATATCTCAGGCTCGCCCCTGCTCACTCGCGCTCCCTCTGGTGTGTGGCCCTTTAAACGCTCCTGTTTGAGCCTCAGATGTAGGACGGTGCGTCTGCTGCTGCTGCTGCTGCTTATCCGGCTTCTCTCCACCATCATGGCCTCCACACGGCCTCCACCGCCGCCGTCTCCTCCACTGACACCGCCTCTCGCTCCTCCGACCCTGCACTCAACACCGAGGATGAAGCCGGCAGTCGGATGCTCTTCTTCCCCTTTCCCCGCTGCCGAGACGGACGTGAAGCCGAAGCAGAGGCACCGGTAGAGGGGGAGCCGTGCCGGGGGAGAGGCCGCTCCGCTCCGCTCACATCCTCCTCCCCACCTCCGCCACCAATGCCACCTCCCGGTCTCCTCCATGCCTCCGTGTAGAGAACTGTGCACTTATTCGATAAAGAGGAGGAAGGAGAGCGACGGAGGCTGCGGCTGCAGCGGCTGCGGCGGCGGCCGAACCATGACCACGAACCGGGATTATTCTGTCAATCTGTCGGTGCAGCAGGTGCTGAGTCTCTGGGTGCAGGGCACGACGCTGCAGCATTTCACAGGTACGGGGAGCAAAGTGCACGGGGTCCGGCGCCTTATTTTGACCACCATCATCTTTGCATTGGTTTTCAGACCCTGAAATGTAAGGTTAATAATTTATCTGTGGCGGTGATGCTGACGGAGCGGTGCACGGAGCTGTACCCGCCCAGGGAGGCTCCTCCGCCGGCTACACTCCGACATGATGCCTTCACTGTCCGGACTCTTGAACGGTTTCTGGACATGATCAAATAATCACGTTTGGGGCTAATGAGTGATAACGGAGAGTGGATGTGAAAATGAGGAGTTGTCCTTCCTCCTCCTACTCCTCCCATCCATCATCCATCCATCCTTCTCCTCCTCCTCCTCCCTTTGTCTGGCAGTCCAGTGATCAGGGGCCAATTACCGACAGCCTCCTCAGCTCTGTCTGAGTGTCTGTTGTGGGTCTGGACTGATGGGTTCAACTCAGGTTTGTCTTCGTGACTAGTATCGATCAACTGATCAGCTGGGCTGTAATTAGAGGCCTGAGGTCAGGTGGTTACAGGGAGAACTCTGGGTCTCAGGGCTGCTGGGTAATCCTGTGGGGGTGGGGAGGCTATAAGATGAAGCCCAACCGTAATCTAGATCAGTTCAGACCAGACCAGACCAGTCCAGTTTGGAGACTGCGTCCTGATCCTGACTGTTCTGAACTTTGAACTGATGAAACAGGAAGTGTTGACTCTGAGACTGAACTCTTTTAAGATCATTTAGAAAAAACTTTTGATAACTTCACTCATCTGCTGTTGAACTTTTCCCTCTACCTTTACCAATATTCAACATTGAATAGAATCAATAGATTCAGAGAAACGATTGTTTGCGTTGATGGTTTGATGAGCTGGAGTCGTATCTCCTCTGACGAAGCCTTCTTCACTTCCTGTCTGCAGAGCGGTCAGAGCTGAGTCTGCACGGTCGGCCCAGCTGGTATCCTGTGTTGGGAAATGACATGAAGTGAAGGGCATAAAATGAGGCAGTAGACGATGCTGAATCAGCAGGAAGCTGCAGCACATGTGCAGCACACAAACTGAGTTGAACGGAGGAGCAGGGGGAGGTGGAGGAGGGAGAGTCGGGGTGGGCCGGGCAGCACGGCCTGCTCTGAACTGCCACCTGATCCCATCTGCAGCCCTCAGGTCAGCAGGCAGATGAAAACCGACCTCCTGGGACATCAGATAAGGTCAGAGAGAGGGAGAGCGACGGCGCTGTCCGTGAGCAGATGTATATGTCGGAGATACATTGAGCTCTGTGGGCGTTTCCTCCGATGCCTCCGGGGGAGCTGTGGTTCTAACAGCAGTTTCCTGTTTACTCTGCAGAGTTCAGAGAAGTTTCGCTCCAGCAGAGCAAACACCCAGAGCTTATATTTTAGTTTCGCACAAGTTTATGTACGTGAAGTGATGGATACATTAATAACATACGTTTTTTTTTAACAATTTGCTAAAATCAGTTAAATTGCAACAAAAAGACTGCACCCATGGTCTAAATTAATGAATATTTTGAGCTGAAATATTCACAGATTTCGCAAAAAAAATTCTCAAAAGGAACATTTTTTTCTCTTCTGTGTTTAGAAATATCTTCACACCAGAGCTGTGTTGATCTGTGGTTTTTATGGTGGTGTTTTACGGACGATTGCGTCCTGAGAGGAAGTCCAGACCAGATGAACAGATAATAAAAGCACAAAGACTTCAACTCGACCCCCAATTATTCTGTCTTTAACCTCGTCTTTAACCTCGTCTTTAACCTCGTCTTTAACCAGACAGAAGAATCACTGAGATTCCTTCACTGATGATTGACCACAGTTATAGTGAGATCAAGGGTCTGAGTGCTGAGGATGAGAGGAGGTGTGATGGGCGGGACAGGAAGTGTGTAGTTATCCTTGGCGACTGCGACTCTACATCGAAACCAACTGGTTTTCTGTGCATCAGTAACTGATCCGATTCATGATCTGATAAGTCAAGGACCAGACAGGACAGGACTGGGTCTGAGAAGGTTCTGGCGTCCAGAAGGTTGTAGAACTTTGGTTGTTTTTCAGTTATTTCATGGCTACTTGATGGTGACAGTTCATTCTACCAGCCTGGATCAGACAGACTTCGTCCTCCTCCCCTTCTTCACTCCTGGTGATGGGTAGTGAAACCCAGTGCAGTGTGACCTGACTCTACCCTGTCCTGTTGGACACAAAGACTATTGTCTTACTCAGCTGCTGTCTGTCATATGTCCCCCCCCCCGCTCTCCTCTCACCCCACCTCAAACCAATAACGTATCAATAAGTAGTGGTGGGTGCTCAGCCAAGTCTGGACCATCCTGGTTGGAGATGGTCCTAAGGAAAGCTCCAGATCTTAGGTTAACAGGTCTTGGTTCCTTCTCCTGGACTACAGTGAACGTCTTGTTTCCAGTTGACACTGTTGTTTCTGTCCAAACAGAGCTGGATTGTTCTCGTTTTGGACAATGTCTCTTTGCTCTTTGTTGGCTCTCGGGTCCTGCTGACTTTTGTCAGTCGCCCTTCAGCAAATATTTAATCTCCTACCGTTTTTTTCTACTTTCGTGTGAGTCACTAGAGGGAGCTGCAGCAGATACACTGGTATCTCTGACTTCAGTCTTGGACAGTTACCTCTCAATAAAGACAACTTTACTGCATCGCTGTCTTCTGATGGAGGTTGTGGGTTCCTCACCTTTGTCTCTTCTCTCCCAGAGATGTGGTACTGGGTTTTCCTCTGGTGCCTCTTCTCCTCCCTCTTCGTCCACGGAGCCGTGGGGCTCCTCATGTTGGTCATGCTGCAACGACACAGGAGGGGGCGCCTCATCACCGTGGTGCTGGTCAGCGTCGGCTTCCTGGCCTCACTGTCAGGAGGAGTCATCACCAGTGAGTCCAGCAGACCAGCTTTGTCCTCCTAAACGACTATGACTATTTTCCTGATGTTTTCCACTTCTCTGACGTGTGTTTTCCCTCCTCAGGCGCAGCAGTTGCAGGTGTTTACCGTGTGGCGGGGAAGGACATGGCGCCGCTGCAGGCGCTGATACTGGGCGTAGGACAGACGGCTCTGTCCGTGATCATATCCTTCTCACGTATTCTGGCCACTCTGTAAAGACAGAGCCACAAAACAAACTGGTCTGAAGAACAGAACAAAAAACCCCAAGAGGGTCGATGCCACGAGCCAATCAGAGACCTTCATTTATCCGCCGTCATCGTTCCTGTGGAGACGACAAAGGTGGCGACGATGCTCTGGACCTACAGGACACAATCACATCCAAGTCAGACAGAACTCTACACCTGGAGGTTGGTGTTTTCAGGTGTTGGAGACAGCGCCACCTTCAGTCTCTGGACTACCAAAGCCAAGCTCTGGGTGTTTTTCTGAGAATATCTGTGCCAACATCTTTCTCTGGGACGATGCTCTTCTGCCTATGAAGGCATAATGTTGCACACAAGGGGAAACAGAAGTTTTTTTTAACAAATGAGGAAACGAGGCTAATCTGAAGTCAAATCTGATGATGAGAGCGAGAACAAAACCCGCGAGTTGTGGGTGAAGAACCGACAGAACAGTCTCCTGCGGTGGGAACAGTCAGAATATTTTTCTAATTCATTCTTCCTCATCGTTCTAACAGATGAATAACACCATCCTGAGAAATGAGCAGGAAATCTCTCTGGTTACGGAATTTATTTAAATCAGTGATTTTGTCAAATAACTGAAGTTACATACAGTTAAAACTGATTCAGGAGCAGTTGGGAAAAATATATGATGTTGCACTTTTGAAAAAAAACCCTGAGAGGCTCTTTTTAATCTCAGAGAGGAGAAATCAGTGGTGAAGGAGCAGGAACCAGCATTGGTACTAGGTTGAAGTATTAGATAAGTGCCACCACCAGTGATTCCAAAGAAGGAAATCACAGGAAACACCTGCTGCTTCACTTCCTCTCTGTCTTTGATTTAACCCCCCACCATGTAGCACCAGTAGCTGAGCTGCTAAATCAGCTTCGTACCATGGCTGTCTTTTTACTGCAGGTATTCTTCAGCTGGTATTTTGGGTGTTCATGACACATTCTACTGAACCTACATCTACGTCTACTGAACCACAGGACTCTTACTCTAAATCATAATCACACTTCTCAAAATAGTATAGGGATAAAATTAAAAAACATTACTAAGTTTACTAAAAAAAACACTGTTTACTATTAGGTTATGGATTATTGATTTACAATCATAAGAATCCTACTGACAGTATCTTTCATTTCAGAATGATGTCTTGGTCCACCGATGTCGTGTTCAGATTGTTAATGCCAAAGTATCATTTATATCTTAACTTTATTTAACATCTTTTCCATCTTTAAAGTCGGGATTTTTTCATATGTTTTGTTGTGGTTTTGAATGTGTTTTTTTTTTTTATCAAACATATCTGAAGTTGAAGGAGTTTGTTAAAGTTGTTCCTTCAAGGTTCTTGAAGAGTTTTGGGGTAACTAACTGTGCGGCTCAGCGTCAGTTGCTCACTCGGACCACAAGAGGGCGACATTGCACAGAAATGAAAAAGGCCTGAAAAAGTCCATTTGGTTGTGGCAGTGTATTTCTAAGGCTAATTTCTCCTCCTCTTTGAGGGATATATTTTCACATTTGACGAGTGAAGTGACATTTTATCTACCGGAAGTTCTGAGCTGGATGAATGTCTGAGAGGAGAACATTTCAGGGACCAAATGTGAAGTGAGAGCAGCGTCGTCGGCCCAACTTCTGTTCGTCTCCATGTGAAGCAGATGTGAAATGTGTTGATGCTGTGGCTTTTTTCAGTGCAGGGTTTCGTGTGGCGTGAAACAGGGTGTTGTTTATTGTCACCCCTCAGGGAGGGTGACGCGCACTTTCATTAGCAACAAGCCCAAAGTGTGAAACGAGTGAGGATGAAAAATGTAGGTGTTGGATCAACACCCAGAGGAGATGATACGAACAAAGTTACTACAAAATAAAACCTTTTGATTTAATTTAACTATATGATCAATAAACACCATGTGCTTTTCTGCAAACTTAAATACTTCCTGCAAAAGTGATTGTTGTTTAAGAAAAAAGAACGAGTCTTCATAAATGTACTAACAGAACAAGATTTGAGTTGACAGAGTTCACTCTTCATACTTATATCCAAATAACAGTTTGCAGAAAAGCCGTAAAGTAGCGTTTCCTGTGAGAAAACATGTTTGTTTGTTTGTAAACTACCTGAGGACAGACTGTCAACTGTTATCGTTGTCTTCTTACGTCAGTGACGCGGCTGTCTGACGTCACCACGTCGAGCCCACCGCAGCCGTTCCCGCCGCCGTGACTGCGTTCAGCTGAGGTCTGGAGTGAATGGACTTTAAGGACAATCCAAGCAGAGAAGTGTTCGAAACCCAAAGTGGCTCCTGTATATACTGTACCATATGTTCCTTTTCTAATCTTTTTGTACCAGACGAACTGCTGATATTTATAACTATGGCCTATTTATGTACACACTGCTCCACTCCACTGTACATACTGACATAACAGCAAGTTGAAATACACTCATTTTGCAGGCTAGACACTGGGTGGTGCTGTTTCTGTCCTTTACGGTGTTCACATATTCATATGTATATATCGAGAAGTCAGTCATTCGACCAACTCTGAATAAAAACATTAAAAACCTGTTCCCTGACCGGGAATCGAACCCGGGCCGCGGCGGTGAGAGCGCCGAATCCTAACCACTAGACCACCAGGGAGGTATGTCTGGCCAGTCACCCACAATCAACTCGAAATAAACCGCCATGTTTGGTCAATCCTTGGTTTGCTGCCAACGTAATTAACGTACAACCAAACTTTTTGGGGGTGTTTTTACGTTACTTCCGTAATTTGACGGAATTAAAACAAGGTTACATCAGCCCAGCGCTTTCTCCCTTTTTGCTTTTCGGTAGTAGCCGAAGAAAGTAGTCGCCGAATGGAACAAAACGACCGTTAAAAGTTATTCACACCGAACGAGCCGCGTTGAATCCGCCATTTTGGGTTATTTTAGCTTCTGAAAACTGACCGGTGTGTCGTCGGAAAAAAGTGCGCCGTCAAAATGGCAGCGGAAGAAGGAAATACATTCGTTAGGACCACACCAGTGGACAAGCAGCGGACTCTATTGGTCAACGTCAAGGTAAGAATAAAACACAGTACCTCGATTGTATGGCGTTTTAATTATGTTTTCTTAATGAAACGTTGGATTGATAAGAACTAAAAAGTCTTACGTTTGTAATGATTGTGTAACAACGTTAAGCTTTGGGTTGATAATAAACAAACAAAAACGTCACATGTCGAACTAAAGAGGCCTCTGCTAAAAGATCTTCTAGAAAAACGTAATGTCCAGTTGTCTAACAAACTCCCTTGACCTTGACCGTGACATGGAGGAGTGAGAATCTTCATCAATATGAAACTGTAATAACACATTCTCAGATAAAACTAGAAAAGTCCAATAGTCCAATAAACATTACCACCTGGTATAAATCAGTGTTCCCCAACCTTTTTCGCTCCATGGACAGGTTAAATGTCTGGCACTATTTCCATGGACCAGTCATTAAGCTGTGGGAGATAAATACATATAAAGTCTTCCTACCTGAATTAAATGTTCATGGTGCATCCAGCCTATAACTTTCTGCTACCAGACCAGTATAAAAAGTCAGGATCTTGTATGAATGACTCATTTTGAGTTTATTGTTGTTGTCTTCACTGAGAAAATATTTCCTGATCAAAGAAAGTTGCATTATTGATGATGGAATCCTAACCTATTGGTCAGTTCTTTAGTTGATATGGGTATGGATCAAGTGGAAGGAATAGACAGATGGGGCCAAAAGGAAACATTATTGCTAGGGTTGGGGTCATCATATTTTGTAAAAAAAAATCTAAAAAATATCTACTCGATCTACTCGGTCAACCGAACTTTTTTGGCATGTTTTTAACGTTACTTCTGCGATTTGACGGAATAAAAACAAATTTACATCAGTCCCGCTCTTTCTCTTTTGTTTGCTTGTCGGAGAGAGCAAAGACTCTCTGAAAATAAATAAATAAATAAAAATAAAAAATTGTATTAAATAAACTTTAATGATATTTAAAGTCAAAAATAATAATTTTAACTATAATCAACTTGACCAACCTCGGGGAGGGGCCCTGTGACGGTGCATATTCATACCTGCTTTACTGCAGAAACCAATTTTAGAATAGCTGAGTGTTGAGTGTTTCCTGGCAGCCTGGGGTTGTGGTGGAGAATATTGTTCTTTGTGTCACTGTAAAGAATGAGTCCTCAAGGCCAAGTCTCCAAACGTCATTGTCCCTGTTGGACGCAGCAGGTGAAAGTGCAGATGAGACCTGTTGTTGGACTTGTTATGATCAGAAATATTTGTTTGTGTCCTGGTCTGCCGTGTTTGTTGATGCCCTTATTCTGCAGTTGAGCCAAAAGGAAATGTGTTGTTTTTCTCTCAGTTCTATGATGCCCAAACACTGGCCCACAGCACTGTACGTGACGCTCCATGTCGGTAATAACCGGGGTCGAAACCCCCTCTTTCAGGAATAATGACTGAAACAAAACACAATCCTTTCTCCTCGTATCTGATCTGACATTTTGTTGCTATTTCAGCAGATTTCCTCCTCCTCCTCCTCCTCCTCCTGGGGGGTGAAAGAATTTCAACAAACTGTCTCTGTGGTGAGTAACGCTGCAGGAATTTAATCAGTGTTCTTGTGGGTTCTCCAGGACAAAGGTCTGGTGCTGTTATCACCCTATTTTTTATTCTTTAATAGAGCAGAACAACACTTCATCAGCAGCCGCGGTTTCATAAGCAGAAAGTCAGAGAGGCTGAGTGGAGCTGATAAGAGTCAGAGGTCCAAGATCACAGGAAGTGTTTCATAAGACGTTCCAAGGAATGTGGTCATGGTATTTATACAATGTCTGGCTGAACGGAAAATAAAAGAGGGAAAAAGTCTGTAGCTGAGTAACGGTGTCGACTGATGTGGTCGGTGTTTACCACGTCTTTTCAGGAGGTTTTTGGAATTTGGGGAGAAATGCTTCCAAATAAAGAATCGTAGGGACAGAAACATGGAGTTAAAGCCATGACACTTGTATTGGACCAGGATGGAATCAGGACTGGACAAGTGACAAGTAATTCATTAATATAATTTGAATATTTAAGCTACAAATCTGCTGAATGATCTTTAAAACGTCTTGACATAAAACATATAGACAAATTTTGGACAAGATTGGTGGGACACATCAACAAAGTCAACGGCCTATATCTGGGCCCAAGCCCTTAGTTTGTAGAGGTCTGATTTAAACCTCTATACCAGAGGTGGGTAATTATTTTGACTCGAGGGCTACAGGTGGCACTAAATGTGAGTCACGAGTCAGGTTGGGATCAGAACGATTGAGTAGTTGCATAAACTAGGTTAAATAATGAGTAAGTAAGTATTGAATAAAGGCTAAACGCTTTAAGCCTCTTCTACACCATCTATTGGGGAAATGCTGGCTTTGCAGGGAAAAGGTCGAAGGATAACGATTATATACATTAAAACTATAATTTGGACAAGTTTTGCGGGCCGGATTGAAACGTCAAATGGACCACATCTGGCCCCCGGGCCTTAGTTTGCCCAGGTCTGCCCTAGACGATGTATCAGACATGGGTCACTGGTTCAGTGCGTTCCAAATGTCTTCTCATAGACAAGATAAGACGTATGATGAAAGTGAAGCTTCAGTGCTGGTTCCTGTAAATGTGACGGATCAGTTCCGTTCACTTCATGTGTAAACAGTACCAATGAATTAAGGTTAACATTTTCCACATTCCTCTGGTGTAAACACCTCCTCATGGTTCTGCTCCAGTCTACGCCGCGTTGACAGCCTGTTTAGGAAGCTGCCGTGCAGGAGGTCACGGCAATGTAAACCCAGACGGGGATCAGAGCCCGGTCCAGATGGATGGCGCTGCGGTGACGGCGGGTCAGACCTCCGATGGAGACTGTCCTCCTCTGGACTGTTTGTCTGATGTCTGTGCTTTAGATACTGTGTGTTATGGGACAGCGGAGTCCAGTGAAGCAACACAAAGGCTGGGGGTCAATAACATGAAGTGATGGACCGGGTCAGAAAGACTCGGCCCGCTTCCACTCATTGTTGGATCCTCTTGTCTGCACTCACGCTCTGCTCTGGAGTATTTCCTCCACAGGAAACAATAAGACAATAGCAGCGAGTGGCTAAGCGGACGGTCAGAGGGGGGAGACTGGGAGGAGGTTAAATTATATCTTTTTATTTGATGAGGAAAACAATTGAGTTGGACATCAGAGGGTTGAATAGACAAAGATGAGCACAGTTGTGTAAAAACAGCAAAGTTCTGACTGAAAATGATTGCAGAAATGCCAAACTAAACAGCGCCACAGGTATCAGTTTGCCAGCTTTAGTAACCAGTGACCAAATAAACTAAACCAGGTTAAAAAGTTATGGTTAAGAATAGATGTGAAACACCATAAACTTAATGTAAGATAAAAAATGTCAGACAAAGTAAATGAAACGTATAACACTATTTGCAAAAAGTGCTTGAGCTGCTGAATTAGGAAAATAGAAAGTTAAAGGAAAAGTGACAAATGACAAATTAAATGATAAATGACATTGATAAAAGGAACCCTTTCATTCCATTGTTCTGCAGAGTGGCTCCTGCAGGGTCTCCTGCCCACTCCCTGGTCTCCTCCTCAGCCAGAACAATATGGCTCCTCCTCAGCCAGTAATAAATGACGAGGAGTCATTGTTGTCGCCAAGTCTGGTCGCGTGCGATGAAAGAATCCCATCAGTCTGAGTCTTTAAAAATAAACCCCGACCTCATCAGGGATGGATTATTGTAGATGGTCAACACTGGAGAGGAGAGAAAAAAAACTGATCTGGAGTCAGACTGAAGTGTGACATCAGATATATGAAGCTGTGCAACGTGTTTATTATTTTAACTATCATTAAAAAGTATGGAATTAAGTGTATGTAACAAACATAAATCATCACATTAAGTCAAATATTAATGTTTTTGTAAGTCAATTAACCCTGAATCTATGATATGCTGATTATTTCATTTATTCTCAAATACTCGTTTCCTTCTATAATCATTATTTACAGTTTTATTATTATAATATATTCTGCCTGCTGTGGGGGTATAGCTCAGTGGTAGAGCATTTGACTGCAGTTCAAGAGGTCTCTGGTTCAAATCCAGATGCCCCCTGAATTGATACTTTTTTTTTTTAAGTTTGCCCAGTGTTGAGAATAAGACTAAAAAATATATAAATATATGAAATAAAATAAAAAATGTAAAGACATTTACTTTTAATTCACGCATTACATATGAGTATTACGACTTTGCTAAAAGATGATGACCGGACATTGTTAATGAACTGAACGTTTGATGCCTATTTAACTGTCATTTCCCACAAACTCCACCAGAGGGCAGCATTGTACCTCTGTCGTTCCCTCCTCTTAAGTAAAACAACGACAGTTGAACGTTGAGTGAATGGCGCTCAGGTAGAAATGAGTAAAAAGTAGCAACAAAAATGACTTAATCTGAACAGAAACACAACTGAGACGTCGTGACTGGTGTTTCTTTGACTCCAGAGATCTTTTCTTCGTTGTTGTGTAACATTGGTGTGGTGAAGATGAGGAGCGATGTCTTCCTACGGTGTGAATCCATTATGGATGAAGATGCAGGGCGATGTTGATGTTGTTGAACAACTGACAGAAGGAAGTTACATAAGAGAGAGAGGATGAGGAGAGAGAGGATTTCCTCAGGTCTTCAACATCAGGCCCAGGCGCTGTGACGTGGTCCACCATGGTGAAACCATGGGCCTGTGGACCTCCTCAGAGCTGCAGCAGTCCAGACAGGACCTTGGAATGATCAATGGTTTATGAGTTACATTCCTTGTTTGGAATTTTTCACAGATTCCTGGGAATTTTTGGTTTGTGGTCATTCCCTGTTTTGATCTGGATTCTAAAGATCTTGGTTGACCAAGAGTGATCACTTATTTTTTAACCATTGTGGTCAGAATTTTTAGCACCAACTAGTTGTCACGAGAGGTACTGCCAAATTTTACAATCAGTTTTTGTTTGTTTGTTAAATAATTCAAATTTCTTTTTACTCAAGAGTAGAGTAGACGTGCAGTTATAGGCGCCAAGTCCCATCATGCACTTGGGCGTACTAGGCCATAGAACGGTTGCTGTGTTTTTTTTTTTAACATCATTTCTGTTCCATTCACTGAATCAGGAGAGGGAGACAGGAGGAGGGATACTGACCTTTCCTAAGGAGATGGTGAAGTTAAGGAGGAAGAGCTATAGGGAGAGAGAGACAGGCAGGGAGAGGGAGACAGGCTGGGAGAGGGAGAGCTGATCCTGCAGGTTTGTGAACTCCAGATCAGAGACTCTCAGACAGGTGTACCTCCAGTAATAAAAGTTAACAGTAAATTTGTGCTGACTAGAAGTTAAAGTTACTCTGACCGACTTAACGCTGCCAGAGTTGGCGTAGAGGAGAGGGTCTGTCTGCCTGTCTGTCTGTCTGCCTGTCTGTCTGTCTGTCTGTCTGTTACCCAGGGATAGTGAATAAACAAAATGAAATGGTTAAAAAATATATTATGTTCACAACAATAATCATTGCAAGAGAACAAAGAAACACATTTTTCTCTTAATAAGTCAAAAGTGGGTTAAAATAAAAACCAACAATTTAGAAAATAAATTGCCACTTTAAAATAAGAATAGTTATCAGGTTTGTGAGTCGGCTGTTATTAGAATAATTATGTGAAATCTGTAAAATCGATATTATTATTATTATTTTTTTTTTTTATGAACACAATATCTGTTTGGCAGAGGAGTTCCTGAGATGTTCTCCTCAGTTCTGTGGTCAAACTGCTGCAGGACTGGTTGATGTTGATGAAGGAACGGTAATATCACAGATCCTGAATAATAATATCAGTAATAATAGTTGGACAATAAAGATGAGTTTGTTGATCAGGATCTGAACATTGGTCATGTGACATCTGCAGCGTTTCCATCCATGGGATGAGATGCTGTCGTTGTTTCTGGTTAATCTTCGCTGGAGAAAATGCCCTGATGTCAGTGAGTAGATGATGTAACGACTACACTGATCCACAGGGAACCGACGGAACCAACACACACTCCCTTCATTCCCTCCATTCCTCCCCTCGTCTTCATCTTCATCATCATGTTCCTGTGAGAAATATGTATGGAGTTTGTGAGCGGTGGGCGTTCAGATTGTGAGGTTAAAAATAAAGAGCAGAGCGAGTGAGTCACCGTTCCCTCAATCCCAGTCTGGATATAAATAACACACACACACACACACACACACGCTGAGTGGTCTACATACATACATACATACATACATAGGCCCAGGTTACATAAGCAGCAGTGTAGGAGGTTGAACTGTGTTTAATTCATCTCCGTCTCTGTGTTTTCGCCCTGAAATAAATAATTTGTCTTCAATTTTTTATTTATTTTAATATGATGAAATAAAACTGACATTGGATGAAGGTGTGTGTTCAAACACACACACACACTCAGCGGAAGAGAGACGTTAATACACACACATGCACACGTACACCACAGGGGGGCGAAATGAGAAACACATTGATACTCAGTCATATTCACTTTAACTGGAGAACAACTCTAATGCTGAAAAACTTTTTTAGTCAGCGGAGCATTCCTGCAGCATTGAAAGGAAATGCTGTGATTGCTTAATTTTTTCCCCCTGTGTAATAATACTTGTAATGTATGTATTTGTGTTACCGTATTTTCATGACTATAAGACGCACATAAAAGTCTTTTTTTTCTTCAAAATGTGCAACACGCCGTATAGTGCAGTGCACTCTGTGTGTTGTTTTAAGGCGGACGTAGTAGAGGACACCATGAGAACCTTAAAGGAGAAAGTGTGGGCGTGGATTCTATATAAAACGTGCCTTATGTGTGTGTTAAATACAGAAATGACATACAAAACTGAGACTGAGACTTAGTAAAGTGCACCTTGGTCGTGAAAATACAGTAAATGTGATTGTAACTAATTAATGACCAACAATGTCTTGAAGGCACTTTATAATTACGTTCACATAAATGATCAAAAAACTGTTTTTTTGAATTTCTGTTTCCTTTTCTACGTCACTCATGTTGACCAGGGGGCCACATCAAAAACCCAGGAGCCGGTTGTGATTGGAAGATTATAATATAACTACTACATAACATATTAATATATCTTACTGCAGTTTGTTATTAGTTTTTTCATTAGTGTTGTTATTAAACAGTTTTTAATTTATCTGGTTAAGAATCTCTGCTGCATTGACATTATAGTTTTTGTAAGCTCTGACAGACCATACAAGAGGACTTCACGGGCCACATTTGGCCCCCGGGCCTTGAGTTTGACACATGTGCTTTACGGTCCCTCCAACATTGGGCAAAAACTAAGGCTCTGAGGCTCGATGTGGCCCATTTGGCATTTTAATTAATCTCGCCAAACTAGTCCAATTTTTTTTTCCTTTTCCCTGTAATGTTGGCATTTTCCAGATACATAGTGTGAAAAGGCTGTAAGTATTTTAGCCTTTCTTGGTTCATAGAAATGATCCATCTCTCTGCTCCTGAACAGGCCCCAGGAGAAAATCTTAGGGGCTAATGTGGCCCAGAAGTCAGAGTAAAAATTTAGATTTTTCATTGTGGATCTAAACCAGTGTGGACATTAAGATTCTTTCTCTGTTCTCACTGCAGCTGCGTCTCCACAACTGTGGCTGAGAAGAATGGAGAACACCTGGAGGAAGGAGAACAATCTTTTTTTCTAAGAAAGTGAAGGTGAGTGGGTACAGTTAATATTTATGGATGAGGAAACCCCTAGAGAACACACTCTGAAATCAACACTCTGAATCCCTCCGTCACTCGCCGGTTGTTATTCTCCAATTATTTAGAGACTTTTTTCCCCTGTTTGCGTGACGCCCACAGGATGTAATCGCTGACTCGGTGGCGTTCTTAGGAAATGAGGCAGAGATTTCCTTTGAAGAGCAGATTCAGCTTTATTGACTGAGTTAGTTACTGCAGATGCAACAGTGAGGAAGGCACTCAAGGACACGGAGAGAGAAGTCAACGTAGCGACGGCAGCCAGTGTCACTGTGGAAACAGGGAAGTGAGGCTCCTTCATAAATGAGGTCTTGTTGTGTACGATGTACTGCTCAGAGAGGAGGCCGGGATTTCCTCTTCGCTCTGGTCCTGACTTTCACTCAGTGAGATCAGCAGAACTACAGCTACTTCAACGCTGCTATTTTCTCAACACTTAATAGTTAAATATAGACCAGTGATTCTCAGCTGGAGGGTCTCGACCCCAAAGTGGTTCACAGACCCGTTTTCAGTGGTTTGCAGACATTTACCAGTAAGATCTTCTTTTCTTTTCAGCTTTCACTTTTTTCAGGTGTTTCCTCAGTGAATTATCCTTCTCCATCTTCCCCTGTCCTCTGTGTCTTCTACTCTAGCTCCAACTACCTCCATGTCCTCCCTCACTGCATCCATCAATCTCCTCTTTGTCTCCTACCTGGTAGCTCCATCTCTAGGATCATTCTTCTACCAATGTATCCACTGTCCCTCCTCTGAACATGTCCAAATCATCTCAATCTGTCTTCTCAAGCTTTGTCTCCAAACCTTCCTGTCTGTGTTGTCCCTCTCTGTCCATCCTTGTCTCTCCTAAAGAGAACCTCAGCATCTTTAACTCCTCCGCCTCCAGCTCTGTCTCCTGTCTTCTGTCTTCTGTCTATTCCTAGTGTCTCTAATCCATCCATCATGGCTGGTCTCACCACCGTCCTGTAAATCCTGCACAGAAATGATCTCAATGAAGAGTTTTCAAACTTTTATCGTCCTTTTATTTAATAAAACATTCATTACTTACTTGCAGTCACACTGCCCCCTGTTGACCTTTTCTTTTTTTCATTTTTTTTTCTTAAAGTTGATTGATGTGTTTAAACATCACAAAGGATGAAGAGTGAATAATAATCCAGAGAAGAAACAAGTAGTGGGGCGTGGACCCTCCTTAGGACTGCCTATACTCTTTTAGTGAAGGCATAATTCTCAGACAACGGTACGTTAGCATCACTTGTAGTACTCTGGTACTCAGAGGACAATTAAAGGATCAATACTGTTGATTTTGCAGATTCTTTTGACCCCTCGGTCTCTGCTCTCCTCAGACTCTCCCCAGGGTCCCAGCTGTCGGGGCAGTAAAAGGTTATAAAGTGGTTCTGCCTGATGCATAAATCAGCTGATACATCCGGCGTCTCCTCCCTTTTCTCAGCGACAAATGTAGTGTTTTTTTTTTTTTTTCCGAGCCACCCCAAAAGTGCTGCTCTGCTTCCTGCCCTCGTTCTTTTCCACAGAACAAGTCTAAAAGTAGCAACAACACAGCTGACAGGGTTTTTTCCCTCGTCCTCCATTTTTTTTCTTCTTCACTCCTAGAAGCAAATGTTTTCCATGCAAACAAGTGGAAAGTGCAGTCACGGTGCAAACTCTTCAGATCTGCAGACAGGATTCAGATTCATTTCTCCTGAGATTTCGTTCATGCTCCTTTCTGAGGAGTCAGTATTGAATTTTATTTATCTTGTTTATTTATTAGAGACTTATTGTGCATCTTCCTTTTTGGTAAATCTGTCCATCTTTAGAAGCAGCAACAGTTTTTTTTCCACTCTGGAAATTTTTACCACATACCAGGCTTCTCCTCCTCTAAAAAAGTCTCCTTTGCTCCTCTAGGGTCCAGTGTGTTCTCGTCTGGCCTTCTCATCCTACTTCCCTCTCGGGGGCTAAGGATGTCGTCATGTTTCCAGTCGGGAGTCGTACCCGGGCCCACAGGTGCCCAGTGGAAACTCTGCAGCAGCAGAGTCATTAACATGGCAGCTCTTCAAGGTAGGACAAAAAAGTGACATTGATTTCATCTTAAATTAAACTAAATAATAATGAAACTGACAAGAAATCACCATCATCTGCCAGGAAAATGTAACTTGATTATTATTTTGCTTATTTGGTTTTATAATAATTGCTTTTATTCATATACCATTGTATTTACTGGTTCTGTTGCCCATTCTCCGGCAGAATTCTATTTTTTTTCCTTGTGCTATAAATAAGTACATGAATGATAAGTCAAAGTCAAGCCAAGATTTACTAGTTTCCAAACACTGCTGTCTCTTGAATGGCCACCAGGGAGCGCTTGCACTGTTGGGCAAACAAAAAGATTCGTAGTATGTTTTCCAACACTACTGTACGTTATCTACCTGAACCCGTCACCGTGTGGTTTATGGGTTCAGCTGTGGATGGAAAATCTGACCAATCTTAAAACCACAGATTGTTTTGGGTGAAAAAGTTCAACGTTTTCCTTTGTGTCGATTCAGAGTTTCCACATGGCTGACGTCATCCTCCCAGTTTACATTCCCGTGTACGTTACATGATCACGAAGAACATTCTGAAGACAGTACCTGGAGAGTCTTAGTCCAAGTCCTGGTCCCTAAAATTTAGAACAGGGACCTCCTCAGGAACGTTGGAGGGAAAAGTTTACAGGACAGCAGTGAGACCAGCCATGATGGATGGATTAGAGACACTAGGAATAGACAGAAGACAGGAGACAGAGCTGGAGGTGGAGGAGTTAAAGATGCTGAGGTTCTCTTTACGAGAGACAAGGATGGACAGAGAAGGACAACACAGACAGGAAGGTTTGGAGAAAAAGCTAGAGAAGACAGATTGAGATGGTTTGGACATGTTCAGATGAGGGACAGTGGATACGTTGGTAGAAGAATGATCCTAGAGATGGAGCTACCAGGTAGGAGACAAAGAGGAGATTGATGGAGATAGTTGAAGTCACAGTAGAAGATGGAGAAAACAGGGGGAGATGGAAAAAGATGATTCACTGTGGAAACACCTGAAAAAGAAGTGTGGACCAACTCTTGTCCACATAGTTACATCAGGAACCAGATTTGGTCCAAGGGCCCGAGTTTGAAACCTGCGTTGTACTAACCCTCTATCGTCTTCAGATGTTTCTGGATCCTTCTTCTCTAAGAGACAAGCAGACCCTGGAGTTACAGTAGAAGTCAGTGGTGAAATCTTTCCAGGTCTGTTGATGGTTCTGCCCCAAACTACTCATGAATAAATAAACTGTCTGTGCTTTTGCGTTCACCGTGTGCGCTACGAGCCTCGCTCTGTCTCCTCCTGCCGTGCTCCGACGGACGGCCGTAAATTACGGCTCTTTTAGGCTCAGGCAGTAAAAATGTGGTGAATGTTTTAATTTGTTTATCCAACAACCCCGGGGTGAGCCATCATTCGAGATGTTTCTTCTCCCGGTGACTGTAAAAGATCTCTCAGGAACAACACCGCGGAGGACGCAGAAGCCAGCTTGTTAACATTAAATCAACCAGTGCAGTCATGTGACCACAGTGTCCCGTCATGACGGGCAAGGAGCGGTGTGTGTGTGTGTGTGTGAGGAGAGGTAGCAGGGAGTGGGTGTGAAGGTGGGGTGGGGGATCTTGGCGTTGCCACAGCAACAGGCTCAGTTATGTAACATCATATGGAAGGGTGTAAACAAATCATCCATGGACATGGATGCTGTGGTACACCGTCAGAAAAACAAAAACAGTCAGTAAAACAATTAGAAAATTGAAGAGACTTGAAAAAAATTCAACCTTGGATTTGACTTTGACTTGACCTTGAGATTCTTCTTCTTGGTCCTTGAATTCTCATGATTTAAGATGAATTTGTTCAATGAATGAAAGGGTTAGGATGGAGAGAAGTGTTGACTCGCTGAGTTAAAATAACCCCAAAAAAACATACACCCACACAAAGTACTAGTAACATGCAGTACTACTACGAGGTGAGAGCAGGTGAGCGCAGAACACAAGATAAGAACATCCGCGGCAGTTGAGGAAAGTGAATGGACTCCATTGAAATGTGAGCAGCAGCTTGATGACGGACGTATATATTTCTGTTGCTGTCAGGAATTTGAGTGTGGCTGGCAGGAAGTAGTGAAGAACCAAATGTAGGAACTGGCAGAGCTCTTCTTGAGTGCAGAAAATCAGGGTTTTATTAACAAATCAAGAGCGGAACAAAAAAAATTACTGTCTAAAAAGGCCAGGCAGGTACACAAACATGGAACATCAAACATCCAACAACTGACACTTAACAATAATCCAACAAGACTGGGTGAAGGGGTGGGGTATACAGTATGTACACCAGGTGACACAAGTGAGACTAATGACGGAGACACAGGTGAGTGTGATCACGCTGACGACCAGACACAGCAGGAAGGGGAGACAGACAGACCTGACAGTTGTTAGGTTCTGCACAGTAAATGTGTGAGAATACAAATGATACATTCATGTTAAAGCAGTCGACGATCTGTGCTGCTGAAAATTCCTTAAAAAAAACTTGGTGTAAATTATAATAATGTATATTGAATTCAGAAGATAAATACAAATAAAAATAATCAGAGTACAAATAAATAAATGAAATAATAAAAAAACACAAAGACCACTGACAAATTTACTGATATTTTTGAATAAACAAATAAAAATAAATCCAGGAAAGAGGAGAATTTTCATTTTAAGTACCATAGTTTCCAGACTATAAGCCGCAACTTTTGTCACACAATTTCAACCCTGCGGCTCATGCAGGCATGCGGCCAATGTATGCATTTTTTTCTAACTGCTCAAGCAGAAAAGGTAATAGTGAGACAGGTGGCGTCGAGGAAGACGCAAGTCACAACCGGCAATAAACACCAAAGAAGAAGAAGAAGTATAACGTACGGTAAAGCGCTTTGTACATGAATAAAATTAGCATAAACTGACCCTCATCATGGAAAATGCAAAAAGAATGCGGCTTATAGTCAGGTGCAGTTGTCTCATAATTGGCTGTGACAGTTTCATTAGCGTCAACAGTCTGTCTGTGATTCTCCAGCGCCGCCCTGGTGATAAATACTGAGCAGTGCCTTAATTGAAAATCTTGAGATTATGTGGATGTTAGAGGTGGGTGGGCGTGGCCTCTGGTGTAGCTTATCTTCACGGGACAGTAACCATTGTCATGGATATATGTTGTTGGAGAAAAGGGTGGGAGGAGAGGAGAGGGTTAATGAGACGAAAACATCAGTTTTATTTCAAAGCCAAGAATAACAGGAGCCACCGAACACACTCCTCCTTTATACGTTCTAAGTTAACAAGTATCTCTTTTGGATGGAGAACAGAGCAGCGGCCGACGCCGGCCCCTCCGTCGTCTCTGCAACATAAGAGCTCATTGTTGAAGATTCGACTCGGCAGCTGCGGTTATTTTCTGTATCCACTCCAGGATATTAATAGCCCTGCTGCCATTTACAAACAGTGCCATGGGGGCAGTTGAGGAAGTCCCCGTCTGCTAATAAGGCTGAACTCTGCCCCAACAAAGGCTGAACTGACGCTGCAGAAACACGCGCTGCCTTTGACGGAGGCGTTATCATTGAAGTTCTCACACGAAGCAGCTCCAAAAGCTTCTCGTCGATTCTTTCACTTTTCCTCAGCCTGAATTCTGAGCAACAGTGTTTCAGACGTTGACCAAAAGGTGGCGCTCTCTTCCCCTCAGTCCAGACTGATGTAAAGTGCATCTGTAAATGTTGGGGAGAACTTGCTAATAGGCAAATAGGTTTCTTCTAAAGAGGAAAATGATCATTGAAAGCCTGATAATGGGGTTAGAGCCTTTTCTGAATAATGTTTCTTTTTTTTCAGTGAATCTACAGACTCTTCTGAACCAAAACCACATTTGTGTTGAACCTAAAAACCTCATCTGGCTCCAGTTCCGTTCTAACCACAGAATTTTGTGACGTTCTCCTGCAGCTCGCACTGACTTCATGTCCAAAGAGTGGCAGCTGAAGGTTCAATTAATAAACAGTTGTTCCGCTCTTGGCGTCGCGGCCACATAAACCAAACAAACTGTCTCCTAGTCAGGGATCTGGTCTCATTTAGAAGAGTTTTTCACATCGCACTCTCTTTCTGTCTCTCTGTGAAACACTGAAGAACCCAAAAACTTCCTGGCTTAGTGAGTGGGAGCAGAGACAGCAGAGGAGGTAATGTGTCACCGAGCAGAGAGACCAGAGTTTCTCAGATTGTAACTGTTAAACCAGGTCTTTGTTGTTGTTTCTCTTCATGTCGGGTTGAAAACACACTCCTTGGTTCCTTCTTTCATTCATGCACAGCTCCTACGCACACTGGTTCAGAAAATTCTGTGAATGTTTAAAAAAAAAATCGTCCACTTTTCATGTGTTGCCATTTAAAGCTGTTGCATCTGAATCAGGTGAGTCATAAAGCTGTGACTGCAGAGCCTGGAGTCTGTGATAGAAGGAGTGGGCGCCTGTCGCACAGGCACTCATTAATGAGTCCATGTGCGCCCCCCACTGGAAAAGTTTTTCTCAGGTGACAGTGGTAACACACTGTACGTAGTTCAAGAATCAGTCACCAACTTCCGTCGCTGACACTGGGTTTGGTTGCAGGTTCGATGGCAGGCATCTGTCGTCTTGTGTTCATTTATTAATTTTTTTTGCCACCTGTTGTTTTTCAGGGTCTTAACGGAGCTGGAGCCAATCACAGCACAGAGCAGGGCTGCCTTCCTGTGTATCGTGAAAAAAAATTAAATCCTCCTGTGTCTCAGATGTGCAGATGTGAGACGATTGCAGCGCCCTGCTGTCCAAGCAGCGTCATGACATGCAGGTGAACAATATAATGAGAGAACACTGATAATGTAAAAATCATAAGCCCGTCTGTCTGCTTGTCTGTCTGCTTGTCTGTCTGTACATATCCATCCATCTGCAGTGTCATTCACAAAGATGCTGACAAAATAGGTCAGGATCACTGACCAGTCTCTCCTGTTCTGTCCCAGAAATAAGTATTATTACATTATTTAGAAGGTCTCCATAAAACAGGTAGCTCCATCTATCACTAAGAACCTCTACAGGTTGAGAAAGCTTGTTGAGCCCAGATCTTGCCCAGGTTATTGGTGTCGTTGCTCAGACAGAGTGGGCTGTGAGATGAGGCCTCCCTGTGGGCTGTTTGCTTGTTTCGTCACAATCTTGTGTTGGTTGCAACATAAAAAGGTGACATTTTGCTCTACGCTCACTGACTTTTGTCTTTAGTTAAAGGTAAAGGTCTGATTTAACTCCAGTGGAAAATCTGAGTAAACGATACCCAGAAGTGAAATATGTGAGGGTGAAGACCTAAAGGTCAGGGCAGAGTGTGTAGGATTTGTTGTTGGCCTGTTTTTATGTCTTAGATTGATTGGTTGGCTCTTTAGATATTTTTAACTGTTCTGAGCTTAGATTGCACACTATTTTAGATTTGTTTTGATCATTTAATAATTGTCTTTCTTTGTCTTTTAGTCTGCTCTGTATGAGGTGATTTTTTATATTATTTAATATATTTGACCATATTTCCACTTGATTTTCATTATGTAGACTTACATTTAGTATTTTTGGGAGTTTTTTCAAAAATCTTAATTTTAGAAAAAAAATAATTCGAAAAAAAAAACAAATACTACTACTGACCATACACTAATTTGATTTTTAAAATTTTTTTATATTCACCAACATTTATTTTTGTACTCATATATTTGTGTATGTCCTGTCTGATGTTATGCTAGCACTGTTAATTCTTATTTTACTTTATTTTGCTCTGTTATCTGAGAAAGAAGTGGTTTGGCATTAAACAATATATGCTGTATTTCACTGTTGCCAAAAAGGCTGTGTTTTTGAACGACTATAACCTAATGTTCTGGACATTCAAGGGTCAATCACGTGGTTTTTGAGAAGCCAAACCCATAAAACAGCGCAGCTTTTCGGGGGAATCTGAACTGCTACGGTTGTTTTGTCACAAATGAAGGCCACATCGTCGCCGTGTAAACCCTAAGCACCGGACCCCGTACTCGGAGCTCAGAGATACCCAGTTCGGTGTCCTCTCTGACGGTTAGAACACGGGAAAGCCCGGTCGTGAGTGGCAGAGGGGCACGACGTGACCTGACAACAAGGAACCTCCGGGAAAACCGTCAGTCCTAAAGTATGTGAACATAGAGGGAGGTGGGGCCCGTCACTGGAGAAGGGGAGTCACTACTGATCGGTGTTATTCAATACCACAGCAATGACAAAGCAACGAACTGGTATTTTAGTATTTCAGGGCTGGTGAAAAGGTCTGTGGAGTTGGGGCAAATCACTCCTCAATATTGGATAGTGTTTGGTGAATTGTCACAATTTATTAAATGTAAAAAGAACAGGCTTTGGAGGAACAATACATAACTTGTTGTTGATAGTTGGAGTTGCTAACCATGCATGTTATTGCTAATATGAGCTTCTCAATATCTTTAATTTCTAAACTAAAGGTTAGTCTGGACAAAACAGACAACAGTAACTTTTGTTCAGCTTTATTGTGTATAAACAAACCTCTAATTTTTCCTTTTCAGTAATGAGAGTTCGTTTGTGGAACAGACCGTTGACTCTCAGCGTCTCTGTTTTAGCATAATCTTGCCAGCAGCTAACAATAATGTGTGAAAAGGATATAAAAGATATGGAAATTATTCCATAATTTGAGTAGGAGCAGTTACCGCCTCGGAGAGGAGCTCTGAAAGCGGCCCGTGTGTCGGTAGTCGGGATCCCCCCTTCAATGTCTATTTTCACCCCCTGACTGGGAGGCGGAGACGGGACCCCCGCTGACGTCAGAGGGCCTGTCTGTTTCCTGCAATAGAAAGTGAGCGACAAGGTGAAGCTGCTGTTCCCTGGCTTTACTGCCCGCTTCAAATATAAGGTGTGTGACACGTTAACTGCACCCGTGAGTATCTCCACACTCACTTTGTGTTGTCTTTGTGTTGCCCTGTCCCCCCCTCCCGGGTCTGCGTCTGTTTGTTCCGTTGCGGAGAACTGGGGGGTTCTGCGTCGGTCTGTCACTCAGCAGTCAGGTCGTTCTTCTTCTTCTTCGGTCTGTGCAGCCGAGCAGCAGGGCCGTTTCATGGAGACTAGTGTGTAATTCAGTTTCGACTCTAACTGGTTCCTTTAGAAGAAGAAGAAAAGCCCCCGACCCGCAGATCGGAGTGTTTGTCGCAGTGTTGCCGCCGTTCGTTGTGTTGCCGAGTCCTTTCACACACTCCGGCACTCCTGTCTTTTGTGTGTCAGTGTGTGTTGTCCCCGTGTTTTTGTCCAGGTGTTTTATTTTCGGTGGAAATGTGCACTGAGTGCTGTGTTTGAGCGGCTGTTGCAGGGAGACGGTGAGGGGGTTTTCCCTGGCCCCTCCCTCCCCTCCTTCCGTTGCAGGGCGTTCACGTGTTGCAACAGAGTGTGTATTAATGCATCTGTGTGCGAGTGTGTGCGTGTTGGTGTGGACTTCGCTGCATGACACCCCCCGCCCCCCAAAATATGTTTTTTTGTGCATTTTCTGCAAGGGGACGTGCGTAAAAACGACAACTTTACGCACAATGCCGTGCGTAAAATAGATAAGTTGAATTAACAAAACGCCGTATTTATGACATTTCCCCTACATCTTTTTGGGTGATCCTCGGGTTAGAGACAGCGGCAGACGTGCGAATCCTTGCAGCTTCAGGCTCGGTCCAAGGACTGTTGCAGCAGCAGCAGCAGTAGCAGCCTTTACGGCGCAGAATCTGTCTGCGCTTCCCTCATGTCAAAAATCGGGGTGTTCCCTCAAGTGTTTGCACACACACACACACACACACACACACTCAGTCAGTCACTCGCAGAGAGATCCGGTCGATCCTCTGCGTGCGCATCAGCCGCGCCATCGACCCTGTACTGACACAAACACTGAGCATCAGCAGCTGCTCCTCCATCGGCGGCTCCAGCCAGGTGAGCCTCTCTCTACCTCTCTCTCTCTCTCTCTCTCTCTCTACATGTTTCCGTCCTGTCACTACTGGGTTTTTTGCATGTGATTGTGCGCGCGCCTTTCTCCGCCTGCTGCAGACTCGTGCACGTCATTCCTTCCCTAAAAAACACACTACGGTGCGTGGAATGATGTCATAGCTATACTAGCGCCACATGTTCCCACTGCACGGGGTGATGGATGCTCACCAGCTCCGCCATCATCCTCCTCATGCGCTCCTTCATCGTCACCATCATGCTCCCACTTGTAGTAAGTGTTATGTAACATCAGGGAAGGCAAACAAAAGGGCAGACTCCTGTGGGGATGCTGCTGCTGCTGCTGCTGCTGCTGCACTGACAGGGTCTGTGATGATGCAAAAGCCTGAAATCCACAATAGAATCCATTCTCATATTTAAATTTAATTTGGGGGAATCATGTTTTCTCCTCTGTGCAGAGGTGAGTGTCTGCTGTCCATTCATGTTGGTGGATTTGGATGTAACTTCACAGCCCTCCTCACTCCACCTGTCTCACCCCCCGTCCTCCTCTCCCCTCACCTCTTGTTTTGATTTCACTGAGACCCAGGATTTGCATGAAAACACAATAAATCTTACGCTGTAACAGGACAGTTAGAGGACTGAATCGATGAATCCTTTCTGAAACATTCATCTGCGTGTTGGGGTGAGTCATGGTTCTGTGTCGATGACTTGGTGCAGGTCGCTCTCTTTGTTCCGAGACGTGAAGTCAGCGCTTTGGTCCAGGATTGTGTTCTGTTCTCGGTCTGGATCAGTGTCAGCGAACACTCGTCTGTGTGAGAAGCGTGTGTGTGGTGTTTTTTTTTTGTTATCAGCAGCAGGAAGGTCTCCAGAGAGAATCCAGTTTTTTTTTTCTCCTTAACATTCCCTAAAGCCTGGAGACTCTCCAGAGAACCCATGTGTGAAGGCAAATATCTGCAGAAGCTGGAGCGGGATATTCCAATGTGAGCTGCGTGGAAAACTGCAGGAAGTTCTCATTGCTGTTTTTTCCAGACGTGTGGTGAAGTCCTCCGACTCCAAATCTAAGGCCTGCATGCTTCTTCTCGCCTGCAAAATCTGCAGAGCAGACCTCCTTAGAAATTTTAAGTCTTAAGGTTGATTAAAACAAAAACTACGAACACCGCAGAATAGCATCAGGGCCACAACTCTTCATTTGCTTCATCTGTCATGGTCTTCCTCTTCAGTCTCTGATCTCTCTACACTTCTGAACGTCACGTTGGACGAATGTGCAAAATTAGCTTCTCCTTGAGGTTAGATCGCAGCTCAAGGTCAGGATGATGTCAACAGGGACCTGTGAGTCAACCTGCCTCCACACCCAGAAGAATTTCAGGCTCTATGAAAAAATTAAAACCGTGTACAAAGGTAATTCAGTGATGTCTTTACAATTGAAGGTCCTTACAATGACACACACAGATAGACTTTTATTAATGTGTTGGGAGTGAAATGAAGTTTCTGCTGCCAAGGTTTTGACCACATCCAGACTCAGAAGTTTGGAGCTGCTCCATAATTGGTACATAGTTCTCACAGACTTCATCAACCTCCAGAGATCAGCCTGACATCAGTGCAGGTCTGAGGGAAGCTCCATGAACCTCCAGTTGCCTCCTCCTCAGCCTCGGAGCCATTGGCCCCCGGGACACACACAGGAGTCATTGTTTGCACCATTCGTCATTGGCGCTGACGTCCATCACGGCCTCTCCGGCTGTATGGACACCCTGAATGTCAATCAGATGGATCTCCATGTCGGAGCGTTCTTTCTGCTGCTGCTGCTGCAGAGGCTGAGCATCAGATCCCTGACAGTGGACCAAGTTCTCCCTGTACGATATTACAGAGCTGCTCACAGATTAGAGGCCTGTAATGAAAAGTTGTTTGGGGGGTGATGGGAGGAGGTGGAGGGGAATCTGTTTGAGGAAGAAACTCAATCAGCAGCTCTGTCCTGGACTCTGTGACAGCTGCCAAGAGAACGGGTGAGACAGGCAGAGGAAGGGTGAGAGAGAGAGAGAGAGAGACTCACTGCAGTGCCAGCATATACTGCCTTATTGATCCCTCTCCGGCTGTATCGACACCCTGAATGTCAATCAGATGGATCTCCATGTCGGAGCGTTCTTTCTGCTGCTGCTGCTGCAGAGGCTGAGCATCAGATCCCTGACAGTGGACCAAGTTCTCCCTGTACGATATTACAGAGCTGCTCACAGATTAGAGGCCTGTAATGAAAAGTTGTTTGGGGGGGTGATGGGAGGAGGTGGAGGGGAATCTGTTTGAGGAAGAAACTCAATCAGCAGCTCTGTCCTGGACTCTGTGACAGCTGCCAAGAGAACGGGTGAGACAGGCAGAGGAAGGGTGAGAGAGAGAGAGAGAGACTCACTGCAGTGCCAGCATATACTGCCTTATTGATCTGTCCACTTCATCTTTAGCTGTTCCTCACTCCATATATAAATGTGTGTGTGTGTGTGTCTGTTTGTGTAGATGTTCCCAGACTGTGGCTCAGCTGTCGAGTCGTCTCGAGGTCCAGCGTTAGACGCCGCTTTCTCCACGATGCACCTGTGAACTGAGGCGGAACAATGCCGCGCACCAAGCAGAACAACCCCAAAAATTTAAAAGGTGAGTTTGAGCTCAGGTGTTATGTTGATGACGACGTTGATGTTGATGTTGACGATGGCGAGGAAGTAGATGTTGATGTGGGTGAAGATGTTATGGGTATTGACATTGACAGTGATGTTAATGACAACATTGATGATGTTGACGTTTGGTGTTGAAAGTAAAGTCAAAATGTTGACGATGTAGTCGGTGGGCAGACCTGAGACTGGTCCAGGCCTGATTAAGCTAAGTTTTGGTTTTTGTCCTGATCTCGTCCCATTTCACTTCTAATCTCACAGTTTCACTGGTTGTCGTTATTCTATAAATATCCCTGAACCTTCTGATCATATTTCCATTTTAAATGTTAGCATCTCACACTGGTGACGCTGCTTTGTTGTTGAAAGCATGTGTTGTTATGACATGTGACATGAGGTCTTTGTAGACAGTAACTTATTGGAAACACAGCTTGGACTGTAGGTGGGGGTAAATGTTTCATTTCTACGATTGTAAACATGTCTGATCTAGAGAACAATAACACGGCGCCCTCTGTCTTGGAATCAACAAAAAGTGAGAAACAAGTGATTAATAAATCCTGGGGTGAGGATGGTGTCTACAGACCTTCAGTAGAAGATATTCCTCCTCAGATGAAGCTCGTCGGTGTCAAACACAGTGGGCCAGATAAATGGCAGGTGCTGACATTTGGGCTTTTTGTCGTGAATGTAGGAGTCGATCTGAAGGTTCGCTCTCGGTGTCTGTCTGCGGGGAATAAAAAAATATCTGACACCTCCACCTGACAGCTTTACTGCAGCCGTGCATGAATCTGTCAGAGAGCCTGGAGATACAGCTGTCACACACACCGTGACCTGGAAATGACTGCAGCTCCCCCTGCAGAAATCACATGGAACCAGACGACCAGAAGTCACAAAGAGCTTTTGTTGAGATTCTCCACACGTGGCTCAAAATGGAACACAAACCAGTGAGGAAGATACGTGTGCTGTGAACACACACACACACACACACACACACACACACACACACACACACACACACACACACACACACACACACAGACCAGTGGACAGCTGCAGTGCGTCCTGTGGTAACCCAGTGGCCCCCTTCTGCACCCCCACCACAGGGGTGGGATTCAATGCTGATTTTAGATAATAATCTCAGTGTCTACTACTAGATCAGGAACTTCACCAACACACAGGAGCCTCTTTGCACATTCAGGAACCTAGTGTTAAAACAGTGACATCTGAATCATTATGTCTTCCATGGCCCTTTCTGCAGCGGCTCCTGCCTCCCTATGGGGTCTGGAGCCTCACTTTGAGAACAAGAAAAAGCAGCCAATGATTATAGCTAAAAGTTTAGGGGTTAAACTGTTGTTTATTTTGGGCGTGTAAGTGTTGTTCCACTTGGTTGTTAGCTCTCAGGGATCATATCAGAGATTTCACTGTGGTGAAGTTTGCTTGGATATTTTCTTTAATTCCATAAAATCCTGCAGAGGCAGCAAGAGGTTCATTTTTCATTAAGAACTGGGAAGATCTGTGTGGAGAAGCCTGGGAAACATCGATAGGTGAGAACAGGGAGGAGAGCTGTGGATATTTTACCACGCTCCCTAAAAAATGTGCACTAATTGGACGATGAAAAAAAATAACACTGTGGATAAACACAGTGTAATGTACAAAGTACAAATGTACAAAGTTACTGTAGTGGAGCTGTTAGTTACACCTTTACAAGACAGATGTCTGTCATTAGATTAATAAATGTAGTGATGTATTGGTGTTAGTGAATAAAAGTTCCAGCAGAATTCAGAGATGACAGATAGAGGGAGCTGCAGAGTGGCTGGAAGGATTCTGCTGCCTTATGTCCAGAAGTGACAGTTTTACACGTCAACAGACGTTTGCAATTCACGCGATCTCTAAATATGCAGCGTTGCATGCTGGGTGTGAAAGTGTGCGTCGCTCTATCACTCAGTGGACTTTCTGTGTGTGTGTGAGTGTATCCGTCACAGCAGCAGTTTGTGTGTCCTGTGTTTGTCCCTGTCCATAAACAGAGACACTGAGATTCTAGAACAATACATGACATCACCAGAGGCAGGAGCGGAGCGCCCGCATCCAGATGAGACGTGATTGTGTTTTTAATGGGAGGCTGTTGGTTGTGTTGTTTCTGTTGGTGCAGACGACAGAGCTGCAGCTGCTGCAATGAGCTGGGAGATTTTCCTGTTGTTTAACCCACTTTATATCTGTAAATAAAAGAACCTGATGGGGGAACCATGGGAGGATGGGACTGGACTGGACTGGACTGGACCGTCCGTCCCGGGGGAGGCTGCTGCTGGATTGTGTTTCCACTGTGGCTCTTGTTTTTGTTTTTGCATTTTTTTTTTGGCAAAAGTTTTAGTGTCATTTTTTCGTCCTTCTTCATCTGTTGGTGATCTTTCTCCTGTATGTCATTGTAATCGTTTTGATCTGTTTTGATAAAGAAAAAACAATTGTGTTTGGTAAAGGATTTACGGATTTTACTGTCCTTTCATTGCAGTTTCTATATGAACTCAATGAGCCTTTAGATTGATTAAAATAGAAAAGTACATATATACATGATATGTTATACATGTATATATATATATATAAATATATACAGTTTTTTTCCTCCCCCATAAGTATTTATTAGAGATATCCTCGTTTATATCCGATATGCTTATAGACCGGATAATTATGATCATAATAAAGTCATAAATAATTAGTTTTGAGTCTATTTAATAAACATTAATGATATGTATATTTATCTATACATTTATACATATATACAAACACATATGTGTGTGTTTATATATATATATATATATCAGTGAGCCAATATCATTATCTGATATTATACATATGTGCATATATTTGTGTGTGTGTGTGTGTGTGTATATATATATAAATATATATACAGTATGTGCATAAATAGATGTATAATATATAAATATATATATTGGAAAATAATAATCTAGGAATATGTAATCATAATATAGAAATATATAATATACCGGGTATGTATTTCATTTTCTTATTTTGATTATATTTGAGTTGCATAGGTTTACATTGTTTATATATGTATATATATGTGTGTGTGTGTATATACGTGTGTGTATATATACATGTGTGTATATATACTGTATATATGTGTATATACAATATATATATGTGTGTGTATATACTGTATATATATACAGTATATAACAGCTTGGCCTGATATCACATGTTTGATTGGTGCAGTAAAGAAAGAAAAGCCTATTCTTGGAACCCTGAAGAACCCGCTGTACAGTGGAGTGGAACCATCACATGACGCTCTCCCCTCTCTGCATAAAAACACTGCTCAGAGCTGAATGACTCACAGTGTTTTCGTTGGTTAACAGCAGCGCTGTAATTAAAATCAGCAAAGAAGCCAAGTGATGTCAAAGGATTATTAAGTATATTTTATAAGGGCAGTTTTTATTACTTCCTGTGGCTGTGGACAATAACCTCTGGAGGATTCCATTTGATTAAAGTTCAGAAAAGTTGAAGTCGTCCAACCTTTAAAAGCAATCTTCTCTTGATCCAGCAGAGGACACTGCAGTGCAAATTGGCCTGGTGGTGAAAGAAACTGTTTTGCTGTTAGCAAGCAAGCAAACGTGTACACCTAACAGGATACACAAAACTTCTAAGTGCAGAAAAGTTGAGTTTTTGTAGCAGTTGGTGGTGATATTTCTTGGAATCTGTTGGGTAGAAATGGATAAATCCAACTGAACCATTAGGGGGCGAGCTTTACAAGAAGTTGCGGTGACAATTTTATTTCCAGTTTGCAGAAAAGTTTTTCAAGAATTCTAGGAAACCAATTAACACACAGACCAAACTGGTGTTTCGATACCAGAACTGTGATCCTGTTGAGACTGAAGAGGAACAACTTGGTTTTATTTGTTTGGAGAAATTTGGATTTAGTTTCTTCTGATTCATCTCATAATTATTCCTTCCTCTTCCCCCGCTCTGACTGTCCTGTCAGAGGGTAAAAAACATGGCTGCCATTTTGGACCGCGCCACTGACCTGGCAGACCGACCGTGGATATCTATCCGCCGAATTTGTGGCTGTGTTGCGGTTGTTGCTGGATACTGTGTTAGAGGAGTAATGGAGCGTGCAGCAGGAGGCGATGAGTACAAGCTCGTCGTCAGTGAAAGTGTTACAGCGGGAGACGAACACAAAGGTCTCTGTGAGGCGTGAAGACACAGCGTCGCTTACCGTCAAGGACACGGCGCCTCACTGACAACAGAGCCTCAGTTTCAGCCACAAGTGACGGATCATGCGCTAATTTTCATGGTGATTCTGTGGTTAATGCTTGGAGGGTTGAGGGTTTGATTCCCTGATGAGCATGTCTAGTGAGGAGTTGGCTCTGGTGCTAGCATGAAATTGTGGTCTTTTAGAGTTGACTGACTTAGTTTAAAGGGACATTCATTGTTATTTTATTCATTGTTAGTGATGAGCTGCAGATAAGTGCAATACCAGGAAGAAACATGAGTACCAGGAACCAGGTTTGAGGGAGATTCTTGTTATTTCGATAGCAAATTTCAATGCAAATCCTGCAGATGTGACATCAAAAGAGGAGACGTTTCAATAATTTGTTCTCTTCAATATAACATTTTGTCTAAAGTATAATTACTGTTTGTTTGGTTTGGCAGAGACACAAACTCAACAGTGTTGGCTGCCAAAAAAAAAATCAAAAATCTTCTTTGTGTCCTTGATCAAGACACAGATATTCACTACAGAGTCTGAGGAAGTTGGGAAAAAAAACAACCAGAGAGAAGGCTTGAGTTTCCAGTTAGGAAACTCTGAATGTTTGTAGCTGTGGAGATAAATATATGAAGAAATCAAAACAGATCACAGAGGAAGGAAAGAAGTTTGTTTTAATGAAACGCTCAGGAGAAAATCCTGTTGTGTCGAAATGTGCATGGCAACGCAGAGCGAGACTGAAATGAAGAAGCCATTGACTGAGCACTGAGCACACACTCCATTTCCTGTTCCTCAGGAAACAGAAACAAAAGGGGGAAAAAAAATTGTCCTTGAGATAAAATGAAAACTCTTACTGCATCTTTGTTCTGCAAATATTTTCTGCATATTTAATGAAGTGTGTGCTCTGTGCAGTAAATCCTTACCAACACGGTGTGTGTGTGTGTGTGTGTGTGTGCATGTGTGTGTGTGTGTGAGCACTGTGAGGAATGACGCACTTTGTGGCTAGCAATGCAGGAAGTGAGGAACTCCTGCGCTCCTCCTCTGAGACGCGGTTTACTTTAGTCAAACAGCTGCTGTGCAGTAATGCACGGTGGTTTTCCTCGAACACACACACACACACACACACACACACAGATTTGCAGAACACACACTAATAACACAGGCCTGACTCCTCTGGCCTGTAAACATCACATGCCTCTCATTAGACGTTGTTTCCCAAAATTAAAAAAAGCAAAGTGATGATGAGTTGGTCGTGACAGCGCTGATGAGCAAGGCACTGACGCCTGGTCGGAGTCCAACCCCAGACTGAGGTGGTGATGGATGAGCTGTCACCTCCAGCTGAGGTCACTGCAGTGTGTTTGTTGTGGACGGTGTTAAATTCTGGTCAGTTCAGTCAAGAAATTGAACTGAAGTCTTGTTGTTTTCTTTAACACAAAGGTCATGCATATATGTATATTTAGGTGTGTATTTATTTATGTTCATATATATATACACACACACACAAACATATATATATATATCACTCTCTGTTGTTGAAGCTCCATTAGTGTCTTGATACTTTGTCTAGATTTGCCAGTCATGCTCAAAATATTTTTGCAAGTGCTGCGCAACATCACATGCATCCTAAGTGAACACAACTGGATGGTAGTTTATTACTACCATTATGGTAATTGGTTGAGTCTCTGATAATCAAAATACATTGAGTATAGGTAAAAAAAATTTGCACTTTCATTCGAAAAAAAAATGCGATTCTCAAGAGGCGGGTCACAACCCAAACATGGGTTGCAGACCATTGTTTGTGGGATGCAGGCCTCTGCCTTTGCTGGGACAGTACACATGATGAAAAACAATAATAGTACTTAAGTATTCATGAATAGTATATTGAATAAGTTTGTTTTAAAAATGTTTTGGGCTGATGGTTGGTCCTTGGAGACAGACCTGCTGAAAACCACTGTCCTCAATGTTAGTCATATTTCAGTCCAAACACTGGGTCGCAGCCTCAGTTTGGACTCCTGGGTGGTCTGTTTGTCCTTGTGCCGGGGTGAAAGAGTCCCCAGTGTCCTTGTCATCCTCCGGTCTGCAGCACACGACCTTCAGACGTTCTCCCTCACTGCTCACACAGAGCGGAAGGAAGGAAGGACAAGTGGAGAAGGTGCTGCTCTGAGCTGAGCAGACAGTGGTCTGGTATTGGATCTACATCCTTCCTTAGGACTATTTCAATTTTCTCACTCCTATTCTTTCTTCTGTTTATTAGTTTTTTTATTGTCTGCAGTAATTTAGGATTTATGTTCGAACAGGAAAACAAAAGAAAGCAGCAGATGCTGCAGTGAACGGTCCGATGGTTTTGGATCAATGATTTCTGCTTCTCTGGGTCTGGTTCTGGTTCTTGTTGTTTGTGTTGTTGTTGTTGTACGTTGGGTGGCCCTGCTGGAAACTGTGACCTGGTGTTGAAAACACACTGATTTGGAAACAACATTAAATATCCTGACAAATTGCACTCAGCTGTTTTCTCCCTTGTGCATCGGGGAATTTCTGTCTTCACTCGACTTCTCCGTGGTTTGGTCTCTGCTACAGAGCAAACTTATTTGTTCTTAATCTTGTACAATTTAAACTTTTTGTTTTGTCATTAAATAACCATTGTTTACGTCCATTTTTATACTGTGAACCCTGAGCTATTTGAGCACAGACTGGTTAATCAGTATTTGTTGCATGGAAGCTTTTGTCCAAATATTGACTGACCAGCCATAGTTCCACCAACATTTGGCTGACCTTAGAATGACCCCTGGTGGTGTTCTTTCTCTTTACCTCCTTTCTTACTTTTCAGAAGGAATTAATTAAATTCCATCTTTCAAATTTCTCTTTTTTCATTCATTCATCTTTTTGGCTACTGTATTCTGTATTAATTTAGTTTTTTTTTATCTTGTCAGATTTATAACAGAATTTATTTAAGTTTATTTTGAATAATTATTTTACTTAATTGAAAAAATTAAGGTATTTGGTCAGTACAGTTTCCTGCGCCCATATAAAAAAAAAACAAATACATTGACTCATTAGCATCCCTGGTGTTCAGACCCCAGCCCTACATTCCTGCTCCTTCAGGTCCTGATCTTCAATGATCTCCTGTGTCATAAACAGCCAAGATCTTAATGGTTTTAACAAGGTGGAAAATATTTGGCTTGTAAAGCCAATAAAGTCAGAGTCAGATGGAGTTTCCGACGCCCACATTTAGGCTCAGACATAAAGATTACATCTGTGGTTTCATCAATTTGAGGCTCGTTAATATTTAAAATGATGGTCGTTAGCACGGCCGTTTAATTTACTACCTGCTCAGCAGATGCAGAATTAAGTTTTGGAGGCGAGAGTTGCAGAAATAAAGATGAAATACATAAATATATGTACAAATAAATGTGTATATGTATATTTATATGTGTATACGCACATATTTATATATAATTATAATATATGGGCACATATCTGTATATATTTACCTGAATATATAAGATATAAATGACAACAATCAGTATTGTAGTCATTGGGTCAATGCCGTTCCTTTTTTTTCTTTTTATTCATAATTTCACCACTGACTCATTTCAGACCGGACGGCGGTTTAACAGAAACCTCACTGGGTCACATGACCCCGCCTCTCTTCCTCCTAACAAGGAAAATCCCAACACCTCCAGGCTCTTGGTAACGTGTCAAATGTTTAAAACATAACAGAAAGAAAATCTGTCGGCCTGAAGGAGTGCACCTTGAAAGGTTGCAGGTCAAATTTCCAGTTTGATACGTGGGCGCTTCCAGCGTGGAGGAACTCCCTTGTTTTCGTGACATTGATTCTTCAGAAGGTTTACAGTAGCGTGGCGTCCATGAGCGCTCCAACGTCCCCGGGGTCGTAATATTTATCTGCGATGTTTGTTTGGTTACAACCTCATCCTCCCCTCATGTCTGAGCCTCATAAATATGTCCGTGATCAGACACAGTCAACATCATAACATAAAATGATCTTAACGTACGGTGAATATTAAGTATTGCTTTACATCATTTGTGGGAAATGACTTCTGACATGGTTCACCTGACTGGACGACTCAGGTTCCTGCTGGTTAAAGGTGCAGATGCTGAACCCTGTGGGACAATTCTGCCTAAAGCCAATCCACTGGTGTTTCTGAGCTGATGTTCTGCTCCATTAATCCCTGAGGCGGTCCTCAAGGTAGTGGAGCAGGAACAGAGACTCCAGTCCAGCTAGCTGACTACAGTCTGCCGCAGGATTCTGGTCCATTCATTGGACCAAGAACTATTGTGCTGTACAACTGAGATGGAGCAAAGATCTCCATCTTATGGGACCGGGGACTCGGATGAGGCAGTAACTTCTCAAATTCACCCTGAAGTATCTGGTGGATTTATGAGTCTGTCCCAAAGTTTGAGGTTCTGGGTTTCCCATTTTAGTGAATCTCCTGGACATAATAATGTTTCTCCAGGAGTAGCTGGTCACATGTCACTACACAGATACAAGATAATGCACTTGACATGCATTGAACTTGTATTTCTGTTTTCTTTTTCAATACAACAAAAGAAAATATCCTAGAAAAATACAGGAAAACTGAAAATACAACTAGAAAACAGAAAAAAATTTGGAAAAATGTGAATCTGAAGAGCAGGTTGACTGTTTTCTTCATTCACCCATCAGTGATTGGCTTCTTTGGCTTCAACCTCTGTTAAAGATGCTAGCATGGGCAGGTTGCTTGATGGATACCAAGGATCTCAAAGAGTTTCCAACTTGTTCCTATAAAAAAGGATCGAGAGACTTATTGGCTGTTGGTATGTCACAGTCAAGTTTGTTTTTAGAGACCAAATGTTGTCAACATTGTCTCAGCTGCCACAGTAGAAGAAGTCATTGTTGGTGTGAATGATCCCAGAGGTGCAGTGAAAGAGTTAACACCCTGGCCTGGGTGAGTGGATTTTTACATGTTGTGTCATGCTTAGGCAGCCAAACCAGTGTTTCCGTACAGTCCCTTCAAATTACAGCGTGTGTTTGAGTGCAGCGAGATCCAAACAAAGGGAACTTCTCTCCCAGAGGCAGGAATAAACCCGGGTTTTAGCAACAGTAACTACAACAGACGGGCTGGAACGAGTTGAGGGACGTCTGTTTAGCTCGGCGGTGGTAACCTCAGAGAAGCTTTCACTCTGACAGAGAAGCAGCGCTCCGGCCAGGAATTTTTATGGCCGTATATTGTGTGAATGAAATTGAATATGGTGAGAGAAAAAAAAACAGGTTCAGGAGGCTGAGTCTGCCATCTTGAAATGTGGGTTAATGTCTATTCCTTTCGTTTTAAAAGGCTGCAGTGAAGCGTTCCCTCAAATGGAAGTCACATCAGCTCGAAAGCCAGACGCAGAGAAACGTATTCCTGCTGACGGAAAATGTGATTGTCGGGAAAACTCCCTCCCTGTTTCCATCCCCACTCAAGTCCTAATTGCGAGGTGAATCTCGCAAATGGCGTTCACCTTGAGTTGGGAGGGGCGGTGGTGGCGGCTCCGTCACACGGCGGCCCTGGGGCCGGGGTGGGGTCACGATCTGTAATGAGGAGGGAATCCTCCCCACACCTGGAACATCTGGTTCTGAGGAAACCAATTTGTCATCCAGACCTGAAGTTCTGATGATCTCAGATGGGTGTGGTGTTCTGTTTCACTTTGGTGAATACTGACAGTTTCAGGGCCGCGAGCCTTAGTTTGTTTTACTCTGCACCAAATTATATCTATATAGAATTTAATTTATGTGTATTTACACTGTGTTACAACAGTGCCCCCTCGGCCCTATGATAGTCACAACATTGCCTTGTTTTCATGGTGACCCCGGCAAACCTAATTGTACAATTCAGCCAACAACTGAATATGAACAAAATTAAAAATGTCATACAATAATGTCGTGATGAGTTTTTGTCCAGGAAATTTCTGGCATCAGTTGAGAGGTCCAGATAAGACGGGTCATTAAGACAAGAGCTGAATCTGGCAGACAGACAGGTTGGACCAGGTAGACCACTCCCTGATGTTTTTGCCGTGTCACTGAATCCATTCATCCTCAGACTCTGTTGACTGTTAGTTGCTCCACTGCTGCTCCATCACGGTTGCTGCTTCTTTAAACCCACAATACTTTGTAATCTGAGGTTTAAATGCCTCTCAAACCATCCACTAGGGGGCAGTTAAGCCAGTTTTTTTTTAGTGCCCGTCCCAAGCCTGGATAAACGGTGAGGGTTGCTTCAGGAAAGGCATGGGCGTAAATCTTTGGCCAAATCAAAGACAACAAAAAGATTTTCATAGAGGATCGGCCGAGGTTCGAGTTAACAACAAGCGCCAACAGTGCTGTTAACCATTGTACTACTGTTGGTCGAAGAGTTGACTTGCTTTGGCAACCACTGAGAAGGAATGACTCTCAGTTTCTTTGTACTTTTCTGACTTGTTTCACTTTTTGACTGTGTACCTCGAAACTGTCCATCAGCTTCCTTCTAACTGTTGTCTTCTAACTACTGCCTTCTGTATAGTCAATGGTTCCAGACTTGGCTGCGGTATCTGTGTTAGCACATATGGAATATTTTTTTCACGAAAGTCAAAACCTGCCCCTGATTTACTGTTGAAATTGTACTTTTACCTTTTTTTAATTATTATTAATTTCACAACTCAGAATAGTCTGTGTCAGATGCTTAGTTTGACATTCTGTCAAGGGTTAGGGTGACTAATACAGTACCAGGGTGGACACCAGCAATGTGGTCAGGCAGAAAAACCCATGAGTAAAAACCATGAGTGTGTTGACGTTAAATGTTTCTTATGATTGGAAACTTACAAACGGTGAATACATATATAGTATATATATATGTGTATGTATATATGTGTATACATATATACACATTTATATCTCGATTCACAGGCTACGATCTGATCCAAAACGATTCATCTTCACACCCCTTCTACATATATATGTGGGCATTCATCCACCAACCAATTGGTCGTCCATCCATCTATGCAAGCATCTCTGTCCTCTCCCTCCATCCTCCAACTTTCTCCAGGTGGTCAGTCCAGTAGAAGGAACCGACCTCTCTGACCAGGATACGATCTCCCCCAGTTGACAGAACCCCTGAGTTCCGCAAATACATGCAAAATTCTGCAGGGGAACAGTTGACCGTTCCCTTGGACTGTGTCAAGTGTGTGCTGACAGGAGGGGGGCGCTGTAGTGCTCCTGGGTGTCATCAGCAGGAAAATACCCCACTCCTAACAAACCTGCCTCTGTTAGACCGGGGCTCCTGGGGGGTTGACTCTGGCTCTGCTGATGCTGTAGTTAAAGGTTCGGAAAAGCTTTGGAAATAAAAAAAAAAGAAGCCAATGTTGGAGCGCCGGAAACACTTAGAAGCCGAATGTGTGGGGGCGCTTCGCTGTGTGTGCGTGTGCAACTGCCAGTGTGTGTCTATGCAGAGCTGGCATTGGTTAATGGCTTGCACAAGCGAGGCCCAATGACGGAGTTGCCAGGGAAACAGAGCGGCATGAGCCTCGGTCTGCAGGTGCTGCGCCTCGTGTCCTGCTGCTGGAAACTCCTACGAATGAGAGGGTGAGGGAGGGGAGGTGGGGCAGAGAGGGGGCAGAAGACGAGCGAGGTCAGGAAATCAAGGAAAGCTGAGGAGAAATGGTTAAATGATGCAAGGTCAGGATTTTTAAATGAGAGTAAAGTTGGACTGAAACGGACAGAACTTTTTGAAATCTTCCACAGTTGCTTACATGATAATTTGTTGAATCTTCATTAAAATGAAGGAGAGGAGCAGCCTGACCGCAGCCAAGGTCAGACTTCTGAGGAGAAGGAAGAAGAAAGGTCTAGATGAAAGAGGAGGAAGAGGAGGGATGAGGAAGGAGAGGCTGTGGTGCTGCTGGGTTTCATCCTGCTGTCAGGTTGGAGGTTTGACGGAGATGGAGCACAGCTGTAGGTGGCGCTGCAGCATTTGTGACTTGTGTTACTCTGTTTGTCAACTGTTGTTTATTAGAGCAGTGATTTCTAACTCCTGGGTCATGGCCCGTTATTGAACCGTAAGAGAAGATTGTCTGATGTCACTTTCTAATTACATTTTTTTGTCAAAGCACGAAAGAAAGAACAATTAAATCATCTTCTGCTAGGTGGCAGCACAAAACGTAAACGAGAAGATTCAGATTAGAGCTTTGTGTCTTTCTGCAATACCTGCCAGTACATCAGCATCGTGTTCAACTAAACAGACCAAGAGTTTGGTCAATTCTGAGGTCATTGAACTACATATTATTCAATATTATTTTTATTTTATTTCTATTTCATTTTAGTTTTTCTTTGATCCATGCTCTGCTGTGAGGTTTTTTGATGATGTTTATGTGCCATGACTCACTGCCTTTGAAGGAAATGGAGGTTGAAGGAGCTTCCCACACCCTTGACCGCCCCCTATCTGTGTGTTTATGAACACGTTCACTCTTCTATTAGTATTAATGAGAGCAGTGTGCTGCGGAGGCATAATAGCTGTGTGCATAATAAATTCAATGTCAGCTTCTTCATTCTGAACACGTCCCTGGATCAGGAACAGAATTTTTTTTATCCAACCACAACAAGATGTCGTGGAAACTTTGTAGCTCCTAAAGCATCCTCAGGAGACACCGTCCTTGAGTAGGGGTGATAGGTGTGGAGCTGACCAGATGTTGAGGTGGAGGAGGACAGACAAGGACGGACAGCGAGGACTGTAGGTGGACAGAGGTTTGACAGTGTGGTTTCCTTTAAGGTCGCACCGTGGGCTGTTGTTTATCAACACTGACACTCAGCGTTTTCTCTGCTGCGTGGGACGCCTGTCATCTCCTCTACGGGACAGCCGGGCAAATCACAGCGCAGCGACTGTGTGGATGCGTTCCTCCAGAGTTACATTCGTGAGGCAGGGGCAGTGGGGGATGACTAACCAACTCAAACTGTCAGGGCTCGCGGGAGTCTGTGGTGATTTTCTTTGCAGATGACGACCACACTTTTTAGAAAAGCTGTCAGAGCAGAAAAAGTTTGCCTTAAAGACAGAAAAAAAAATCTCGCCTTTGATCAGAGACTGTTCCTTCAACCCTTCCAACTCCACCCCTCCATCAGTACCCACTCCACCTCCACCATTATCAAGTCTGAGCGGCCTGTAGATCTCTCTGAAATTGGAGTAATACTTCAGGTTGCCGTTGTTTTCTGTGTCTCTGTTGAGCTGCTGTGACAGGGTCTGCTGGTTCTAAAGTTTCACCTGGTACTCAAGGCACTTGGTGTTGTCATGTCACCTGCCGCCACAGTTGAAAAACTGCAAGATGTGCAGTGCTGTCTTATTTTTTTAGCTCCATAAACAAACACTGCCACATAATGCTACTAAAACAGCCAAACAACCTCCCAGAACATTGATTAACACATATGCTTTATGTTTTTTATGTATAAATGGGTCATTATTGGTTATTTTTTAGATCCAGGGATGATGTGTTTTTGTAAGATGTTTAGCAGAATAAAGACCTGAAAGGAGAAAGAGAATTGAAACAAGTTTAAAGCGAGGCAAACACTTTCCGTCAGTTTCTGTAGTGTTGCAGTAACAGGCCTGTGTTCGTGAGTCCTGGGTTGATTCATATAAACGTCAGTTTGAAAGCTGACCAGTTGACCAGCCTGGAGCTCAGACCATTATCAGTCCACACTGATATGGACTGATAAGTAGACCCTCCAATATCAGTGAGTCAAACCCCTGTTTATAAACAGAAATAAATGAGTCCTGCTGAGGTCCCTCAGCTTCGTTCATTCAGAAACTGTGTTGTTTCACCACTGCTCGTCCAGGCAGGCGGACGTGTGGAGCTAATGTTGTCCAGGAGTGTGTGTCAGGTTGAGGAGGCGGCTCCTCAGGTGCTCCTCAGGAGGATTTCATCAGGTCAATCGAAAGGACAGGGTGAGGTTCAAGGAGTCTGGTCAATATTCTCAGGATGAGCTGATGGACGTGCGTTTGTGTTTGTATGTGTACGTGTGTGTGTGTGTGTGTGGGGGGGGGGGGGGGGTGCGGGGGGGGCAGTTAAATTCCAGAGGTGTCTTCTCTCACCTGACGTTGACAGAAGTGTTTGTTGTTTCATGTCCTGGAACACGGCTGTGTGTCAGTGTCTTCCCACTTCAGTGTTTGTACTAATGCTGACACTGCAGATTGTGATAATCTCTATTAAACTGTCCGCCACATACAGCAGCCCATTACTCAATATATGTACAGTATATATATCCTCTTAAGGGTGACCAGGATGGATAGGATCAGGAATGAGGTGATTAGAGGGACAACACAGACAGGAGGAGCTTGATGGATGCAGTGGATGGAAGGACATGGAGGTAGTTGGAGTTAGAGTTGAGGACACAGAGGACAGGGGGAAATGGGAATTGTTGACACGCTGTGGCAACACCTGAGAAAAGGGACAAGAGGATATGTGTGTGTATTAATGTATACAGTATAAAAGTGTCAGCAGGAAGATCTAAACAAATGGATATAGTTCTGTTTTTAAAAAAGTTATTTTTCCCTGCACTCAATATCCTCAATATATTTTAGTTGCAGTTGTATGTTGTGAGTCTTAGTTTAAAAACTTTCTGTGCTCAGTTATCGACTCGTTCTGTTACAAACTCGTTAATAACACAACTCTCCGTTGGACGTCAAAGAAATGTTCTCATTAGAGACTCTGTTGTGGTCCAGTCTCCAGTGTTTTCATTAAACTATAATGAATGAATCCACTGAAAAACTGCATTATTGCTTTGCAGGTTGGAGTGTGTGGCTGCAGTGTCAGATAATACTTTAACAGTATTATCTAATTATTTGGCCTTGTGTCCCACTTTGGAACCACAGGCCATGGGTTGAGAATCACCAAAATGTTACTGTACAAGTTTATAGTGGAAACAACTCTTAGATCATCATTTAAGATATTTTGTCTCATCTTTAGGTATTTGTGTCGGTCTGCCTGTCTGCCTGTCTGTCTGTCTGTCTGCCTGTCTGTCTGTCTGTCTGTCAAATACTTGTCATGACTTTACCCTCCTGCAGCTCGGGGTCAGACACAGACCCTCAGCCTCTAATGAGGAGGATCTCACTCTGTCAGGTCAGCAGCTGCTTCATTTATTTATCTTTTGCTTTTCCAAAATGAAAAAATCGGAAGACGTTGGAGTGGCACAGGAAGAGGAGTGGGACAAATTTGGAACGCAGCCGTAGTTAAAGGTGTGAGCAAGAGCCTGGACAGGAAGACTGAGGAGGGGTTGGTGTTAGGAAAAGATAAAAAGAATGTTGGGAGGGTTGATGTTTGATCGAGGGGGAGGTGAAGGAGGAGGAGAAGGAGAACCATACTTGCAGTAAAAGGCTTCATTCCCTTGTGAAACTCCTCCGTTCTCTTCCGTTAGCCTCTGTTGCCCCGGGGGAACATTCCAGGGGGTGAATTCCGGGGAATTCTCAGACTTGTTCAAAAAACAAAAAAAAAAAAACGGTTTCACTTTCCAATCTCACCTCCTTTCACGGCTCCATGGTTCCATTCCTCCCTCTGCTCCTCCCTGTGCTCCTTCTTCTCCCGCTTTGTGTCCTGGTGAGACTTCAACACAGGTACGTGTGTGTGAGAAACAAGTGTGACTCAAGCTGTGATTCAGGTGTCACCTGTCAAATCAAGTTGAAAATGGAGTCGTTTGTCTCTCTGTTAACTTTTTATTCCGTGTGAACTTCATGACTCACGGTATGAGTGTGGGCCGGGAACCAGGTGGTGCATTAGTTGGTCCCGTCTTTACAGAGTGTGTGTCTGTAAAGAGGGGACCCTCCGTGACTTTTTGGACATTGATGATGGTGATGACTGATATTCATTCATCTTCATCCTCTTATCTATTAGCGGCACAACAGCCTCCCTGTGGGTGGTGAGTCCACTGGGAGTTGTCTGGGTCTGAACGGTGCTATGATCAGAGGTTGGTGGATTTGAACCTGTTGGTCTTGTCTGACCTACGCTTGTTTCCTAAACCACTGGGTCACCGTTGGCGCCAACTGGTCAAACTTAATTTGGATGAACCGACTGAAACCTCGCCATTTCCTTTGGATTCACAGCAGCTGATGTGTGGGCGTAGCAGCGGGCCGTGTCTCCGTGTCTTCGTCTTCCTCTGACTCCAGACTACTCCTGCCTCAATTCTCCTTCATTACTCGGACTTCGTGCTTCACCCTGAGTCGAGCAGCTCAATTGGATGGAGAAGTATTTATAGGTCACCGCAGCTTCTACAGGTTGTCGGCTAATCTGGTGTTGACAGCGTGTGTGTCTGAGGGACTTACTGCGGCTTTAGCCTGTGGACGCCTTTGTTTTGCTGCTGCATTTTTTTCTACGTATAAATAGAACAGCTATTCAGCTGGAGGGGAAGTCAGAGCTCGGGCTTGGAAGGAGGGCTTTCCCTGATTTAGAGAAGGGATTTAAAAAAAAAGAAAGTGAGGAGGAGGAGGAGAGAGAAGGGGGAGGGAGGAACTGGAAGGCAGGGTGGAGAGAGAAGCGTGGAGGCTCGCACCGCTCAGTGCCGGAGCCGGAGGAGAAGTGAAAGCACAGAGACACAGCTGTGAGTCGAGGACAGACGGAGGACAGACGCTCAGCTTCCTGTTCTGCCGTGGCGTTTCACTTTGACTCTCCCCTTCCTCTCCGTCAGAGTGCGTGTGAGACCGAGTGTGTGTGAATGTGAAGCCGAGCGAGGCAGAGGAATGTCAGCGGTTATTGGTTGGAAAAGAGTCTGTCTGGGTCAGGAATCTCAGGTGTTCCCCCAGCATCGAGTCTGAAAGCAGCAGGGAAACCAGCGGCAGCAGCAGCAGCAGCAGTTTAGAGGTGGTTGCGTCACTTCCTGCTCTCAGGTACAGTGCAGTTCAGAATCTTGTTTATTTGTCTTTTTGTCTCTGCTCTTTCCTTCTTCTGTCCTGGTCTTTACCCTGGTTCACTGCATCACTGGACCAGACTTCAATTGGCGAGTAGACCACGAGTCCCCTGGTTTGCATGCAGGTGTATTCCTGGGCATGGAACTTAACTCAGACTCCTGAGGCTGAGATTTTGATGAGTTTGAAACTGATCTCTTTTTAAATGTTGCAAGAACAGTGGGTGTGAAAGAGCATCATGAAACACCTCCAGGTGGCTGTGGACCTGCTCGAAAACAACATCTGCAGCAAGTTACTCTTTTCAAAATCAATTACTGAAAACATTACTCTGAAAATGGTTTCATTCTTTAGCATCAATTATAACAGCAGCAAGGGAAGATTAAAGGTTAGCACAGAAAAGTACTCAAAAGTACACAGAGCTGTGGAAAAAAAACTTTAAAGATATTCAAAAGTATTAAATAATAATAAGGGAAATGTTCCTTATGATCTTGTGAATTTCCTGCTCTTTAAAATTAAACTGAGGTTTTTATGAACAACACAGAACCTGACCCTGTCCTCTGACGAGCCCTCAGGCCACATTTTGGACACCACATCTAAATTAATCGTTGAGAACGATTAATTTAGTAATTGTATCAGATATTTATGTAGGTTTGTGGTAAAATGACACTTCTGAGTTGGTTTGTAGCTCTGAAGAAACAGAAACCAGTTTCCACTTGTTTTCACCAGTATGAGTGAAAACAAGGATTCTCCTTGTGGATTATTATCACGACTTCAACACCTGTCAGACTCTACTCAGGGCTAAAACACTGCTTGAACATCAACAGAACCTCTTCATTGGCCAACCACTTTTCTTCAGTCTTCGTCATATGCTTCACAGTCTTCAATAAGAGTCTTCATCACAGTCTTCATGGACCCATTCATCATCATTATTGTCCTGTCAGTGTCAACAGTGTTGGTCCAGAGGTTAACAACCTCTGATTGAGCGTCTATTGTGCCAGTCATCATCTGACTGGTGCAACTTTCCTCCTCCCCCATCATTGTCCTCTACCTTCTCCTCTTCCTCTCTGTCCAAACTGCTGCTGGAGCTGATGCATGACATGAGCAGGAGGACGGGACAGGATCAACTTGTTTTCTGCAGCCGGAGATGAGCTGAAGGTGTTATGCAACCAACCGAGTCCCGAGATAGAGCGGAGCAGAGCGTCTTCTCTCTCTCACTCTTTCTCCGCCGCTCCACACACCATGAGCTCATCAGACTCACTTATCCATCCTCTGCCCCCCCCCAGCACCACCTCCTCCCCACGGCTTCATGTAAGAATAGATGTGCTCAGACCAGAGGAGACGCAGATGATGAGGTCAGATCTGAGCCCAGGCCAAGCCTCTCATCACTCTGTTTGTCTGTGATTTCATTACACACCTCCAGAAGCATCTTCCCGTTAGCTCCGCTGAAAACATCAGGCTCTTCTCAGGTTCTGGTTAATCACCTGCTGTCTAAACACTTCCTCTTCATCACAATTCTCTGCTCTGACCCTGAGGTGCAGGAACGATGAAGTAACGAAGGCTGCAGAGAGAACTGACAGTACGGAGACTGATGTATTGTGTTGCCGACAAACAGACAAGAAACATACTCACCCTGCAGGTGGCGCTGGTTCTATCGAAGGTTTTAACTCTCGGCAAAAGCAAAATTTTCTAAAGCCATCAATCCTCAAGATTTGGGGTTCTGAACTTCCCAGAGGTTCAGAGGTTTGCAAAGATATTTGTTGGAGAGACTGATTTCTCCCCTCTGGACAGAAGCTTTTGGGCTGAAGTCAAAATTTTTTTTGGACGGTTCAATGGGCCAGATCTAGCCTATGAGCCATTAGTTGATAATCCCTGTCCTTTTTCATCAGGAATAATTGATTCCATGGACACATCTTTTTCAATTTGACGGCTCTGGAGATGAAACGTCCTTCCTGCGTTGCTCACTTGAAAATGAAAATTGTGAAAAAGTGAAAAGTCACAAACATTGAAAATAGGAAACAGAGACGATGTGTTTCTACAGAAATAGACTCAGGCGGAGGCTGGAGATCTGTCACGCTTTGTCTCATGATTTCAAACCATCACAGTAATCCAGCAAAACAAACATCGGCTCCGATTCTCATAAGAGTTCAGTTGTTGGCTGAAGACTGAACCTGAATGTAATCAGGATGTTCTCCAGGAGTGAAGGATGCCGTCACTGCTGCAGCTTGTTTTCTTGGTTTCAGCCTCCTCAGATGTGACAGGTTTTTGCCTCTTTGTGTTGTGTTTACTGACAGGAAGTGATTTGATGTCGTCAAACTAAACCCTCAGTCTGAGGATGTTACCTCGGCGTCTGGTTAAATGATGTATTCCTTTTATTCAGCAATGTTTTCTGAGAAGATATCTTGGGGGGCATCGACTGGGGGGCTGGAAACAGTTCTGGTTCCGCAAGAATAAGGTTGGTTGGCTGCTCGGTTCCCATGTCCTGGTACTGTTTTTAAACTGTAATGTGAGAGACAGAGGAGAGTGGGCAGCAGAGAAGGAAGAGGAAGGGGCAGTGGGAGAGGATCGCAGTGACTGCAGGATACAAAAATCAAAGAGGAGAAGGGGACAATAAGACGAGGAAACTGAGGGTTGGGGAAACATCAGGAGGAAGAGGAGGAGGAAGATGAAATGAAAACAGTCAGGGAACGCCATGTGTCTCACGCTGGGCGTCATTATGTAACGTTACCTCCTGCCCACTGCTGATGGCAGAGGAAAACACAGAGAGAGGGAGAGAGAGCGGTGAATGGCTCGGACGTGGGTGGCAACAACAGCACCACAGAGGAAGAAGCAGCCACAATGACCATCACATCACAGACGGAAAAAAACATCCTTCTACCTCCCTGTAATTCCCAGAATTCTCCCTGCTGCACATGGTCACTGTTGGTCAGATCTGCTCTTAGACACGGAGACAAGATTGATATTTGTCTTCAGGAGGAGTTTTTGAGTCTCCTTTAAGCAGCATTTTTCTTGGTCCAAGACCTTTGATTCCTAATTCTCGTTTCCACCAACAGTGGGCAGCACCTGTTCCACTGATGTGGATGCGATTGTCTGTACTTCTTATTTTGCCAAATCCCAGGATGTCTCTTAGTGCCAGAGCTAGTCTTTGGGACAGACCTGGTACGGCGTCCTGCAGAAAGAGCAGGTTGTTGATATCGGTCTGCATCACCAGACTAGAGCCATGATTTGAAGGCCATTGAGCCCAAGGCTCTTTTACTTAAAGGACATATGTCCTGCAGTACGTAGTTCCAAACCCTTCAGAGAGGACATGTCTTTGCCAACAGGTCATCGGTAGAAATGACTTAAACTGTATATGAAGTCATCTGTCATTCACCTCCTTTGAAAAAGCATCATTTTTGCCCGTTGTGCCGGACGCCTCGTTAACATGTTAACATACGCAGGGTGGTCTGTGGTGGAGCCGCCGCCAGGACACGTCCCTCTGTGTTTACATGCAGGAGCAGTCATGCAGCGTATATGTGAGAATGTGTATGTGCTAAATGAGCTATGAAGGCAGATGGATGTCTGAACAGAGGCAGAGGGAGGGAGGCAGGAAGAGAACGTTGCTCAGAGTCTAGCAGAACCACCATAGGCCTCTTGGGGGCGTGTGTAAATCATTACGATATCGTGTCCGAGACTGAAATCGGATTATTAAAACAGCTCCGACCCTGGTGGTCAATCGTGGCTGCTGGGAGGTCGTCTCAGCGACGTTGTGAATGGTCGCTGCACCAAGTGTACGGTTCTTTTCACTCCTCTTATATAAAACCAACCCACTCCATGATCCGCAACATGATTCTCTGTGTGTCTATTCCTGGAAGATAGGATGACGAACGTTCTCTCTGGACAGGTGGAGAGACGGGAGAGCAGTGTTTCAGAGTTTACAGAGGAACTTGTGGACTCCCCCGTACAGTATGACATCATATGATTTTCACTGCAGGAACCTGTATCCGGAACACTGCACCATACCAAAGACAACTGGTATTGAAACTCTTTATCAACCCCTGCATACTCTAGACTCAAGAGTATTGTCAGTAGTAATACTGCTGTGGAAAGAATGTTGGAGCTCCGAGTTAAATATTTGTTCAAAAAAAGTCTTCTTTGTCTTGAAAAAAATGTTTCAATGATCTCTGGGTCATGACCTCGGATGAAATGATAACCTCGAGTGTTTTGATTCACACACTCTTCACTCTTTACACATCAACACGTGTTGTGTTCAGTGCCATTAACACAACCTTCATTAACATCTCAGCTCCTCCCCCCCCAGGCCCAGCAGTGCGAGGCTGCCAACGGAGAGGAGGGACAATTGCGAGACAAAGCCCTGTGTTGTAAACAGAAGATGAGAGAGACAGAGGGGGGAAGGCAAGGGTGAGGGAAGGCACATATGGAACAGGATGAGAGAAGGTGAGAGTCAGCCAAGAATCAGGAATTAACCCTGAGCAGGATCTGAAGGCTGTTATCTAACATGATGGACGACTCCAGCCTCCTTCCGTTCCTCCTCTTAAGATCTAATGAACAGTTGTATTTCCTTTTCCTAGACGGCTGTGTTGCTGTTAGCGGTCGTTCTCCTGTCGTAGCGGTGAAGGTCCTGTGGTTAGATTCAGAGAAGTGAAGGCAACATCTGTCAAACTTATAGCCTTGTCATATGACGCTCCTTGAAATAGTTTTGTGTTACGTCATTTCCTTTGAAATCTGAAGATGAAAACTGGTGTTGAGGCTCCTTTAACACGGACTATACCTTTATGGCAGACAGTTTATGAGAAATGGGAGTTGAGATTAGGGTTGAACCCTGGGAATTGACTAGGATGAGGTCTTCAGGTGAGACTAAGAACATGCAGATTGGCCTCTGGTGGAGGTCTACATCTGAGGGATAGTGATTTGTACAAAAAGTCTTTGGAGATCCTCCTTCATCCAGGTCTGTTATCCAGAGAAACTGCTCTAGAAGAATCTTCAAGCATAGTTTATTTCAACTTAACTCTTTGGATGTTTGGTTAGGGGTTTTTTGAGGCAGTGGTGGCCTAGTGGTCAAGGAAGGTTAGAATCCACCAACTCCCAGGTTAACACTGAGGTCCACTGGACATGGCACCGTCCCCAGGTGCTCAAAGCTGACATCACATTTCTTTGTGTGCAGTTTGTGCTTATCACAATGTCACAATGACATGGAGTTTGCTTTCCTTTCCTTTTTGGAGCAAAAGTAGAGTTGGACCCCCACACTGAGTCTTTTGTCCTTTGTCAGAGACTGTGAGAAACAATTAGAGACCATCATGGTCGCAACCACGTTGTTCTCCAAATTAGTCTTTCTTTATAAAAACGGTGTTGAATGAACTTCCAAAATCATCTTTATGGTTTTTTTGTGCAGCACATTTAGCATTAGAGAACTAGAATCACCCCGTTGCCCCAGCAGTGGCACTCTCAGCAACCTCCAGAGAGTGAGGGCATTTTCATGACACGGAGCTGTTGTGAACTGTTTTGTTCCTCATCACTGGCTCTCCGTGTGGTTTTGGATTGGTTTCAGTTTTGTATTCAGTTTGGAGTATGACTGGGGTCAACGTGGGAGGCTGGTCGATGGCACGCAGATGAAGAAGAACAAGAACAGGAGGGAATTTTTAGATACAAATAAGAGTTAAACTCCGGGCAGTGTGTGTGTGTGTGTGTGTGTGTGTTTGGGCAGAGTGTCAGATGTGAGCAGCAGGATGACTTCATCCAGTCTGTCCTCCATTATCACCAGCTCAGCTGCCGCTAACTGAGGTGTTCCCACAGGGATGAGGCCTTGTGTGTTTCTCTGCTCCAGACACAGACTGACCTCGTATGGCATGTTTGCCAAATGATCCCTAATCGGGTGGTGTTTAAGGACAGAGATGTGTGACGGTGCAGTGGTGACCACCTGAGGGTTGAATCACAGTTTTTGGTTCAAAACCAGTTGGAACTGGTAGATCCTGCTCTCTGACAGCATGAGAAGAACAGCGTCCTGATGTTTCCTTCATCTAATACAAATACTACAATTTTATCAGTGAATACCTTTAAACAAGAAAGTTCAACCAAACATTGATAGAATATCACTTCAAAAGATCATTGAGAAGCAGTGACCTTCAGTAAAAATATGTGCCATGAATTATTTCAGACACAATTCTTGTTATACTTTGAGACACAAGATATATTTAATGACATCTATATATATAGCTACTATATATATATGTATATATATATATATATATATATATATACATATATATAATTATATATATATATACATATACATATATATATGTATATATATATAATTATTATTATCTTTTGGGAAACCCCTTGTTATGGAATGGTTTTTCATCATATTTTTGTAACCCCTTGTCTTATAATCAATGTCATACCAATTCAGTGTAATCAATGTAATTACAACTGAATTGCAAGGATCCCATTTCAAAACCAGAGTCTGAAACACATCACAACTCTGGTGATATTTGTTCACTGCTGCCATCTTGTCCAAAGTCCCTCGTGTCCGTGGATTGGTGTTGGCCGTGGATTGGTGTTGACGGAGCAATAAGTCATTCCAGTGAGTCACTGCTAACTTTTGTTTTTAAACAAAGCGCCGCTCTGTTTCTTTGGTCAGCCTTTAATTACAGCCCTCTGTGCTTGTGCCGGACTTTGCGCTGTTGAAGTATTTATCTTCTGTGACGCTGCAGAAAGCGCCTGGTCACAGTGTTTTTGTCACCCCGGGTATGTGTGTGCAAACATTATCTGGTGTTTTCTGAAACTCTTTGGTGGCCAAATGTTCAGAATTCCCCATAGTAACTGAAAAACAAAACAAAAGGGAGCGTTCTCCTTATTTTCCCCCTCTCTGACCTCAGTGAGGTCTGAAACACAACGTTGAAGTGTGTGTTTTTGTTTGTCCCACTGCCAGACCACAGTGAACTGCCCTTTACCTCCTTAAATATTGACCCCTTGCAGCTCAATCTTCTGTGTCAGCGTCAACATGAGATACTGTTTTCTGACCGGATCAGCTTCCCTTTTGTAAACTCCATTATGGTGCTGCTGTTTAATATTGACTAACAAATATTAAATAAAGGAAGCTCCAGCCTTGGTTTAACTCCCACTCACAGCCTGGTAAAACACTTTTGTCTAAGTGTAAATGTTAACACTATTAGCCTTCTGTTTGGTTAAAAAACATTTTGTTTACAAAAACAGAACAGTTCCTTTGAGGTTAATGTTAATATTACATAATTAAATGACATTATAACAGATATTGCACCTTGAAATAATGCAGATTTGTTTATGTAACATTTTAAATGGTTTTAGGGGCGACGACGGTGACGAACGCAAGCTCCACTTTTCTTAGATCCTATTGGATAAAAAAACTGATCCAAAATCACGTGGCTTCCGTAAACATCCGGTCAACTTCCGGCAGTGTAAAAATCATGACAGTGAAGGCCCTCCCGGCTAGCGAAGAGAATAAACGTACATCTTTAAATAAAACATCTACATATACAGACAGCTGCACCAACGCGGAGTTACCGTCACTGTCACCGGGGAAGATGATTCGAACGCGGGGAGATTCCAGTACCGACGTGCTAACTGTTAGCTCCGTGGAGCCAACACTAGCTCTCCAACCGCTGTGTTTTAATTCTGACTTACGAAAACATGAACTGCAGCGATTCAACAACAGGGTGAGTCCGTGTTACATTATAGAAAAGATAATAACTGTCATCGTTCATAATGTCTGGGTTTACGTCACAGCTCATTGCTTTACGGCAGAGTTTAGTTGGTTTGTGATTTGTCCGCCGAGCCACAAGGTTGACAGATGAACGTATTTATATGTGTGTTGAAGTATTGTAGCAGCAGTGGAATCTTCTTGAAATAAGTTTGGTCCATTTTTTATGAAATACTTTGTGTTTCCATTGTCTTAAATGGTTTGTTTAGTGGTGGGTGTTTGGAGCTGCCAGTTTTTCTGCCTTGTTTAAAAATATATTTATATTGTTTTCCCATAAAAGCCAACATTAAGAATATTTTGCCATGTTTTGCATATACAAGGTCTTTTGTCTCAAGTCCTCTGGTGATAGTTTGACAAAAAGTTTCAATGAGGTAGAAGAAGAAACTTGTTTATTTTATTTTAATTCAATTTATATTCCATGGAGACGACCATTAAACATCTCCAAATGTGTCTTTGGGAGTTTATATAGCAGTAAATCCAAGTTAAACCTTAAATTAGAGACAAATGATTTGAATGAGGAGCTGATGATCAGAACATAAGATAAGCCGATTAAAAATTACCAAGAAAGTCCCTGCAAAGGCAGAGCAGTTTAATTCAGTCAGAACAAGGGATTATGAGGACAAGCAAATGGGAGGAAAATCAAACAGATTGAGGCCACAGTAAACAAGTGTGCAAACACAGCAGAAAAGGGAAGTGGAAAAATAGTGCAAGGTCTCGAGTTATGGTTTGGAGGAAAAAATGTTGAAGTCATGTGCTGGTAAACAGCGGGCGAGTCCTTGCTCACCCTATGAGTTAGCTGTCGGGCGATCAGTTGTTGGCAGGAGGACGAGGCAAATTCCTTCAAACACAAACACAGAGGAGGAGGGAGGATGGAGGAAGGATCCCCTGGAGGGTGCCAAAAACTGGTTTGTGTTTGTGACGTCACCCGGACTGCTGCGTTTGGGCAGCTCTGATTCTCTCTCTCTCTCTCTCTTTAACACACACATACCCCGTCTGAGCCGGGCCTTACAGGAATTCCCCTTTTCGTCACATTATTCTGAGGAAACCGCTGGCTCCGCCCAGCACCGCTGCACAGCCACAGATAATCGAGTGGAAATGCAGACTTGTGACTACTGTGTTTTGACACAGGACTCTTCTTTGTGTATGTATCTGTGTGTGTGCGATCTGCCTCAATGTGTGTGCTCGCCGTTCTTTCGCAAAGTTGCTATTTCTTCCTCAACAAAAGGAGTCCCTGACTGTTTTGTGCAATGAAACATCAGCAGAGTTCCCTGGTAAGACGTCAGACTTTTTATGTCCTTGTATCAACAAGCAACAACAGCAGACGTTGTGTTTGTCCGTCTGTAGCGGTGACAGTTGACAGTCCAGACCTCGGTTGTTATTCCATTCTTTGTCTTCTGGTTTCTCTACTTCTCTGCTGTCAGTCTGTGATTGAGTCAGTACAGAGTTAAAAAGCACAGACAGGAAGTAATGGCTGCAGTGTCAATCAAACTTGGAGTTGCACTTTGCAGTTACATGGAGACTGTTTAAAACAGACTAAAGGGTTTGACTGAGGACTTTTTGAACAAATGCAATGCTGATCCTTAGAGAGTAAAGAGATTTTATTTTTTTTAATATATTTATTTATTTATTATTTATTTACTTTTTAATTTTAGTCAACTAAAAAGTGCTCATTTAATTGTGATACAGATTTTAATTCAGTTAAGCTGCTTGTAAATAAAACTCTAAACTAATGTTTCTAATTAAAATCCAGTGCAGCCTAATTATTTGGATCATAATTTATGAAGGTTGGGAAAAGATTATAATGTTATGGATAGCATTCCGTTCCAAAGTTGTTTTTTAAATTATTCATTTAGTGTGTTGGTCTCAGAAAAACAAGCCTTTCTGTTTGTGGTAATTAAATTGACTTTTAAAAAAATAACTGCTTTTAAAAAGCTCTAAGGTTAAATCTTTATTTAAATCCATTTTCTAAAACTCTTGAGGATTGTGATTTTTTTTTTTCACCTGACCATCAACGTTGTGTCTGTGAATAGCCCTTTTCTGTCCTTACTGCTCCCCGAGTGGCTACATTTGAGGAAGGTGCTGTTCTTTGTCTCATGGTGGCGCTAAATATAACATGTAATTTTCACTACATTCTCTCTTGACCTCTCTGCTAACTCTGCCCCTCATGTGTCTCACTTTGTAAAAGTCTTTCTATTTTAATCCAGGCCTTGAATCTGATTGGTCAGTTAGAGATCCATGTTGAAGGATGTTGCATTTTCATGTTGTGTGGGTCTGATTGTGTATGGATTGTGTATTGTGCTTTGACCTTAAACCGGCCCTAACGTGTGGTTTGGAGATGTGGTGTGTGTTGACGATCGTCGAGCAGAAAAGAGGAGGCGGCGCTCATTTGTTTGCTTTTTGCCTTCTCTTCCACATTTGACTTTCTTTTCCGTTTTTTTGCTTTGCAAAGTTCATTCTTCCTTGATCAGCGCAAGTGAAGAGGTCACTCAGATGAGACAAGTTCTGTGGCCGATAGGAGGGACGATGGTCACATGCTCATCCATCCCAGTGGTGGTTGGATGCACAACCTGTATACACACACACACACGCACAATTCTATCCGCCCAGTAGATTTCTCGTTGTATCAATTTTTCACAGGGTGCCCACGCAGTCCCAATAATCAGTGGCCTCCAGTCGGCTGCTTCTTCCACCTACGGTTTCCTGCGGGGGCAGCAGCAGCAGAGCTCTAGAGATACAACGCTGAAAACACTGTCTTGCAGCCCCTGTGTGTGTGTGTGTGTTTGTGTGTGTGTGTGTGAGTGCTGGGCGAAAGAGAGTTGATCAATATTTCATTTGTTGACGGGGCGTTCGGAGCTCGGCTACAAATCATCGTGCGGGTGGAGTAATAGCACGATTAAATGTTGTTATTATTGAAAATGAGAGTCGGAACTCAAACAGGTATATCCTCATTTCCATATGGGCCTGTGTGTGTGTGTCAGTGTGTGTGAGTCAGACCTACACCTGTGCCCCTTTATAGCCATGTATTATTAAAAGGGCGTTTGCCCGATGCTGTACTTAATGCTGTATTATATATTTTTTTAACCTGTACCTGCTCCTGCTCTGTCATTTTCAGCTGTTTCATGCTGCGTATATAAACAACCACACTCTCATTTCCCCAGAGTATGAAGCAGAAACACCCCCCACCACCACCACCACCACCACCACCTCCTTCTCTCCTTTAACAGGAGGATTTATCACAATCAGCCGCTCATCTCTGGGCCACATGTATTACTATAAAATCATAGATAACATTTAATTGAATGCATCAAATTGTCCAGAATCGTAAACTCTTGTTGTTTATCATTCTTCATTTTCTTCTTCCACCACCGTCCATCTCCCCGGGAGACGTTTGGTCTCTGTCTCACTCTGTCATCGGGCCTTCATTCATCACATCCTTGTGTTTGGGCTCCGAACTCCTCTGTCCAGTAAATCCATCATCTTCTTCTCAGCACGTCTCCAAACCACCTCAGCTGCTCTTCCCTTTCAAATTGGTTTTTACCATTGTTGTTCCCTTTGTTGGCTCATTTCTGGTTCTGTTTTTACCCACGGGTAATATATATATATATTTTTTATACGCTGTAGTTTTATTTTCTACGGCACTGTATGGATCTGATCTTTTTTATTAACTGTTAGCAAACCTTCATGGTTTACTATGAAGACAGCTTCTTCTGCTTGTTAGTTGCTGGGTCGCAGGGCCAGCTGGTGCCACCCAAATCACATTGCACCATATTGTGAGCCTTCCTGTGGGTGGTGAGCCCACAAGAAGTTTTGTGGGTTGGGACAGTGCTATGGTCAGTGCATCTCAGTGGCAAAATGGCAGCTGGTGGATTTGAACCTGAAGCCTTGTGGACCCAAATCCGCTTCCTTAACCACTAGGCCACCAAGGCTGCCACAGTATAACAAAAATATCATACTCTGGCCAATAAACTCCACTGTCTCCACTTTGACGACTTCTTGCTCATCTCCTTGTTCTTCAGTTTAAACTGGACCAATGTACGACTGACCAGAAACCAGCTCAAGCAAACGGCCATCTGGCTAACAAGGGATCATTGATGGTAGAAAAGTTTTTGACAAGTCTAGATTTCTCAACACTAAATTATACATCTGAGAGTCAGTCGACCACACCCAGGTAATTTTACTGGAACTATTGAAGAAGCATACCACATCTGTGATTTCTCTGTTGGCGTTTTGTTGCATCCAATTTGTTGCAGCGTTTTTTTTTCCCCTTTGCCAGAGATGGTGACGCGTTTGTGTTCACAATGAAAAAGTACAGCATGTTCGAAAGGTGGACGTTTGTCAAGTTGAATCTGTCACTGAGTTACATGGTTGAAGTTGTCTTTTTGTCACTTTGTTTTTGTTTAAAACCTTTAGACTTAGAGTAAATTTTTCGAGAAGGAAATCTTTTCGTCTTATTATGGTCATCGCTTCCTGTCGTACCTTTCATTTGTTTGTGTTTTGACTTTCTGTCTCTTAGCCTTATGGGCGTGTCCTTGAATGTAAAGAATGTGTCAGCCGCTGACAGCCTTCATGGCCGTGAGCTGGCCAGGTTGCAGGAGCTCGGCCTCTCCTCCACGATCACAGATTAGAGCCAGGAAGAAAAGAAAGCTGTGGTAGAAAAGCCAGACTTCCTGTAAAGGTGACAGCAAGCTGTACACAGAACAGGCTCCTCACAGCTGCTGTTACAACTGCCAGAGGAGGACGTGTCCTTGTCCTTGCTAAATAACAGTCTTACTTTCACACGAAAGCTGATTGCGAGGCTTCGCTGAGTGACTGGGAATCTCTGGAATATAATATAACGTTGCGTGTGCATCTGCGACACCAAAGTCTAATCACACCAAAGGATAAATTGGATTTTAATCGGCGTTAACACAACTCAGACTTGTTGATACCAAACCGCTCTTCCCGCTCACAGCTGCTGCAGCTGGCAGAACCTCAGCCGCACTGCCGTAGTCTTCAGAGACGCTGCTGGAAACCATTAGCAGGGTTCAGGCATGTGCTTCGAGCCCTTCTGTGAGCTCCGGCTCTGCATCCAAAGACTGGAAATAATTGGGAGATGCTACTGTTTTCTGTCACAAAACACACCTATCACAACAAACAGATTAACAAATACATTCTAAAAATTAATTTTATAAATGTTAGAGTTAAAAATAAAAAAAAGCTTTTTTTTAATTTAGTGGAAAAACTACAAAAAGATGGCTCCTAATCTAAATATTTAAGAATGTATTCCAACAAACACTCGAGTACCATCATTGGCCTGTGAGCCACAGATTGAAAAATATTAATGTTAAATCTGAGGAAGAGAAAAAAACCCAAATATATTTTTGAAAAATCTGCTAACTGCTCATTAATAGACAGTGAGTGGAGATAACCTCAGCCTCAGTGTTTATTCTTTCGTCATTTTTTTTAACGTCCTTGTCGTTGCCAGCGAGTCGCTGTGCCGACTGTGGTGCATTTGATGTGTTATTATGTGTGTGTGTGTGTATTTGCACTCAGCCGGGTGGGTACAGCATTCTGTTGGCAACTTTGGAGTTACATAATTTCCGACTCTCTCCTGCAGAGTGAAGCTGCCGACTCTCGTCTCGTCAACTTCTGCCTCCTGTCATCTTTTTTTTTTTCATCTGTTTCTACCTTCGTCGTCCCTTCATCAACCTGTGATGCAGTTTAGGTTCAAACCCTAGAGTTTTCCTTCAAAGTCAAGTGAGAAGTCGTCCACACACACCTCCTGCTGCTCATGTATCTGCTGTTGCTGCAGCTGGTGGACGCCCATCTGCCCACACGACGTGGTCAGCGCTGGCATTGTTCTGGCTTGTTTGCTGGCAAACTGGCGTAGCGTCACGCATACTGATGACAACTCCACGCCAACAAGCGACACCTTCTCGCCTCCCCCTTCCTCCCCTCGTACATACGCAGGGGAGTGTTTCCACGAAACACATCTTCCCTGGAAAAATCCATCAGTGGCATCCTTTAATGAAGGGACGCCTGCCGTGCATATGGCTGCCATGAAAAGCTGCCACTACGCCGTTGATGGACGCCATGTGGTGCGTTGGGGCCCAGCGGGGGCAGCCTGTCCAGGAAAAACATGATCGTGTCACAGGCTGGCGGTGACGAGCGGAGACAGGGTGTGGAGACTGGTGTGTACTTGTTGTCCAACAGACACAGGATGAATCTCAGGGAGGAGTGTAAGACGTTAGCCAAGCGCTGTAAGGCCATTTCATGAGAACCTGAGGCGGCCACCAGGGCTGCTGTTGCTTCTGCTACGTCTGTTACATCTTTTCAGGCATTTTGCTCATGATGCTTGTTGTTGGACAGTCTTTAGAGACACTGGTGCAGATGTCCGTGGCCGCTATGACATGTCCATTATAATTGCGTGATTGACTAAAAATATAATGGATATTTTTTTTGTGTTAGCAGTGAAGTGTATCTGTGGAAAATCCTAGTAGATCTACAGACCACTTTTAGCCTTTACAGCATGCTAATCATTAGCTTATTCACTAGCATTGCTAAACCTCTATCTTTTAGCACTACCCTTTGGTCCAAATCTTGCTCCATTTTATTTATGCTTCTATTTTCTTTTGTAAATTCGCTGTAAATTTTCTTTGCTTGCAAAATGTTGGCGTTTTTTTATCTACACAACATTGATTTTTTTTTTGTAGAACATTGTTGGTTTAGCATAGTTCAGTTCCCATGGGATGACCTTTATGTCTGATGACTGTTCACAGCTTGACCGTAGTAGCATTAAACTTGATGGCCCTTTCTTTGGCCCCTGGGCCATACGTTTAAAACCTTAAATAACGTTAAATAATCATGTGCTAATTTGAAAAATTAGCTTTTTTGCGCTTCCACTCCTGTTGTCGCACCCACTTGAAAAGTGAACCATGTGCAATCAGACTGGGAGGTGCATACAGGACCTTGTGGCTGCTCACAGGTCACTCTCATGACAACACCTCCCACCGCTGTCTCCTGCAGTCCACTCCTCGTCTTGTCTAGAGTTCCACAGTAATTGTGTTTACATCTGTCCCCGAGGCCCAACATGACGTCACTGTTAGGAACCGCTCGATCCCGACGCCCTCCCGATGGGAGTTGATCGCCCATGAGCTGCGTCTGTGGGGGTCACTCAGTGGGAGGGGAAGCCCATCCGAGTTGATTAAGAGGTTTGTCAGATAATGATCTGCATACGGGCGCAGATATATGCGCCCGCTGATGAGCCGCGGCGTCGACTGGCCTCCAGGAACTGGACGTGATGAACCCAAAATGCTCCGAGGAACTGGGTACCTGTCGGTTTAATGATCGGCCATATTAGATGGCAGCTCAGTGGGTTGTCGAGGCTTCGGCATCAGGGCGCACAGTGACACCTGCCGCCTCAGTCCATACCATTAATGTCTTCAAAGTTTTCTGGAACTGGAATTGGAATTGACTTAGACAGGGATATTTGTCGGTAAAGCAGTAGTTGCAGGGACTTATATTTAGGAACGATATTGTATTCAATATAGAGATTATACCAAAAACACTGGGTTTTAAAACAATTACACAATTTTGACCCCTACATGTGCAGTGGATGCACTGATAGCTCACATTCTGTCCCACAAAGGACATATTCACGCTCCATAAAAGCTGGATTTTATTCTGAAAATCAGCTCCAACTTCATAAACAATTGGTTTTCGGTAAAATGTAATAGTTTGTGGCACCGCCATGAGTTTCCTGGAGAGCAGTGTAAACAAGAGTCATGCCTGTCGTTAATGATGTCAGGCAACTTTATTTTCTTGTGCAAACACAGGTTGGTTTGTCGGGAAACAGAATTTTTTTCAGTGGAACTGGAGCCAAACATTGGATGAAAGATCTTTTATTCTGGAAGTTTAAGTTGTGCTGCTGTCTGAAGGGGATGTTTACATCAGCCTTAAGGGTCATTTAATTTATCACTTTATCATCATGGTGAAAACTACAAGCTTAACCTTTTATGTATAAGGTTTCATAACAGTAACAACTTTATTTTGCAAATTCAAGCTAATTTGACATTTTAATTCTTGCTATGACTCCCTGTTCTTATCCGTCGTTATTTTTCGATATTTTTCCAATGTTGTGGATCATTTTCAGCTTTCACTGAGGTTTGTTGTCCCAGAGTCGATCGTTATCAGCTTTAACTCAACTCTCCTTTCACGTCCTACACATGATTAATCCTCTCTGTAGTTATTACTGGAGCCGTGGAGTTTAAATGTTCTCCCCACTCCACCCTCCATCTCCGTGGTCATGTTCCATAACCTGCTCTGGTTTCCATCACCCTTCAGCAGCAGCAGAGTTTTATGTACATTCCTTCCATTGTTCTGCCGTGGTTCCAGGACACTTACACAGATTTCATATGTCACCATGAAAAAAAAAATCCCCACAGCGAAACATGGAGCCGTCACCCAGACCACCTTGGCCACACAACCACAGGAGGGAAATGGGATCGACCTGGTAATGGTTCCCTGCTGTCTTAATAACTGGGGAACAGTGGAGGGAACATGTTTTTGTTTCTTTTCAGTCAGGCTAACCCTGCTTTGTCCCTAGATTTCCACTCATTTCGCTTCATCTCACCTCATCTTTTTTTCCGAGGGTCTCAACTTCATGGTTGTCACTCAATGCATAGGGTCTGGTTTGTGGCTTCTTATATAAGGGAGGTATTCTGATCCATAATAGCCCATTCTCAACCACTAATAGGATTTTTTGTTGGGCAGTAATCACTTGTTCTTTGGTTTCGCTAAACATGCAGTAAAGGAAAAAAAAAATAATCCAGAACAGTTGCTATACTTTCTAACAATTCACCACGGAAATAAAAGAAAAACTGAGTCCACGGTCGACAACTGCTCAGGAGCGTTTTTGACAATAAACAAAATAGATAAAAATAGTAACATTATTGGGAAAAAAAATAAAGACGTGGTATTTTAATTGCAAACAAACACAGAAAGTCAGCGAGTTTGAGAAAATTGGTGACACACACTTAATAGTTCTGGGCAACAAACCTTTAGGAAGTGTAGTATCCCAGACACAGCGTATATACTCTTGAGTTGGCATTCACTTACATATTTGATTTACATTGTTGTTTTTTTTCACCTGCTTTTTCTGTAACAATAAAGTGAGAAATCTTTTTCTTGAACCACCAAAATAAACGTCTATTATCTGAGGTTGCCTGGTTGGTAAACTTTGGTTGGTAATTTGTGGAAAACTGGAGGTTTCAGCGTCAAACTGTAGTGGAAGCTCCTGGAGCCTGTGTGTTTGGTGCAACACCATGCCAACAGGGTTGTCAGAACAAACACTCAGCCTACCTGGTTTTTTGTGCGAGGGCGTTCTGTGTGTGTGTGTGAATACAGCTGAGATGGAGGAACTACACACAATCAGACAGAGGCTGCTCCACATCTGCATGTGTGTGTGCTGCGTTCCACTTACGTTCTTCTGGCAGGACGCCTTTGTCTCCGCTGCACGGCAGTGCGGGCAGGGGTGTGGACGCGTTATGTAATCTGAGGATGAGGTCTGGGGGAACACAGGAGAGAGGGAAGAGGATGGAGCTCTGGAGGGGAAGTCCTCGTGCATGGGTTTTTTTGGGGTTTGTGGTGAAAAAATCCTTTTTTTTAAGCTTTCTTATTTCTGCAGAGGAAATCATATGTCAACTCTTCCCCTCTTCCTCCATCTCCTCCCCCCTCGTCCTGATATTCCCGGCATTGCCCTCTAATTTTGGGAACCAGAAAAGAATGTCCTCGTCACCCTCCATTAAATGTTTATGTAATCTAGAACAGGATTGTTGCCACCGCTCCTCCAGGACTCCTCTGGACTTTTTCCGCCCAGTTTCCATGGTTCTGGAAAACCTGCTCCACCAGTGGCATCCACAATCATTTATTTAGACCCAGGCTTATTGTCAGCACGCACCACCATAGTATTACATAATATGGTGAACAAGGCTGCAGTATTCTTTTATATGCATTCTTATATCAAGGGCAATGCCAAAAAACTAAATGAACTATAAACAGTATTAATGTAAGTCTGTAAACATTTCCCGTAAAAAGAAAAAAATAGGAAAATTCCTAAAACACTAGGGAAAAAAAGGAAGAAATTATTTCAATGCTGCTAATGAAAAAAACAAACTAAATCAAAAACTTGACCTGCTGCATCGTGGGTAATGTGCATGATGTTTATGAAGAGGTGAATTGTCCTGACAATTTGACACAGAACTTCACTGATTTGACTGTTTTTCAAACCTAAAGTATGGATCCAACCTAATCTTCAACTCATATATTTTATCAACTGTGTGTGTGTGCGCACATGTGTGTGTGTGTGTGTGTGTGTGCGTGCACAGTTATGTGTGTGTGTGTGTGTGTGTGTATCCAGATCTGCTCCCTTTTATATTCCTCCAGGTTTCCATACTGTCAGGGTTCACTCTGTGTTCTTCCTCGCGTGTGTGTGATGGTTGATCTGTTCCTCATTTTAAAGACCTTCCTGCAGCTCCACAGCTGTGGAGGAAACATCTCCAGGATTGTTAGGGAACGTTCAGCGCTGCAGCACCACAGTCAGTGACAAGTCTTCTCCCTTTCCTGTGTTACAGATAAAATTGAAGAGGCACAGAAAGAGCTCAAGGACCCTAAAGCCTCACAAAAAGGTAAGAATGGAATAAAACCTTGTTGAATATTATTATTAAAATATAAATGTTATATAAAATATAAATGGAAATTGTTGACTCGCTGTGGCAACCCCTGAAAAATGGGATAAGTCGAAAGGAGGAGAAAGGATTTTACATCATAAAAAAGAGCAATAACAATCAATATATTTGTCTAATATTTTTTATATTTGATTTCAAAAAACATTTACAGTTCTGAAATTATAGCTCAGTTTCTACCGAGGTCTGAATCATTCAAGCTGTGTTTGTCGTCACCTTTACTTTTCTGTGGGCTGATTTTTGGTCGACTTTTATTGACTTTATTTTGGTTCAGGTTGTTTCCATGGTAACGTTCGGTATATTTCTGGCAAAGTTGCAAACACTTTTGGATTAACTTTTTTTTTTTTTTTTTTGTCTAGCTGTCTTGTTTGTAGCTATTTTTTGGCATTTATTCAGCTGTTTCTAGTTATTGTTTTAATATTTGTCTATGTTTTGTAATTTTTTTATTTCAACGAGAAAAGTTTGAGGAAACATGGTGGAGTTTGAAATGTCTTTTGAACAAACAAGGTTGAGCCTTGACTCACCACTCTGAGGTTTGGAACCTTGAATTCAGACGTATAAAAACATTTCAGTCTCAACACGCAATGCATTCTGATGTAACTGACCTGTCACTCAGAATAATCTAGATAATCACCGCTATTCAAATAGTCATGCTTTATGGTATCGACTGGAACAAACAAAAGTTACGATGAAAATCCCAGGTTTTGGACTTTACAAGGTCAGGTCAAAGCTGGTGAGGTGGTTTTATTTGCTGATTGAGTCACAGCTGACAGCCGTTTGTCTCTGTTTATGAAGGAAAAACCTGAGGTTCAAGACCATATTTTAGATTTTCCGCTTTTGTGCCCGTGGAGGCAGGGAGAAGACCACGATGACTTTCCCGGGTGTTTAATTGCTTTATTTAGAGAAATCAGAGTGTTTGTTTGGAGAGCGCTCAGTGTGTCGCCTCACAGAAGGCTCAGTGGTTGCATGTTTGTGTGGAGAAGGGATTAACCTATGTAAAGACGAGGAACCCTGACCTCATCTCGGGAAATACCTACACAAGCCAGGAAAGTGTGACGAGGCCGGCGCGGCACTGCTGAACATTATGCAACATGTCCTTGAAAAACTCCTGCTGCTCTGAGTCATCAGTGAACACACACATGACGATGGAACACCGTGGTTTGGGTGTGGCCTCTTTTAAAAACAGAGCTGCATTATTACTGGAATGCATCGTTGAATGCATGCAGTTTGTCATCAGTGTTGGGAAACATTCCGTCTGATCAGGTCGACGCTATTGTCACGTTACGTCACGTCACCTGTAAGAAAATAATGCAGGGTTTGTTTTTCATTTTTTTTTTTTTTTTCTTGGTCTCACGTCACAGGAATAAAGACATGCCTTAAGATACCTTAAAAAGAAAGTTAATGTTTGGAAATGGAAACTTTTGCACAATTAGGAAATTTTTGGTTACAACAAGCTTAAAGAGAATTACACCATTAATTGCTCGGGAAAATTGTTTGATGAATTAATAAAATTTAGTAGTGCATTTTAAATTTAAATAATTGAATTAAATTTTATGTTATTTTAAATTCTAATTCAAAACTTTAATAACAAGTTATTTAAATATGATAAATGATATATATATATATATACACACATATTTAAGGAATGTGTGTGTTGTATATAATAATTTATATATAATATGTACATACATATTCAAATATCTATATTTTTATTTATGTAAAGTATACATTTTAATCTATGTATTTTTGTTAATTTCTTATATATGTAATATGTTTGTATATATATTTATATATATATAGAGAGAGGCACATAATTGATGTAAAAAAGGACTTTATTTTTTTTTATTATGTGTTAATTTATCAACTGTGACATTGCTTTCCTGTAAAAAATTCACACATTGGTCGTATTTTTCTCCGGAACACTTGTGATCGCCCTGTCTTGTTTCTCTCTGTCCTCAGGTATACCTGAAAGTAACCGCAGAAATGCGGATAGTATAAAAGGCCTAAAGAGGAAAAAGATTGTTGCAGAGAGTCAGCTCAAGAAAATCCCTAAATCTCCAGTGAAGAAGCCCCTGCAGTCCAAATCATCTGAGGCTGCACTTCACGGAGCATCCTCCAAGGAAACTGTGCCCTCTGCAGGCAGCCCTGCCAGCAGTCCTTCCACAGTCGTTTGTAGCAAAGTAGACCACGATGACCCACCTGTTGCTCCGCCCCCCGAGGAAGGATCACCTGCTGCTGACGCTGAACGGTTGAAGAGTGAAGAAACAGCTTCCAGGCCACCATCAGTGGAACACACCGATGTTGAGGAAACCTCTTTGAGCGCAGCCACGGTGTCTCAGTCCAAAGACATCCAGAGCCCAGAATCCTGCCCTGGAAGAGCTTCGTACCACAGCAGTGCTCCACTTGATGTTCTGCTCAAAGCCATGGAGCCGGACTTGAGTACACTTGCAGAGAGAAAAAATGCCTTGCAAGTGGCAGCCATTGGACCACCAGTCCCCACTCTTCACGCTCAATCCAGTGCTGAATTAGCTGCGATGCCAGTCAACGTTAATCTGCAGCCCCACACTTCCCATTTGCAGACGTATTACATAGACAAACAGGGAAACGTTATTGGCATCGCAGCACCTCTACAGGGAAGTGTGCAGGCAGCTACACAGGGTACGCCACAGTTCATGCCTGTGGTTTCAAATGCTGAAAATCCTGCCTTGCACATGAGCTTTAACACAGGACCAGCCGCTTTAACTCACGCACCCGTTCCCTCTGGGTCCAGTACTTTGCCACAGAGCCAACCGCCTATTGTGCAAACATGCCAGTCTCTCTCAGCCAGCGTTCCCAGCACCATCCAGGTCCCAGTTACACCTGGCAGCAACCAAGTCCAGGTGGCCACTGTCATGAACTTTGCTGCGGAACAGCTCTCCAAGGAACAAAAGCCTAAAAAGCCAGGAAAGTATGTCTGTGAATACTGCAGTCGGGCTTGTGCAAAACCCAGCGTGTTACTCAAACACATCAGGTCCCACACGGGGGAAAGACCGTATCCTTGTGTGACCTGTGGCTTTTCTTTTAAGACCAAGAGCAACCTATACAAGCACAAGAAGTCTCATGCTCACGCCATAAAACTGGGTCTAATAGCGCGCTTTGAGTCTGGAGGTTCATCGCTCTCCCAAGAGTCAGATAAAGCCCTTGGGGCACATTCAGAGATTGAAGAAAGTGGAGACAGTGACGAGGAAGGCAGTACTGCAGACTTAGACCCCGACTCGTCCCAGAGCAGTCTGGCGGCCTTGTCTGAAATCAGTTTACAGAACACAGGTACCAACCAGGCTAGCCATTGCGAAGGCGAGCCACCAGCAACGTTTGACCCAGTCAAAACAGGATCAGGCCAGAGGGCCTTTGAGCCAAAAGTGACAGCAGCTCTTCCAAAAGTTGTTGTATATCCAGTAAATGTCTCCCCTCAAAGGGCAGACAGCCCGAGGGTCACAGGTGCCGCGCCAGAACAGACCGCAGCCGCACAACGACAGCGGGACTTCCAGACGGCCAGTTTGAGGTCCAGCGTTACAGTCCTGTCATCCCTGAAGGAAGTGGACGGTACGAATCCCTCACTAGATACTGTGAGTGAAGACGAGGACCAACAGTGTAAGTCCCCACTGTTTGGAGGACATGCTCAACTTCAGAGGCAACAAGCAACAGACTTTTCCCAGCAGCAACAGCCCAAGTGTCTGCTCAGTCCACGCAGTCTGGGAAGCACAGATTCTGGCTACTTTTCGCGATCTGAAAGTGCTGACCAGGCGATGAGTCCACCTAGCCCATTTGTCAAGATTATTCCGCCGGTTGACATTGACATTGCGAAGAACCCACATCCCAGTCACCCACCTGTGGTTGCCACAGTAATGCATGTAGCAGCTGATTCAAAGCCAAGAGCCTCTGTTGGACAGATGCGTCCACCTTTGGAGACCAAAGCACTATCCCTGGAGGAACGGATCTCAAAGTTAATATCTGATAATGAAGCAGTAGTTGACAACAAGCAGCTGGACAGTGTCAAACCACGAAGGACTTCACTTTCAAGGAGAGGAAGCATAGATTCTCCCAAGTCATACATATTCAAAGACTCCTTTCAGTTTGATCTGAAACCAATGGGGAGAAGGTCCAGTTCCAGCTCTGACATCCCTAAATCTCCATTTACCCCCACAGATAAATCTAAGCCAGTATTTCTCCTCTCAGTTCCTTCTCAATACCCACCCATGGATTGTCTGCCAATCACAAGGAGTAACTCGGTGCCAACCACACCTGGACACTCTGCACTTCCTGTTAATGTTGCCCCTCTCCCCCACCCTCTGCGAATTTGCCAGTCATTTGATGAGAAGTTCAGTTCATTGAATGACGATGTATTTTCATCCACCCCAGCAACTCCAACTTCAGTAATGCACTCTCGCATGTTAGTCAGACAAGTGGCAGTGGAGGACTTTTCTACAGCTGAGGGACATGGTCTTCCTACTGTTCGCTCTATGGATGAAGGCTACCATGGTCCAAGTAGTTCTGCTGAGGTCATGCAAAGAAGCAGATCTTTTGAGCATGGTCAGGACAGACACAGGAAGCCTCTGCAGAACAAGGGGACAATGTATGAATGTGAAACTTGTCGCAAGCGGTACAGAAAATTAGAGAATTTTGAGACTCACAAAAAATTCTACTGTTCTGAGCTCCACGGCCCAAAGTTCAAGCCAAATGCTGTAAAAGAAGCTGATCAAGATGTTTTTCACGTGGGCGTGGCTCCTCGATCGTCCAGTGGCTCAGGAATCATTGATCAACAGACGTCGATCAGAAAAAGAAGAATAATGAAAAGTGTCGGAGACGAGGATGATCAGTCACCGACGGACACAAATCCACCTTGTCCTGTTGCCTTTGACGTCCCAGCAGCGGGTCAAACTTACGCACAGCATGCCCTAAAAGTGGACATTCAGCCTAAAGCCAGTCAGTCTAAGCAACCTCAGGTTCAGCTCATTGCAAGAGGTATAAATACTGCAGAGTCCAGACTGTCGCCAATTCGAGAGACCCAGATTAGCTCTTCAACTAAAGTTGAAATGCAAAGACAAGGCAGTGGTACATCGGTCATTAGACACACCAACTCTCTCAGCAGACCCAATTCATTTGAGACAGAATCAATGGATAGGGCTTCTCCCGTTGACCATTTGGAGAGAGAAAAAATGAATAAACCTAGGCCAAATGTTTTGGCTGATAAGACTCACGAAGAATTATGTCTGTCTCTTATACACATTTTGAATCCAGCCTCTCTCGAAGCTTAAGCCGAGATAGTAGCCTTTCTCGATGTTCCAGCATCTCGGCCTCTTTTGACAGGGATGAACCGTCGAGATCAGAGAGTCCCTCTAGAGTGGAGTCTGTTGCCAAAATGGCCGAGCCCCAGGGCATGTCGATTGCCTTTAACACTCTGGGTGTCCCTGGAATGATGAGACGTGCCGCGTCAGAGCAGATCACTTGTACACAACCATCTGTGGAAATTTCGTGTGATTACCGCAGCAAATCTTTTGATTGCGGCAACGTATCTCCGAGTAGATCCCTATCACCAGCTGGCCAACAAAAAACCCAAGTTTCGCAGGTGCCACTTATTGAAAGGAGACGGGGTCCACTGGTGCCGCAGATGTCATTAAAAATTGGCCCCGAAAATCAGCAGCCTGTTCGGAAATCCATCGTACCTTTGGATAAAGCTCCCATGACGAATGTTAGCTCTTTAGCTCAAAACAGAATGCAGCAGATTCATATTGCCAACAGACGTCCATTGGTTCAGCCTTTTATTTTGCAGAAAGGGGAGTCACCGCTGCAAATGAATGAACAGATGGTGCAGTGTATTAATTTAGGCAGCCCGACTCAGCAGCCTCAAGTTCATGGCCTTCCACACCCTTGGCATCAGACCTCCAGGGTTCAAATGTGTCAAAAGACGCAACAACCAATGAACCAAGTGTTGGTTTGTCGTGAGAACGTCCAAAGCAAAACGGCGTCTTCTGAAGAAAAGACCTTTGTGCCCAAATACCAAATGCAGTGTCCAGCCATGAGAGCATGTCAAACGTTTTCGTTTTCAAACACACAGGGCGCTCAGATAGCGCTACCCGTCTTAACGATACCCATAGCCAATCCAATGTTGAGCATTTCAAAGTCACCAGACGCAGTGCAAAATGTCTACGTTGCTCAAAACAACCAACCTGGGGCTGAGGTGAAGACGCAAACTGTAGTGTTATCCAGAGAACAGCAAAGACCCTCTTTTGACCAGACCCCAACACCTCATATGCCGTTGCCACAGATCCTGATTACCCACGAGCAGATGCACTCAGCTCCCTCCGCCCCAAACAAAAACAGCCTTTCTTCCTCCAATAGCACAGACGATAGTCACTCTCTGTCTTCTTCCAAGAAAGATCGAACCCCAACTCAAGCTCCTAACAGCCACTATGAGGAAAGAACTCCTCCTCACGGGTCTTTACAGTGCGCACAAAAACTTGCGTCAGTGACTCTGTGCCCCCAGCAGGAACCCACCGCTTCAAGTAAACGAATGCTTTCTCCTGCCAACAGTTTGGACATCTACATGGAAAAACATCAAAAGCGAGCAAAAGACGAGCACGGTGTGGCCTGTATGACCGACGGCAGGTCAGCCAACTACCTGAACTCCAAGATGTCTGAAGTGACCAGGCAACGGAAATTTATGCTGGTGAGACAGGTTTGCACCACTGAACCGGTGGACAGTCCAATCGAAACTAAAGCTCCTCCTCTGCCCGAGGTTGAGGTCGAGGCTGCGAAGGATTCTGAGGCCACGGATGATGTGAAGCCCATGTCACCAGACAGCACTGGTCTAGAAAAAGACACCAGCACCGTCATTCATGAGGCAAACCAGGTTGTGATTCCAACACAGAGAGTACAGAGTGTTTCAGGCGTCACAGCCGGCGACACAACGAGGCCCCATGAAAAAGCTGAGGAGCAAAGGTGGACGCCAGCCAAATGCCCCATTAAACCCTCCAGTTTCCACGCAAGCCAAGTGAAACTGACCACGTCCGTGTCTGTAGTCAACACCAAAGACAGTCACCGTCTTTCCTTCCCGAGTCTGAAGACCACTACAACGTTCACGTGGTGTTTCCTAATGAAGAGGAAACCTCTTCACGTCCAACAGACAGACCTAAAGACGTCTGCATACGCCACATGGACTATAAGTCCCAACAACCCTAACCCCCTGGGGTTGCCCACCAAGGTGGTCATGTCGCTGTTTGACTCCAAGCAGAGCTCCAAGAAAATCCACTACACCTCAGCCATAAAAACAAACGGGAAGTGTGACTTTCTGACGTATTCAGGGAAGCTGAAGGATGTCATGCAAAGGGTAGGAACTGATTTTTGGAATTGTTTCTTCACACCATGAACTGTCTATGAGAAGGTGCCAACAATATTGACTCGAATGAGGTCATAGATTCTTACATAAGGATGTTTGGCTACTATGACTAACGCTCTGTGTTGAATTCCACAGCTACAGGGAACTCAGCGTTCAATGTCGGCTGAAGGCAGAACCAAGTCCCAGCCGGAAAGTCAAACCAGCACCGACTTGGATAAAGACCTCGGGTCCAAAACGGAACCAAGACGAGTCAAAATCTTTGACGGCGGGTATGATCTCAGCGGCCGGTGACTTTTCCTCTTCAACGCCGACTGCGTCTGTCTTTGTTCTAAATGTCGGTTCTACCCCCGCAGATACAAGTCCAACGAAGAGTACGTGTACGTACGTGGGCGAGGGCGTGGTAAATACATCTGTGAGGAATGTGGAATCCGCTGTAAGAAACCAAGTATGCTGCGCAAACACATCCGCACCCACTCTGACGTCCGGCCGTACCACTGTGTCCAGTGTAACTTCTCCTTCAAGACAAAAGGTTCGACCTGTTTATTTGTGATTGAGTTGGAAACAAAAAGTGTGAAACATAGAAAAGTTGAAAAATGTAAATGTGTCAGAGTTTGCTCAAAGGCTCATTTCCATCGGCCGTAACTCTGTCAGAGGTTAAAATCCCTGCAGGGTTTGCATATTCACAAAGTCCCTTCGTTTCATCTAAGCTCCAAAAGATGGAAGTAAAAATGAACTTTGAAAAATGAATATTTTAGGAAAAAAATGAAAAAACTTTTTTTTAAAGATTCATAATCGGTGAATCCTGAAAAGTTAGTTAGTCAACTTAACGAGAAAAAAAAAATAAAAAGGTTGATAATCAATGTTAATTGTAAATTGTATCTGTTATTCAACACTTAAAACATTTTGTGCATTGATCACAGTCGACACGTTTTGAGCAAAATACACCTGAACAGACATCAATAAACTTTTCCAAAAACTCAGGTTAAGGTAAAAGACAGACTTCAGGTAAATCCCTGAGTTGACGGATCAACCCCGTTCTTTCAAAGTCCAACAAAGTAAAATGAAGAAGTAAATAAGTCAAATGAATTGACAAGAGCTTCAACAAACCCTCGTGAAATCGATCCGCGGTTGCACTTTTCTCCCAGTGCTGCTTCCTGTTGTCTTTTGAAAAGTTTTGAAAATGAAATAGGTTGTTTTTTTTTTCGTCTCTCAAACCAAGACAGTATGATTCACCCTTCTTTATCCAACTTGCCTTCCCACGCTGCACTGCAGCACAGCTCTGGGTGTCAGAGCAGCCCACGTTCATTTAAAAATGTCTTTATCACTTACTCACCCTTTACATTCACTGACTGCATTCTCTTACATAAACCCCTTCTGCGCTATTGTTCGGCCGCTGCCCACCCGTGTGACCCTCCTGCCTCTCCCCCCTCCGTTCCTAATGTTGCAGGAAATCTGACCAAACACATGAAATCCAAGGCTCACAGCAAGAAGTGCATGGAGATGGGTCTGCCTGAGGGTCTGACCGAGGACCAGGACGCGGAAGACTCCGGTACGGACTTTTATTTTCTCTTCTTCACCTGTAGAGGGCCGTTCTAGGGAGAATGTTTCCTTTTCTTTAAATAGCCTTCCTGTAAAAGACGCCACCAGATCAGCGTTAAGACCCTGGACGGTCCCTGGCTGTGTCTCTGTTGCTATGCCGATCAATGGCTCTGCCACGGTCTAATTAAAAATGCAGCTTCTTCCCCCGTTAACTCAAAGTACATGTGGGCAGCGTTCACAGCATTTACAGAGAGGAAATTGCTGCAGCTAATTTTAGAGAGATAAAAAGACAGAGAGAGAGAGAGAAGAAGGGAAGGGAAGGGGGGAGGAACAGAGGGAGGGAGGGAGAACAGTGAGTGAAAGCATCCTCTGCTCCTGGTCTCTGAGCTGTGATGGAGCTCCAGGTTTGGATACAGTCGAAACAGCAACAGTGTTTGTGACTTGACGCGGAAAAAGTTGTTCTGTTACTTCGGCTTCGAAATGAAAACTCTTAAATTAAATGTTATAAAGTTATAGGTGTACAGGTGATGATCCAACATCACCTAATTAACCATTGTTGGGTGTTTCCGCTCTAATGAAGTGTGGTAGTTTCAGTGTAATACTCTTGCATTCCAGCAGGTGGCAGCAGAGGCTATGAATGTCTGTTAAAACAATAACGTTATTGCTGCGCGACCGCGCTACACGCAACAGTGACGGTAACACAGTGCTTCTCAATCTTTTTCTGTTACGCCCCCCCTAGCAAGAAGAAAATTCGCGCCCCATCCCCCACTCTTTGCCGCAACTATAAATAGCATTTGTCTATAAAATAGTTCTAGCTACACCTCTGCATAACATCGTATCCTTGTTAACATAAAGAAAACAATAAGAGAGAGATATAGTTCAACTTATAACGATGTGTAATTACACTTTATTGTAGTACGGTGGAAAAATACCATGTTCCCCAGGGTCACATCCGCCCCCCTCATCATTGCATTGTGCCCCCCCAGGGGGGCCCGCCCCACACTTTGAGAAGCACTGCCGTAACAGCAAGTGACATTAAGATGAGGAAGTGACAGTGATGGAGAAGTTTTATTGAACAGGAACCTGGACAAAGTTCTGACCCAGATGAAGGTCCTAGTTTCAGTGGTGGACAAAAGACAAACCATCATAGATTTGGTAAAAATGTTTTTACGCCGGATGCCCTTCCTGACGCAACCCTCACCATTTATCCGGGCTTCGGACTGGCACTAAAAACCACCGGCTTGTGCCCCCTAGTGGCTGGGTTAATTGGGAATAAATACATTTTCAACGTAAAAATTGTGTCACGGTTCAAAAAAGGATTCAAACGTTTGCAGATGATGTGAAATTAAAGGCAGTTGTAGGAGGGAGTGTTGGAGGAGATGGTACTACAGGTTAACCTGGAGACGTGGACTGTGGAGAAGAGAGAAAAAAAAGGAACAGAAACTTGTCAGGTTTCAGTAAAGTTTGAGACGAAACCTTTAAATAAAGTTATTCTGAGGTTTGAGTGTTGAGAGAAAACGTGAGCAGATGTTTTAACAACCCATCATCTCCAGTCATCGAGGTGTGGAACGTTGACCAAAATCCGTCCACGTTCCTCCACAGCAGCAGCGTCAGTGACTCATGTTCCTAAGAATAGTCCTCCCTCCCACCCACTCACCCACTCACTCACTCCTCTCCCTCCCGTCTTCAGGAGACCGCAGTCAGGTGAGCAGCGCCGACCGCCAGGACTCTGACGGAGACGACTCGGACGGCCCAGAGGACGAGGAGAATGACGACAATGAGGAGGAAGAGGAGGACAGCCAGGCGGAGTCGGGCCTGTCCACCAACCCGTCCGTCTCCGCCAGCCCTCAGCACGTTCCCTCCAAAGAGTCCGATGTCCCCCCCAGTGCCCTGCTGGCACAGATGTCCATCAGCTCCGTGTCCCTGCCTCCTTCCCAGCCCGCAGCTGCGGAGTCCTCCGCCCCAGAGTTAGACTCTGTCCCCATGTTGAGCCCCCTGTCCCTCAGCAGTCAGGCCCCAGTCTCTGTCCCCTGCTACAGCCCACTCCCTCCCACTGTCACCTTGTCCGAGTCCTGCACCTCAGACACGGAGTCCGTCCACATGATGAGTCCAGTGTCCCCCTGCAGGCAGATGTCCATTGATTACCCCGACTTTGACGTCCCTCCCAGCCCCCCAGTGGCAGGGAAGAGCAGCAGAGCAGGACAGGTGAGACCGGTGTCTTCTCAGTGTGTCAGTGTCTCTGCATCCGTCTGTCCTGTCCTGTCCATACCCTCTGATCCCTGCATGACCGCATGACAACACCAGGTGAATACTGCACTGGTTCCATGGACAGATGAAAACAAGACATGATAAGTGTCCTAAAGGGACAGTTCAGGGTTTTCGTTGTAATCTGCTTGGACAATTGGAAATACCTTTGGTTCATCAGTGTCTTAGTTCTCAGAACCTTGTCCAACCAGACCTTCCAAAACCTGGACTGTCCCTTTACATCTACCATGGTGTCAAATGGATTCTAACCCTGGGTGTTTTGTCTTTCTGTGTCTTCTTCCAGGACTCCTCCTCTTGTCCTCCTGTGGACTCAGGCGTACCTGTGGACCGCAGCACTCAGACCTCCTCGATTGCTCCCCAAACTCTGGGACACTTTCCCCCGCAGGTCCTCTCCCAGCCAGCAGGGGCAGAAACACAGACCCATCTCTTCAGTCACCTTCCCCTGCACTCCCAGCAGCCCTCTCGCTCCTCCTACAGCATGGTACCAGTAGGAGGGATCCAGCTGGTCCCTGCTGGTCTGGCAGCTTACTCCACCTTCGTGCCACTCCAGGCTGGACCTGTGCAGCTCACCTTCCCCGCGGTGGGCGTCATCCACCGAAACACCAGTCCCTTACCGGCTCCCACCGCCTCGCCTCAACCGGAGAGCATGCACCCTCAGCCGCTGGTGGTCCAGGAGCCAATCAGCAGTGTGGTTCCCTGCTTCAACCTGGGTCAGGTGACTGGGCTGCAGGCTCAGACCATACAGCCGGTCGGTCTGGAGACACTGAACCTCATGGGACTGACCAACACGGGGCTGACGCCCACACAGCTGCTGCCTCAGCAGGGCCTCACCCTAAACGCCACCCTGGGGCTGCAGGTCCTGGCCACCAACCCCACCTCCCAGAGCAGCAGCGGCCCACAGACTCAGGTACCAGGTTTGCAGATTGTCAACATCGCTCTTCCGGCAATTATCCCCTCCCTCAGCCCCCTGTCCACCCTCAGTCCTCTTCCTGGTTCCTCCGAGCGACAGGGGAGTCCTGAAGCCCCAGCAGGTCAGTCGCTCCAGAACAATGAGCCGGGTTCTTCGTCTGCTTCTCCAGCAGCTCCTCCAAAGATCGCTGCATCTCCCGAGCCGACGGAGCCGGTCGCTTCCGGTGAGAACCCGGAGAGGGAGAAAACACCGAGTCTGACACCTTCATCAGCTGAGGTGAGCCTGGCAAAGGTGGAGAAGGAGTCTCCAGCAGAGGGAGCTGGTGATCCCCCACCTCCGAGGCCGCCACCAATGACCAGCTGGCAAAGAGTGAATGACGACAACAACGACGTGTCCAGCGACGATGAAGACAGACTAGTCATCGCCACCTGAAGAACCTCCGTTGGTCCCTCCTCCTTCAGCACCACCTCCTCCTTCTCCTCGTCCATCCCTCTTGCTCCTGGTCTTTCCTCTCCTCCTTCCTATTTTTGGAATTCTCGTCACTTTGTAAGACTGAAAACACTTTTCAGGGCCTGGTTTCTGACAAACAGCCCTTCTCAAAGCACAGATGCTGACATTCATATAATTGTACGTGCAATCACATGACTATTCTAATAATGACCAATCTTTTCTTTATTGTTTATTCGTCAGCGCCAGAACCTTTTTTTCTTTTTGTACATGTTGTATAGACGATTGTGCCTTTATGGAGTTTCTTGTTTAGGAACCTGTTTGTAAATAATCCCCTCATCCATTCAGTAGTTGCACGTGTTTTATTTTGAAAATAACAACAAAAAAAAAACAACGGCAGCGACGGTAACAGAAGCTGCGGGACGAGAGTCAGTTTTATTTTTCTTTTGTCGTTGGTAAAATTGCTGAGAATTCTAAATGTTGTTCTGGTAAATGTACATTTCTATGGATGACGGGGCGACGCTCCTGTGTACAGATGTTGTGTTCAACTATTTATTATAATCCATCTGGTGCCCGTTCTGATTCACAAGTCCATAGAGTTTGTGCATTATAGTAGCTTTACATTTCTGTATCAATATTCTTAACTGTATCAGTAAAGATTTGTTACAAACGAAAAAGTGTTTCTGCCTTTTATTTCTTCTTTCATTTAGTGTCAAAACTCCTGATTTTTTCTCTTTTTTTTTGGTCTTTGGTTTTGTACAATTAAAAAAAAATGTAAATTTATAACAGGGATGTCAGATATAACATTTACCAATAACAATGAGGACTGGAACCAAGAAGACACAGAGGAAGACGATGATGATGACGGAGGAGCAGAGAGAAAGTCCAAATCTGGCAGCTTGTCTTTGACCATTATCTCGCATTTTTGAGACTTTTTGTGATAAGAGTTTCCCCACATTTTTGATGATAATATAACATGTTGAGAAATTTTGGAATTTTTAGCACAGATTTTTCACTTGGCAGAATGTTTTTGGTCATAAAGCTGCATTTGAGGCATTTTGCAGACTTTTTTTCTTCAACTTCTACCGTGTTCTTGCGATGATAGGGTTTTCCCTTTACTTATTTTATAATTTTTTTCTGTCCAATTTTCACAATTTACAATTTTGGTGAGATTATGATGTGTAGAAATTACTTTTTTGGAGTTTTTAGCACAAATAATTTCCCTAGCTGCACATTTTGGGCCTTAAATTTGCATTTTGTGCCATTTTATGAAATTTAGTACCTTTTCTTTTTCAACCAAATTTTAGGTTGGTTAGGGTAACCCATTACCAATTTAATAATAATAATACATTTTATTTATAAGCGCCTTTCAGACACACAAGGACACTGTACAGGTTATACATAAAACAAACCAAAGCACAATTAAATAAAAAGAAGAGAGGGGTTAACATAAGGGAGAGAGGAGAGATATTCAGAAATGACTTTCATTAAAGTTTTATTTTATTTTATTTTTTTACCAATTTTTTTGGGATTATAACCAAAATCTTTTTTGGTAAGATTATGACATGTTTAGAAATTACTTTTTGGAGTTTTGTGCACAAATTATTCACTTGCATGAGTCATTTTATGATTTTTTACCATGCATGCAGGTCAATTATTTATGCTGAAATCTCCTTAGAACATGTGAAAATCTCACCCAAATCGTAAGCGGCTAACCTTACCGTTGCAAAAAACAGTAAAAAAATGAAAAAGAAAGTCCCCAAAATGCAGGTTTATGGCCCAAAACATGCTGCCAATTGAAAATTTCATGGCCTACAATAAGTGTTGCCTGTGTGAGAAAAGTACAAACTGTAAAAAGTTAAGTTTTTGTTTGAAAAGAAAAAACACATTTGGTTTATTTTCACCCTTTTAATAGAACTTCCTGTCCTTTCTATTTAAGGGGGAAACATTTTTGATTGAACAAGAAAGAAACAGAGAAAGAATTATAATTAATTAAAACTAATTATAACGTCTTATATATTTTTTCCCTTTGATTTAATAATATTGTCCAAATAGTTAATTTTTGACATAAATCATTACCAATACAGACTTAATAATTATTCACCTTTACAAACCAATGAAGAGATGTGAGATTCATTTCTTTATAACTTAATGAACTGTAATGCTGCCATCTAGTGACTTGTGATCAGGTTTTCTTAACGGAAGAAAAACCCACAAGGATCCTTACAGATACTAGGACATATGTTGATTCCAGAAGACATGAATGGACATCCTTTAATAAAGGACACAAAAAAGTCAGTAGGTAGAACCTTGATTCTGATACTTGGAGAGAGAGAGAGAGAGAGAGAGAGAGAGAGAGCATGGAAATGACTGTGGGCTCACAACAATAACACTCAACGAACATTATCTTCTTTTAATTCCCAGGAGGATCAGATCTTCAGACCTTCTGCTCCTCCTCCTCATCACAACGACTCCCCTTGATTAAAACCCACATTAGGAGCCAAACGAGTGGCACTTGTTGTCGGTGTGAGGGTGCAGTTGTCGGAGTCGAGGGCTCTCAGAGGAGCAGAGAGGAGCAGAGAGGAGCTCAGGAGGTGACTCATCCATCTACACCTCCCGTCCCAGCATCCTCTTCATCCTCCTCATCATCCTCCTCCCCCTCATCAGTCTTCTCACTCCCGCTGGATTCCAGCAGGAAGGGGACGACGTTCACACCAGATCCAAGAGAGACCCCTGCAGGCCTTTATCTGCCACTGCAGGGAGAGAAATGCTGCAGAACACAGAGGCGTGAAGGCAGAGAAACAAACCCAACACAACAAAGCAGCCTCTCATCGGGGTTGATACCAAGCATGAACAAACTAAGGCCCGAGGCCCAGATGTGGTCCATTGTGTCATGATTATACTTCTCCCTTTTCCTAACAATAAACATGTTTTCTCTGTGAATGGCACAGAACAGTAACTTCATCTTTCACACCAACACTGTCTCCTGTGTCTTACTCTAAGAACAGTTGCGACCTGCAAGCTAACAGAGAAGGAAACTGTGGTTCACTTCCCAGCAGCACCACTGCTCTTGAGCCAATGGAAACACTGGGGAGATGCTTGTGTAGAAGATGTGACTCTGGCATTAGAGTTAACTTTTTATTTTGAAGAGTATTAACAACATTAATCAGTCCCTGCCAGTGTTGTTACTTTAAAAAAGTAACTTATTACTTTACGCCTTAGTGCTCTGAAAAAGTAGCTAGTTACGTTACTAGTTACTAAATCATAAAAGTAACTAATTACTTTACTTTAAAACCACATTAAAAAGTTGAGCGTTGTGTTCTGTTACAACTATCATAATGAAATGTAGTGAAACAATAAAAACAAAGCAGATGTTTAGACATTTTGACAGACATCTTTATCGTAACCTCAACTTGTCACTTGCCGTCGTCTTGCTTGTGGGTGTGTCCTGCTGTTTATTTCCCTATAAGGCAAGAAGACCCGCCCAGGTCTTTTTCTGATTGGCTTAGCCTGAAATGTTTACCTATATCAACCAATCATCGCTCCATTTCAACACATGGTTCAGTTGTGTCCACAGCCGTCTTTCACTCATGACTGACAGGCAGCAGACAGGCTCCGCCTCCACACAGTCCTCTCTCTGTGGCTGGGAGAAACCGTCCGTTTGGACCACAGATGGAAACGAGTAACGAGCCCCTTTACTCCACAGTAACACGTTACGTTATTAGTTACTGAGAAAAGTAGTTTCTTTTTGTAATGGTGGACAATATTGCGTCCAGGGTCAGGAGCAAAAAGATGGAAGATTTCAGTGAAAGTCTCATTAACCTGGTGCAAAAAAGGCTAAAACTCCAGCCTTTATTGGACATCATCACATGTCAAACTTGTCTCACTCTTTCACTCCGAGCTGCGGCCTTGATAAACCAGGTTTTTGCTGCCCTCTGCTGTAGAACAAGTGCACCACATCCAGACATAAACCCTGACTCCAACATTCCTTCCCCCTCTCCCTCCCTGTCCCGCATCCCATAATAACTCCGACAGACGGTGTCGTCCCAAACTGTCCTTATCTGAGGGAAAACCTCCGACAAACATGGGTGTCTGGGCTGCGGTCCACAGGACAAAGGAGCTCCGGGGGAGGGCGGGGAGGAGGAGGAGGAGGAGGAGGTGAGTCGACCTGGTATAAAGTCAAAGTGCTGCACATGTGGAGCCACAGTGACACGGAGACTCGCAGCTGTGTGGATCAGAGAGACTCGGACTCGAGTGGATCTAAAACTTTGACTCTTGACTCTTTTTTTTTGCGGGATTATTTCCAGAACCTAAACCTGAGGAAACATGGATTTTTATCTGTTTGTCTGGTTCGTGTCAGTGATGAACACCTGCTCAGGTAACTGCGTCAAAACTGCTGAACTGCCGCAAAGTCGGTGTGGATTCTCTGCGCTGTTGCTTCTTTGATGTTGATTTTAACTGTTTCTTCTTTTATTCTCTCCCCAGTTCTCTCAGCGCCTGCAGCCTCCTCCACCTCCACCTCCACCTCCTCAGACTCCGCTCTTTCGCACCGAACTCATGTGCGCAACAAGCGCTGCTCCTGCGCCACTTTCATGGACAAGGAGTGCGTCTACTTCTGTCACCTGGACATCATCTGGGTCAACACACCTGAGTGAGTGACGTCCTCACTGAGCAGAATAATCAGAGTTAGGACCAGGGATTACAAAATAATCTCCACCGGTCACTGCTTAGTTTGACCGATATAATCCCACTGGAAACACCGAGATTGACTGTGTTCACAATTATTATTATTATTCATCACAGGATGTTGTTTTCATCCATTAAGACACTCGTGTCCTTCTGTCTCTAACCGATCCTTCTGTCTCTCCAGACGGTTGGTCTCCTACGGACTGGGGAACGCTCCCCCCAGGAGGAGGCGCGCTGCCCCGGAGCCGCTGAGCCCCGGGAGCCCGCCGCGGTGTCAGTGTCTCCGCCGAGACGACAAGAAATGTCTGGATTTCTGTGGACTGGAGCAAAAAGACAGGTGAGTGACGAACACTGGTGTTAGTGCGGGGGAAAAAGTCGCGATTAGTCGATAACTGGACAAAAAAAAAATAATGTTAGTAAATTAAAAACAGGAGAAATATTTCACGGTCTTCAATCGCAGGGAAAACCGTTCCTTCAATGGTTGTAGGTTCAATTCTCAGCTCCACTGATTTGTCCTTTGCCCCAGATTTTTGTTTCTTCTGTTTACAGTTCAGTTTGTAAATGAGAAAAAGTAAATAAATCAAGTTTTTTCAAGGGATTTAAACCCATGACCATCAACTCTTAAAGAAAACTTCTTTTTGCTGAATTCAGACTTTGTCCTTTGATGAGAAACTATATATTTATATACAGTATATACTGTATATATATATATTTATACAGTATATATATACTGTAAATGATCCATCTATGACATTAATCATATGGATTGATTTTCTTTTATTTGGACAATTTGGACATTAGAAAAGACTTAAGACATCAGTCAGTCCAGAAAGATCTCATCCTGGAGATGGAAACACTCTCCATCTGAGACCCACACACAGAGGTTCTAGTCCGGCCCACGGTGTGGATCTGGGCTGCCGTGTGTTTGTTTCCATTGCGTGCGAGACGTCGTCGTCCTCTGTTGTGTCAGATGAACAGCTGACAGTCGATCCTGCTTCCTAACGCTGTGTGCGTGTGTCTTTGTCTTCTCTGGCTGCAGGTATGAGACATCGGCCGACACACTGATCCACCTCAGCGCCCGGGGCCACGGCTGCTCCGAGCCCGAGTGCAAGCAGGAGCGAGGAGGAGACACGGGCGAGATTAAGAGGTGAAACAAAACTCACAGAAGAAACAAAAAAAATTTAGGTTTTTGAGCTAAAAAAACACAGAACACACACATGTCCTGGGAGGGAGGAGGGTTCGACCATGTGAGGTTCAGGAGAAGATAAAACCCTGTCAGATCAAATCCCTCTTCATTTGTTTGGATCTTAAAAACCTCATGATCCAGGGGATCAAACCAGGAGGCTCATCAACCCACATCTACATCTACATCTGCAGTGAAAGCCGTAAAATCTCATAAGACCTGAACTATGCAGACACACACAGACACACACACAGCTTCTCCTCAGCTCACCTGAGGTTGGACCTTCTCCCAGAGTTCACAGCCGACTCAGTCCTTCACACGACACTCCACACCTGACGTCCGCCCAGATATTACTTTACATTTTTACCTCATTGCTGCTCAGAGAGTTGGTGTCTCACCTTTCTTCTTCCTCTCCGTCCACAGCAGCCACAGGAATCAGGCGTCCCACCCAGCACCACCCTTGGCCAACAAAACCAGACTTCTGCTGGACAAGTGGTTGCTCAGACGGCTCCACCGGACCAGGACGTGGGAGGGCAAGAGCCCGGCCTCCTAAGGACTGCGTACCAACCTTTACACCTCGTTCTATTGACAAAAAAGGGATTCACCCGGATGATCGGTCCTCTGGAGAAAGTCCACTTCACAGAGGAGGGTCAGGTTCAAAGCCAGGGGGCGCACTCCCTACTGCAGAGGAGGGTGGGTCAACCTCCTGACCATTACTGATGGGGTCAATGGAGACCCACGGAAGGACAAGTACTGTATAAGACGGAAAAGGGACTCGGAACCAAGTCTGGAGGGAGGGACCTGGTCCTGGTCCTGGTCCCGTCATCTGTCCTGCTCAGACTCGAGGAGTCTCTGAATACTTGACTGTACAGGGAAGGATTTTTCACAACAACAAACTGATCTTTGAATTAAACTCTGTGGACTAGTGATCAGCAGGTTTATCACCACCTGGTCCCTGGTTGAATCTGTTACTGGTCTCGACTTATTAGTTTGGTCCATATCTATGAAGTGTCTCCGTCCTCCAGGTTATAGTTCATGCAGGGCAACTGGACAGAGCAGGTGTCTTGAAGACGTTTTGTCAGTCTTGGAGAAACCGTCTGTGTCCAGTCGACCTACATGGAGCTGGTTTTAGATGTTTAGACCTGGAGGACTGAGAACCACCATAGACGGTCAATGTTGGACAGCTCCCTTAGACAACTGGACTAGAATCTTCTCAAGAAAAGGTGTCACCTCCACTCAGTCACCTTCTTCAGTCCAGATAGACAGATCAGCAGATCCTTCAGGAAATGACTGAACTAAACTGATGGTTGGAGAAACACTCTCTGGAGAACCTTCTTGTCCTGTTGCTTCGAGGAACTTGTCTCCATGACCTTCAAATTGGTTCCTGTCAATGGTTAAATCTCCAACTTGAGTTCAGTTTGACTCAATCAGAACTAAATGGATCAGTCATTCAGATCAGTCCTTTAGTTGCTCCATATCCAAGTGGCTATTTCAGTCCAAACCAATTTGATGTCCACGTCCGTCCATCCGTCCATTGTGTGGCCAACCAACCTGCACAGGAGATAAAATTTCTAATCTTCCTTCTGAATCAAATCAAAGGTTTAATCACTGAAAACCAACGTCAACATCATCTCATCCGACATCATCTCCTCACATTCTGACTGATTTTATTTTTTCGTTGTATTTCCTGTGGACACTGGTCTAATTTATGAGTCTGCTCCGTCTGAATGTATCAACTGTTTGTCGTCTGTTTTTCATGTTCTATTTATTTATTCTATTCTAACGTCCATCATGATGTGATGTTGCGACATCACGTTCGGTTTATTTCTGTGAAATGTGTCGTCATTAAGCTGCCACCTTGTGGCCAATTTGAATAAAATTGACGCCTATTTAAACAGTTAATCATTGCTGGTTGTTTTTATGTTCAACAGACGTTTTCTACAGAGGTTTGAAGCAAAAACTGTACAAAAAGGCTCTAATATAGAAATACTAAACATTAGAAGATGTTTGCTAATTAATGAGTCGCGATTTATTTGAAGAAAAAAAACTTTGGTCAAAAAGCAATAAAAAATTTAGAAGAAAAGCTCAAGTAAACAACACATTAGTTCAGATTAGAACTTATTAGGATCAAATATTAAAGTTCAGGTTAGAGAAATTAAAAATAACAATGTCAGAAAGCAGAGTTTGGTCAATTTGTCAGAAAAGCTGAAAGTTAGAAACAGTAGATGAAAGACTGAGGTTAGAAAAATCCACAAGAAAAAACAAGATTGAAAATAGCTTTTAGCCAAATGTGTTGCCCAATTAGCTTAGCTCTTGGCCTAGGGCTCATAGTTGAACAGGAGACACTTTCCAAAAATACCCACAAACAATATTTAAGAGCATTAGCATTAAAACAGACGAGGTAAAGGTCGTAAATCCCCAAAACAAGTTCAACAACTGGCTCCGGGGCCAGACTTTGAACGTACATTTGTCATAGATTAGATCTTAGATCAGCGGTGACAGAATAATGGAGCAGCGGCCGCAACACAAAGGAAGAATTCAAGGCTGAGGAATAAATACCCGAAAAAGGAAAAGTGAAAGAAAAACAGGAGGAAAACGACAGTTGGACTGAGACGAGTTGATGTTCAGAAAGATCTCAGCAACTTGGATTATTAATTTACACGTTTGCCTTATATAACAACTCTGTTATTGTTACAGCCATCACAAACCTGTGGCTCTCGGGTCACCAGTGGTACTATAAGCTACTCTCTTTGACCACAGGGATCTGTAACCCATTCAGACTCTAGTTATTTTGGATTAACAGCTAGATTAAATTCTTAGATTTAACTGCTTCTGGTCCTGATTGTATCATCTTTACACCAATAGATACTGTATTGACTTATGTCAGCAATTAACAATGAATTAAACCAGAAATTATTTTGCCTCAGGTTTTTCTTTTACGCAATTTTAGATCAAATCTTAAGCAAACTTTTTTCTGGACTAGTTTTGGGTTTGTTGGACTGACCAAAAGTTGACCAATTGACCTCTTCTTTCTAACCTTTCACTTAATTTAGGGTTAATTTCATTTCTTTAATATTTGTATCTACTCTGGTCCAATATAGTAGTCCAAAGTAGTACTCTGCTAAAAACTTTTTATAGAATTAACAGCATTAACTTGAGTCTAACTATATTCTTATGGCATTAATGTTTAAATAAAATAAAGTTCAGTTTATGAAAAGTCAATAAGAGAGGAGTAGAACGACAGTGACTTTTTGTTTTTAAATGTTAAATGTCAATTAATGCAATGCTATATCATAAAGTGTTTTATATTATCATATATCACCTTTAATTAAATTGTTTTGTTAATGTAAACAGCGAAGACAGGCTCTGTTTATCTGGATATAATGTCACCAGCTACAACATCAGACTCATGACGCTGGGTTTATGTCCTACCTCCCAGATGAAAAGACAGACCATGTTCCGAGGACATGTTCTCAACAATGTAGATGTTGACCAATTGATCTTGATGCCCTATGGCACAAACAACAAGGGAAAAGTCAATAAATATTGATTTTATGGCAATATGTAAAAGGTCCAATACTGATGGAAGTCTGGAAGGCAGACAAACATTACCACCACATTTAAAATAACTTATAAATATCTTTAAACAAACGAAAAGACGCAAAATAACACATCTAACCAATAATCTGTATCAAATTTACAGCAGCCTCTTCAGTCATGGTGGTGCTAACGCGCTACTTTCGTCCTTCCAAACATCACAAGATAGTTTTAAACAATAACAGGAGCTTTAAAATACACAAATACTACATTAAAAAAAACCCGAAATACAAATAATGCAAATTAATCGCATTAACGTCAGGCGGCGAACATACACGAAGAAGTTTGTCTTAAACACCCGTTAGCTTCAGTGCTAACATGAAGATAACCACCGTGTTAATGTTTTCGCTTTTCCCCGAAACGTTTGCTTAATTAAAACAAACGTATAAAGGTTAGTCGTTGTTAATAAGTATAGCTGACTAGAAAACAATAAAAAAAAAATATATATATAATTGTTCATGAATATGAACCTGCCGCGCACAGTATACGGTACCGTCCAACTCTCTGCTGCCCCCTCTGTTGTGGAGGTGTTATTACACAATTATTACTCATTCGTGGACGTAAACAATGTAAACCCCTGTTTATTCGCCCTAAAATAACGGCATAAGAGAGAGAAAAAATAATTCTGAACATCTTTTGATATATATTTTTTCCTAGTTGATAAATGGACAAGTTACATGAGAATTATATGATTTATAATCTGAGGAAAATTGACAATTTGTCAGACTCTACAGTCTGTTTCTCCCTGATTTTAACATGACAGAGTATGCCCCCCCCCCTGCTGGGTTCACTCTGATCCAGTGGTGCGTGTCAAACATGCTGCCGTCACTCATCACTGAGCTGCTGCAACCTGCAGCAGAGAATCTTAAATTGAGTGAGAAGCCTTTATCCTCATCCAGCCCATTAAGCAAACAAATCTGTGCCTTGGGCTGAGTTTTAGAAACACATGGGAGTCAAATCACAACAGTCCGTCTCTAATTGTTTTGTGATCTGGTGGTAAAATGAATTTAAATGTAACGTACAAAAGCTTTTGGACAATAACTGCCAGGCGGGAAGTGGTTTCGGCAAATATACCCTCACCATGGAGTGTCTGTTCAGGAGAAGATAACAATTTAACAAAATTGTCCCTGAGTGTTTGAGCTCCTGTCCCTCAGGATGGGATTTAAACGTCCACAACTGTCGTACACTTGGAGTCAACATCCACGTCCATCTTCTGAAGCATGAAAACATAAGAACTGTCTTTATTTCATTTATCTCGGGTGAAATTCTCTCTATTAAAGTGATTAACACGCGATGCTTCTGTCAACACTGGTTTGTTTCAGCATCAGCTTCGTGTGAAGTGAAAGAGACGCATTAAAGTAACAGTGTGGTTTTAGAAGCTCCTCAGAGGAATGTTGACAGACACTCATGAATCCTTCATCATAAGGATGTCACAAAGGCCGGCTAAAAAAAAACACGCTAATAACAGTCAGCCCGCCTCACGCCCTCTATCTGTCGGTGTGGAAACTGTGTGAAAAACCACGACTGTTTTTTTTGGCCTGTTGGATCAGATGGATATCTGATCGTCTGCTCGCTGGAATGTTATCTCAGAAATACTACAATGTTTCATTCCGGTAAATATTTTCGCACTTTTGATTTAAGTGCCTAAATATAGGTCAGAAAGAGGATAAACTTATCACAGATGCACTGTTATTAAAGAAAACTGACCCTGAACCAGTTGAGTGCTTACTGTATTCTTATGGCCTTGTAGTTACATTGTCACAGTTTTGTATCAACTCCCTCAGGCTAGTTTGGTAGCATTAGCTTCATGTCAGTAAAACTAAAAAGTTTGATTCGTTTTTTCTATTTTATTTGATTCTTTTTTGTCTTTTCTACTTTGATGTTAACGTGTCATTGAAGATTGATATTTACCAACTAAACTAACATTAACACTGAGGTTCTGGCTGTGACCTCCCTGGTGGACAGTGAAGGTACTGCAGGCAGGTCACTACTGAATGTGTATTTCTAACTTGTTCATCATATAAATATGAATTATCTGTAAAATAAAACGTATCTCTGCGAACATTTCTGTCCATCTGTTCTATGTTATTGACAGTGAGGTCACAGACACCAAGCTTCATCCATAGAACTTTCCGTGTTTTGTAGAACTAAAAGAAAAGAAAAAAAACTTGAAGCCTGACACCTGTTCACCGCTCAGGCAAATATGCAAATAATTACTTCAAGTGTCACTGTGGTGCATATTTCTGGAGCATTTATGACCCGAATGCACACGTTGTGTATAAACCATGAGTAAGTGTGTGTTTGAAAATCTGTGAGAAGAAGCTGATTTTAGAAAGTGGAGAATTAATTCCCTGCATTCTGAACATTCTCTCCAAGTGTGTCGAGGACAGGAGACCACGGAGGCCTGGAGCCGAAGACTCTGGGTTTATAAATAAGAAACATCTAAGAAAGTTGGAATGAACCATCAGAAGAAAATATTCCTCTTTGTTGATATGTTGCCTGTTGGTGCAGCAGGGCCGGGGGTCGAGGTGAGACAGGGTGCGCAGAGAGACGCCTGCACAAGATTCCTGTAATCAGGAGAGTGGAAAGTGTGTCACACAAACTCCACCATGACAAATGAAAAGCTCTGGAGAAGATTTACGTCCGTGTGTCATAAACGTTGACATTCCTAAGGCAGCGCACCACGGCTTTGTCCACCGTCTGAGCAGCCAGACTCCAGGAGGCTGTGACTCAGAAAGACCTTCTGGAAGATTTTCGCAGAGAGATTTTGTGAGTTGATGCGACCCAGCCCAGGGCGTGGGTCCGACCTCCGGGTCCAGGTCCAGTCTGGCCCGTTCAGATGGTCCATGTTCGTGTTCCCATTGTTCGACTCCAGAAATTCCTCTGCGGTCCAGGAGATTCCTTGCTGTGCTGTGGACCATTATGTTCTATTGAAAAGACTAACGACCCCAGTCAATGCCCCGGGGAGTTTCTCAAACAGTGGCGTGCTGCTCTGACCGTGACGGCCATTGTGTTGGTGGCCCCGGAGCCTGAGCCTGTCAGTGCTGTGGAACTCTGTATTGTGTGCGGTTCCAGGCTGGAGACTGTAGACCGCCGGCGCGGTCGTCTTACAGTGACATTTGTGCATCAACAGTCGGTCGCTGCTGAGGTGGTGATTGTTGGAGATAAGGGTCAAAGTGCTAAGTCGCAGCAGCAGACGATAAAAGTCATCAGATAACAGGAGTCAGTGTGTTAGCAGGACTGCACCGAGGCCCTGATGGGTTCAGCTCGAAAAATATTAGTACAGGGGGCGCTGTCTCTTTTGTTATGTGACATAACACCAATAAAAAAGAATGTAGATATAGCTATAGCTAAAGAGGCATTTTGCGAAAATTTTAGTTTTTTTCTGAAAAGATAAGGGTCCCCACTAATGTGTTTGGTGAGATTTTGACATGTTCAAAAATTGTTTTTTAGAGTTCGTAGCACAAAATATTCAGATAGCAGCTTGTTTTGGACCATAACATTGCATTTTGAAACATTTTAAGAATAAAAAATTTAAGTGAAAATTTTGCCAATTTTTTCTAAGATAATGGTCCCCACTAATGTGTTTGGTGAGGTTTTAAAATGTTCAAAAATGATTTCTTTTTAGAGTTTGAAGCTTGAAATATTCACATAGCAGCTTGTTTTGGACCATAACATTGCATTTTGAGAATAAAAAATTTAAGTGAAAATTTTGCCAAAATTTTCTGAGAAGATAAGGGTCCCCACTTAAGTGTCTGGTGAGATTTTGACATGGAGAAAATTATGTTTTTTAGAGTTTGTAGCATAAAATATTTAGTTTGCAGCTTGTTTTGGACCATAACCTTGCATTTTGAGACTTTTTGAGAGTAACAAGTTTAAGTGAAATTTTGCCAATTTTTTTTCTTTGAGAAGATAAGGGTCCCCACTTATGTGTTTGGTGAGATTTTGACATGGAGAAAATTGCAGTCCAGACCTCAGCTGTGAAAATAAACTCTGATGATCTGTTGTTGTTGTTATCATGATATTCATCCAAACTAATGCACCTTTGGTTGAACAAGGCATTGAAATGAAGAAGAAATTGAAGAAAATGTAAATGACTATCAAAGGTATGTTTTTTTTAAAGATTTCTTTTAATCTCGTTTTAGCAACAACATCCTGTTGAACCTCCATTTTCCAAATTGTTCAGAGATGATTGAAACATTGAAATGAGTTGAGAGGACGTTCTCTCTGTCTTCAGTGTTGTTGTTGGAACAGGACGGCTGCCAAGATCTAAACTGGTCCTGACTCTTTGTTTCACCTCTTTTATACACTCAACACCAAGCATTTTGTGGTACAATGTGCTGTCAAGACTGGAATTAAGCATTTCCATCTATTGTCAACGTCAACAGCAGACGTCAAACAAACGACGAGACCAAATCTGGACGTTATTTTTACAACAGCCTCTGTGTTCTTTGCCCTTTTGAAAAAAAAGGAGAAGAAATCATTATCATTTAAGCAGCAGCATCAGATTTCATAACCCACTGACGTTGTTGCAGCTTGTTGGACAGGGCTGGGACATTCTCCCGTCCCGTCTTTGTTGTGAGCTGAGTATCTTTTCTTAGACAGAGGCATGAAGCAGAAAGAAACGTTCACTGCCATCGGTCTGAGGCGTCCTTCAACAGAGATGCAGCTCCACTGGACTGATGTAGTTCACCTGAAGTTCAGAAGATTTAATCCTGTCCTCAGCCGGGACATCGGGAGGAACAACAATACGGGACGAGGAGCAGACGCTGTGATAAATACGAGATCTGGCAGGAATGAGGAGACGTGTCTACCTGTGTGTGGTGGCACAAGGCGAATAAAACCCAAGATGTAAACAGACAAATACTTTGTGGAGATAAGAAACTAAATGTTGCGGGTTTGTGCAACAACAGACAAAGGCAGGAAGACGGGCACCTGTCGACCTGCACGTTTTAGCTGCAGAGTCGCTCCACCTGGAAACCGTTTGTATAATCAGAGTTTCAGGAATAGTAACATGTGGTCAGACACGTTAAGTCCTGGAAACAGGTCAACGTCTCAGGTGAATTTTGGAAAAATCCAAACTGTCTGGGCCAAAGCAAAGGCCACGAAATCCAGATATTGTGTTATCGGATTTTTATTTCAGAGGAAAAAGCAACAAAGATCTTACCGATTAAACATAATTAGCAGGGGTTTAAAGATAAATTGTTTTGGATTGGTTATTGATCTGCAACCTACACGAGTGTATCCGATCGATCGATACACTGTATCCGAGTGTATCTATCCGAAAAGTCAAAGTTAAAATGCAGTAAAACGGTTGACAAATTGTGTAAAAAAAAATCAGGGTTAAATCAGTTTTCGAAATACAAATTTGAAAGAAGCTGCAAAACGTTCTTAATTGTACAGTATGTTGTCTGTTGGACAGAAAATAAACAAATGTGTACAAACAAATTTCTTTTCCGTTTTTTATCCTTTTCTTTGCGTTCTAAGCAAGTGGGAGTTAAGTTGTCAATTTTTATTGAATCGTATTGAACCAAATCGGATCGAACTGATCCAAATCGTTTAATATTTTTATGAATCGTTCCTGAATCGGATCGTTGCCTGTGAATCGAGATTTGAATCGGATCTAATCGGCTAATAATTAGGTCAATATCTGTTGTTTCCATGTGAAGACGGTTGTCCTAGTTTGAGATCGTTCTCAGCAACGTGTTAAAGAAAATCTAGTTAAATTAACTTAATGACCAGGTAAACAACTTTTACAGGCTGTGTTTAAAGCCATTTTAAGCAGCTTAAAATCCAGAAGCGAAGGAAAGGACAAAATTACAGAAGCCACAGTAGCTTTGAGTTATCCTGAGTGTCAGGACAGGCTGACCAGGTGTTAGCCTGCGGCTGCGTTCAGCAACACGAAAACTGCTATTATTATGAATCTTCACGGGTCTAAAATAAAATGTGTGTGAAAGTTTGGTGTCTTCACGGGTCACGATGTCACGTGTCGACATTTATGTCCGATGATTACAGTCCAGTCAGACACGGTGATTTACAGCAGTTTAAACACAGTCATTAGACACCGGTGGACATGACCTCTGACCTCGCAGCCGGCAGGTTTGACTTCAGGTCTGAACTTCATCAGCGAGTCACAGTAGGCACTGATAACACATACAGTTAGATCCTTGGGAATTATCTCCAAGGCCGCGGGTTAGAATACTTACATCACTGATAGACGGGACATTACCGTAACAGTTTGGTTTGTTACACATTCCAGACGGATTTGGCATTTGCCCTGTTCCATTTCCCTGACTGCCTGTCAGTCAAGACCCGGGCCCCACCTGCCCCGTTCAAAGGAAAATTCCACAGAAGTCCAACAGGTCCATCAAGTGGATCAACGAGGACAGATCAGTCCTTTGGCTACGACTTTCTATTCAAGTCCAGATTAGATCACAGCTGATGGTTTACATCACATGTGTCAAACTCAAGGCCAGGGGGCCAAATCGGCCCGCCGAGTCCTCTTGTATGGCCCGCAGGAGTTGACAAAGTATTGTTTCTTAACCTGATCAATAAAGAATGGTTTTATTACAAAGCAATGAACAATATCAATTACCTGAATTAATAATAATAAACTCCAGCAACATGTATTGATATGAGATTAAATTGTTACATCTATAATCTGCTTTACTTTCACCTTCACTGCAAGTGATCACTGATCTGTTTTCAACTGTTAACTCGGCCAAGTTAGCACATGAGCTAATATAGTTACTTTAGATACGTCAAAGTTACCGAAAGAAAACACTAAAGGTTGAACATTCAGCCAGAGAGCGACGGTAACGGGAGAAAACGAATGTTTAGCTGTTCAATGTTAAGGGTTTTACATGAAAAAATATATATATTGTATATAATATATCTACAGTATATGTATCTTCATAGATTACAGATATAAACATGTCGTTATATATATAAATATATAGATAAATGTATATTTATTATTATTATTATTATGTTATTTTACTATGAAAAATAGGTGATAAGACAGATTCTATTCCTACCTATAAATATATAAATATATATATATGTTTCAGTCACATATTTTGTTTATATTTACATACACTGGTCCATATTTGGGAGCTTCATCTCCAGTTTCTAAACTCTGTGACTCAGGGACTGAACGGAGCTCGAACAAAGGCTGTTCTGTGAACCGCCCTCCCAGCAGCAGCAGCAGCAGCAGCAACAAAAAAGTTTCAATAAGGGAAATTGTTTACAAATCCCACTATCGCCCTAAATGTCTCAGCTAGGACAGGCGATAGTGTCCCATCCCAGAATAATCCACCCCCACCCTCTGGTCTGTGCTGATACGGCCCACAAACCAAACACGATTGTGTACACCTGCAGCATGTTGAAGGAGCTGTTCCCAAACAACAGCCGGCTTTGTCAACAGTCGGCCAAATCAGCTGACGCAACGGAGCGACCAACCACCAACCTCAGACACGTCTCACCCAAACAGCAGAGGGTTATCACTGAAACACAGGGTGGAAACAAGGTTTTGGTGTCCTCTTCAGGGAGGTGGTGTAAAAAGGGAGTGAAAGGTGATGAACACTCCACACTCCAGGGGGGGCTGCTTCACGAGGACACCCCACCGGGGTCGGACTCTGACTCTGGGGCTATTGAGATGCCGTTCCACCCACTCTGTAGGAACACGGCCTCAGGACTGAGCGACGGGCGAAGAATTGATGACTTCATCACAGCAGGAGACGTCTACAGTCGGAGAAACATGAAAGGAAGGTGGAGGAACATCACCCTGTGTCAATGACCGACTCCTGACAGCATCTGACCTTAGAAAGCACCACTACCACGGGTTGAACCACGCTGGCTGTTCTTTAGTTCAGTGGTCTGTTGCGGGGTTACAATCCAAGACTGACCCTGATTGGCCAAAAAAACACAAAGTAGAGAAATTATATTTTTTGTTACTGTTTACGAACCTTAAATGAAGTATTGCGGGTCATAAATATGGGAGAATTAACAAAACTTCCACAGAGAGTATTCCCTGTGCCAAAATATCTTTTAATTTTTTTTATTGAAAAAAAACATATTGTATAGTATAATAACATAATAATGTAATATATAAATGCAATCATAAAAATTCAAAAGTCTGTTATATTTAAAAATATGTTTAAAAAAATATTAAAAATATTTTTATTTTAAAAAATAAATTAAGTATAGACAAATCCAAAAGTCATATTATATATTTAAAAAATATATTTTAAAACAATATAAAAAAGTTTAATTTAAAAATATAAAAAAATGAATTAAGCATAGACAAATTCAAAAGTCTGTTATATTTAAAAAAATATAAAAAAAATATTTTTACTTTAAAAAAATGTAGAACATCAAAGCTTTACTATAATCCAGTATGAAATATAAGTATAAAATAAATTAGTCCAATTCTGTTCTAGTCCCTGTCACCGTCCCACAGCTGGATACAGAACTGAGCCCAGCTGACAGCTGCAGAACCCACTGTACCACCTGTCCTGGCCCAGGTGGTACAGTGGGTCCTGCAGCAGATGTGACCCACGCGCTGCTCTAATCTGACACCCTGACATTAGCAGATAGTGGAGGAGGAGCGGGTTATCACGGAGCGAGGAGGTGTTTGGGTCTGGAGCAGGAGCACTCTGCTCATCAGTCATGTTTGGGTTCAAACATGGAGATGTAGTTGGAGGGGACATATAATCGTCTGACATTACCAACTGTATCAAAACACCGGGCGGTGAGAGGAGCACTGGATCACAGCAGCACTCAGACACAGTCTGTACCAAAATATATACACAATATTTGTCAAACTGACTTTTATTATTGTAAAGTAGATATGGACCTCACACATTGGGTTGTATGATCATGTGAGAGCAGAGAGCGCCCCCTAGAGCAGGCATGGATAAAGATTTTGAATCTTAGGTGCAGAAAGACAGAGCAAAAATCTTTATATTTATTGTATTTAATAAGGAATAAAAATATATTTACAGTACGTGAAGTAAAAATGGACTGCATCGAAACTAAATCATCTAAAAACTGGATGGATATCTGACCCAGTTCTGAGGAACTCCAATATATTCTAGGCCACATATCAATATCCATAGTGGTTCTCAAAATATGGGTCATGAGTTCATCCTGTGTACAGTGTCTATGGGTCAAAGCTGAAGTAAAAAAACAAAGTGAAGAGTTTCTTCTGTTTGTTTGTTTTCCTCCTTCCGTCTGACGCTGCTGCTGCTGCTGCTGCTTCTTCTCTCAGGTGTTTATACAGCGATAGCAGCAGAAACAACAACCACCACTACAGCGGTTTGGTTCTTCCTCCCTGTCACCGTGGAATGTGACACTGACAACATCAGAGCCGGTCGCGGTTCAACAAAATCCTCCTCCTCCTCCTGCTGCTGCTGCTGCTGCAGCCGCTCCACCTGTGTGTCATCAAAGATGTTCAGTCCACAGCAGACAGACGGAGGCAGGAGTCACTGGGCCGGTTCAGCTGCTGCCACGTCACACCTCCACCTCACTAATGGTTTTATCCCAGCACTGATTCATGACACCTTCACTGCTCCACCCACTGATGACTGGGATTCAGGACTTGAGTCACATTGTAATGAAATATGTTTTTTTTTCTCCTTGTTGATACTGACTCCTTCTGACTCCTTCTGACTCCTGTACTGACTCTTTCTCAAAGTTGTTTTTTATTGGTTGGTTTAACGGAGCAGAAAATCCTTCCAAGGAATTTCACCTGTGATTCACAGGTGAAATGTCCGAAAAAAAAAAAAAAAAGTCATCAAACTGAAAAAACATTCAATTTAAGCTCAAGACAAAATCAACTTTGGAGACGTTACAATAAGATCTACAGAGTTAAAGTCTCGTTAGTTTCATAGTCCATAAGGACAGAAAGTGAGCAGAGCTTTTCAGTTCCATCATCATGAGGACGGACCAGGGTCAAAGACTGAAGGACCTCAGCTGCAGGAACAACTGCGTTGCTGTACGGCTGCACCTCCACACGTGCCACGCCCCGACGTTTTAATCAACTTTTGAAGACACAGGCGAAGGAACAAACAGTCCTGTGAAAACTTGTGAAGATCACGCAACACAGATTCAGGATTTTAATGATGGCCTGAACGATGAGAAGAACAAAGTCACATGCATCACAAACAGCTATTATGGGATTTGAGAAAATGTTTCCAGAAATTAAAATGTACTTTTTTTCTAAAAGAATTTGTTGCATCAGTGGAATGATGTTTGAGGATCAAACATTCCATCCATTTCCATCATTCCTGCTCTGCATCCTCAACCTGCAGCTGCGGCGTTCCTCCACTTCCTGTCTCTGCGCGTAAACAACATCAGTCACACAGATTAGCTGAGACTCCGTCACATTCTTTCCCTCCGTCACTCTGGAAAGTGTCCTGATTGATTCTGGTGATGAAATCACTCATATCGCCACAGGAACATTCGCTTTTCCTCCTCCTGTGTTGTCCCTGAATGCCTCATTAGGAATAACAAACAAGCTGCCAAGATAACTTGCACCTTGTTTTTCACTCCAGCTTCCAGTGGGTGACATTTCATCATGCTGCCGTCATCCAAACCGCTGAGATAACCGGACCATCCAAACCTGCAACGCAAACACAAGCGGCCGTCGTGTGCTCCCGACTGTACCCTTTGGCAAGGGAGCGGGAAAGGGAAATCGCACTGACACGTCCGGAAGTCTGCACGGCTGCAGCCAGCGTAGTGATACCGAGTGTTTTCACTGGGGCAGATAAAGGAGTCGAACCGAGCCACTGTGCCACTGGACGGCAGACAGGAAACTCCCAGCTGGACACATGTCACCCTGCACTGATAAACCTGCAACAGCGCCACACTTTGACTTCCACAGTCAGTGACAGGCCACCGCTGACTGACACAGGGATCAGAATGTGGCATATGTCAAACATTTGTCTCGCGGCCCACGATTGGACACAAGGCTGAGTTTGGAGCAGAGGCTTAGATGAACAACAACATATATGACATTTACACAAAAGTTGTGCATAAAGGTCCAAATGTATTCTCAATACCAGAGAAATATAATCAAAACACAAACCAATTACATAATTTGGACTAGTTTAGTCGGCCGGATTGTAAAGGTGAACGAGCCACATCCGGTCCGCGAGCCTTCGATTGGCCCTGTCTGATTTAGTTGAATAGAGGTCAATGGTGTGGTTCTCAGGAGACAGATCTGGACCTGCTGCATATACACTTATAGATCCATATATGGACATATATCTATATATTAGAGGTGTGACGATTCACACACATAACGATACGATTCATATCTCGATTCAGAGGCTACGATCCGATTCAGGAACGATTCATAAAAAATATTAAATGATCGATCCAGTTCAATCCAAACCGATCCAAAACAAATAATTTGCACACCCCTACTAAATATGTATATACTTATGCAAATAAATATATGTGCATATAATCTATATATGCATATATGTATGGTTATACTCTATATATGTACAAATATATGCATATGTTCATTTGTGTACATTTATGAAAATATACATGTGTCTATATATTTATATTTATGTGTATATACAGTATATACATAGCCACAGTGGTGGGCTGTCAGGGCCAGCAAAGCCTTCTCTGCTGGCCTGAACGTACTCAGAAAGATATTTTATTTCAAAAGTATTTAATAAAAAAATGTATTATGTAGAGTATGTATTTTCATTAATATAGAAAGTTTTTAAAAGTTGGATAAAGTATTTTTATCCAATTCAAAAAATATTTCAGCTAGCTTGTTTTGTCGGGTTTCGTAAAATCTGCCAGAGCCTTCAGAATCAAAAGTGATGGCTCCTCCCACTGTAAGTAAATGGACACAACCCGTTCAGTTCAGAGCGCTCAGACCAACATCTCACGAGATTCCGACCTCAAGGCCTTCTAGCTGGCTTTGCTAGCTGGATCCTCAAGTCCTGGTGTCATACTGCTGTTATAATGAGGCGTATTTATTTGACGTCACAAAACTATGACATCACTGAAGGCCCACGGTTGAAATGAACGGCCTGACACCACATAAACAAATTAAATACATACAGTATATGTGTCGTTGTTAAGTGTAGAATTTAAACGTTGTTTATTTAGACTGAAGTTCATGGAGATCTGGTCTCAGATCAGTTGGAATCATCAACGCAGCAGCGATAACTCTGTGATTCTCCAGTTAAATAAACTAGCGCCCCCTCAGGTGTGGAGCAGTGGAGCGACAAGTGTGGCTGTTTACTCTGAAGGTGTTTCCTGCAGACGTGTGGTGATAAAGCAGACAAACAGTTCCATCTGATAAGTAAGTGACTCGGTCGTCTCTGCTGGAAAATAATTCCAAACTCCTGACGGGTGTAAATATCTGAGGCATTTCCTGTGTCATCAGGTGAGCCCTGGTGGTGAGTCAGAGCAATGGCATCAGCAGAGAAACTACTGACAGGATGCGACGAGACGACGATGGAATCAGTTCAGGAGAAAAGAAAGTGAAGATAAAGTATTGTTTGAATATTTGATGTTGAATCAGACGTTTTCAGGAAAAACCTCACAGTCACCATCAAAAAATAATAAAGTCTTTATCTTATTTACTAATTCAGCATAAACCTTTTTATATAAACAATAATATTATTTATAATATTAAAATTCTTTGAACAATACATTAAAGCAAAACTAAAAATATTCACAACAGATTCAACGGGATTTTTTTGGGGGGAAGTTTATTATTTTATTTTGATGAATTGGAGAAACTTTAATTCCACTTCCTGGACTTTTCTGTCTCCACTTGTTTCCTTCATTCCTCTCTGCACTTCTGTCTTTTGTCCCCTTGTCTCTCCTCGTCTCCCCCTGTTCCTCCTTTCAGGTTCACTGCCCGACAACAGGCCACAGACCAGAGTTCAGTCTGAGAAATGAGTTTCCTGTTTGAAGAAATCCAGTTTTGACCAGTTTACCAGTGGCAGTAAATACAGGTGGAGTGGAGTGGCCGTGGTGGATGTCGTTGATGTCAGTCAGACTCCACCCTCACAGCGCGGCTGTTGTCAAAGTTCTCGTTGTTTGATGTTCACGCCTGTTTCCAACAAACCAAACTTCTCAGCTTGGAAAAATGTTAGTTTGTAATTTGGATGCAGGTAAAGAATCACAAACAGGCGTTATCACATTCTTCATCTCAGCCTGATGCTGGTGAAACTCTGTCACCTCCTCCTGCTCCTCCTGCTCCTCCTGCTCCTCCTTCATCCTACCTCATCTTCACCTCCAACATGAACTCCACCTCTGTTCTCAATCGTGTTTCAGGTAAATCACATCTGAAGGTGGAAGTTTGGAAAATGCGACAGAAGGAAGCAGATTCTTCAGGACCTGATAATCGTTGGGAGGAACTGGGATGGTGCACGTGGTGGAGGAGTGGGTCAAGGATTTGCCTTACAGAACAGGCTCAAGTCCTGGTGAGAATTAAAATAAAATAAAAATAAAGAATTCCACATAAAAGTCTTAGATTTTCTTCAAAAAGTGCGGCGCGCCCTATAGGGCAGTGCGCCCTGTGTGTTGAGAGGAGGACTTAGTAGAGGACATCATGAGAACGTTAAAGGGTGAAGTGTGGGCGTGGATTGTTTGTAAAACCCGCCCCCTATGATCAGGTGCACCTTATGGTCGTATACAGTATCACATTACTTTCGGCAGACACTTTTGATGGTACAGTGTGATCCGTCCAATCACATCTGACCGTCAGATGGTACAGTGTGAGCAGCAGATGGACGTCAAGATAGGAGAAAAAAAAAATCCTTCAGCATACAACAGCCCTTAAACGCATCGCAGTATGAGGCGCACTGGGAACATCATTTTTATTTTGCTTATGGTCCCAACATATGGTACCAGACTAGCAAAGTTTAACCTATAAATCAGAGCACCCCCCTATGTAGTGCACTTTGTAGGCTGCAGGGGGCAGTCTCAGACACAGCCCTCGTTGTGAGGGGGACAATAACTGGACGGTTCAATTGTCACATGGGCCCAGGATAAACAGGAAACATCCTTTTGTTTTGGCTCCTGTTGGTCACAAGTGTTTGGAATTTTCAGGTGAATTCAGCGTCGCACACACACACACACACACACACACACACACACACACACACTCCCTGAGTGGCAGGAATGTGTGGCATGCCTGGATGAGCAGGGACATGAAGACCTGAAGCCCCCGTGGATGTTGTGAGGAGCAGCAGTGAACAGACTAAATACGCAGCGGGCTGGAACGGTGACCTTGGTGGGACGTGAACCCATGTTCCCTCTGGGCCACCGTGCTGCCGATGGAGACGGGAGACAGAAGCACAGTGACCTTTGTGAATGGCAGCAGCTGCGCCCTTATCTATTTTAAAGCATAATTTCCAAGAACTCAGAGCATCAGTGTTTCATGGATCTTCACTGTGAATCACTGTGGATGTGTGGATCCATCTTCTTCACATCCATAGTTTTTCTTAATGAACCTCAGCTTTGTTTTGAAAACTTTTCTATATTTGATTCCATTTTTCAGAATCACTTCCTGTAAAGTGACACCTTTATTTTTCTCTTTTTAACCCGAACCCTCATAACACAACAACAATAACGTCGGGATCGAGATGATTGGTCAGATATTAAAGTCCTTTGATGCTTCCTGTTATTGTGTGAAAGTATTTGCCGACATCACGGTCAAAGAGTTCTGGAACCAATGCATTAATTGTTTCAGTCACGGTAAAGAAGTGTCTTTTTTCCAATAATCAGGGAAATGTTTTGCCCACATCAAGCGTTTGGTTTCTCACAAACATCTCTTCAACCTCTGTTGTGTTTTTCTTATCTTGTTCTCAGATTCTGCAGCCAAACTCACTCTTGTTCCTTCCTGGTTGGTAATTTATTGACTCATGAAACTGTTCTGTATCATTGGCTCCGACTGATCTGGAGATTAGTGAGGTTGAAAACACAACCAGGAAAGGTCAGAGCTGATGTTGTTGGAGAGTTTCCTGAGCTTTTGTTACTAAAATATTTCCAGCAATGAAGCTGCCGTTCAAGTTGGAGCATCAGTGAAGACCTGGTCGTACCTTCATCCTGAGCAATCACATTTCACAACCAGTCTGAAGAACAGACAGGAGATGGCGATGATGTCACACAGCAAGGAGGAGTTTGGGGAAACGTATGGAGCCGAATAGTCGAAAGAACACACGCGTAAGCACGGATCTGCAAACGTATTCAGAGAAGAACACAAAACAACGCTTTCTTCAAACTACGTTTGTGAATTGTCTTACATGCAGGCAAATCATGCTTTTAATTTGTAAAACTACGCGCACACGAATTTTGTATTTTTGAGACTGGGCTTACACAGACCAGATTTAGCGTAATTTTGCTACGTCAGTCCGTCACCAGCCAATCAGAAGTCTCACTCATTTTTCAGCCAATCACACGGCAATGGCAAGCGTTCAGGCGTAAGTATGTTAGCATGTTTTAACATAAAACTTACACTCGAACGCTCGCCATTGCCGTTTTCAGACGACATTTTTTTCTGGGGCGTGAACTTGGTTCTTGGGCGCAGTTTAGTGACATCACACACGGACCCTTGTGGGGACACTGCCATGTGATTGGCTGCAAATGAGTGAGACTTCTGATTGGCTGGTGACGGTTTGACGCAGCAAAATTACGCACGTGAATCTGGTCCGCGTAAGACGAGTCACAAAAATACAAATCATGTTAAAAGCATGATGTGCATGCATGTACGACAATTCACAAACACATTTTGACGTGTAGAGCGTTATTTGGACGTTCTTCTCAGAATACGTCCGTGGATCCGTGTTTACACGTGTCTTTTTTTGAGATTATTCTGGCTCCAAAGATAAGGCGTCGTAAACCAGTTAATCACCAACCAAATCTTTCCCACAGCGGGTTGGGCCACATGAATGATGGCGTTTGGCCCACGTTGCGTCGTTTTCTGCAGCCTGGCCCGTGTTCTGAAGTGACAGTTTGGATCCTTGTCTGGAAAAAGATTTATGATTCTTTACATGTTGGTTGTGTTTGCGTTATTTTTAGAAAAGTTCCTTTTTATTGTTCACCGGAAAGAATTAGCATTTCTTTATAGATGAGTCCAACCTGTTTTTTTTTTTTTTTTTGAGAAGCTCATCGTGAAAATTGACAAATTTATGAAGGAATTCTTTCCAGTGAGGAAAAAAAAAACCTTTTCATTTCAGAACTTTTTCTCCAAGGACGTGTAGAATGATAAATCTCCACCTTTACTTCTCCTAATCTCTTGTTTCCTCTTCATCTTCGTCCTGTTGGGGCAGATTAAAGGCCAGAGCGCAGTGAGCGCGGACGTCCTTTGTTCCTGTGAACTGGACCTTTCTGTCATTACACCCTCACACAGTGTGTGTGTGTGTTTTCACACACACGGTGTCACTCAGGTTCAACAGCATTGATCCCTGACCTTGGAGAAGTGCTTCCAGGTGGGTCCTCTCTGCTCTGGTCCACACGGACCTCCTGCAGCTACGCACCCACCCACCCATCCACCCTAAACAAACACTGAGCTGAGTCACATGACCTCTGTCAAAGCGCCGGCCGGGACACAGAGGGAGAAGAGGAACCGGGTAAAATTATCTTATGCTTTAAAAATATCTGGTCCATAGTGGAAACACCAGGACGGAGCCAAATGTCCAAAAAAACAATCTTGAAATTGTCATATATTTCTACAGAAATATTCCAGAATTGGGTTTCAGTACCAAGAATCCCATTCTGGAATTTGGATTTGAGCCTAATGTTAAGCTAGACTTTCCTGCTGAGGTCCTTCTCCTCTTCTCCTTCCTGATTTTCTGTGTTTGTTCTTCTCGTCACCTGAGGAGCAGCCATCAGCAGAGGCGTCTTCATCCAGATCTTCTCCGTGAGTCTCCAGGTTTGTTGCATAACGAGGACATGGAGAGAAACCAATCCAAAGGAATGCTGTGAACTCCCGGGTCACAGTGGAGATGAGCACCAGCCACTCTCAGGAATTCTCTTTTTCCAAAATCCGTAGCAGGTGCCTGAAGGCACGCTCCAAGTCCATGTGATCTTCCCTGAGGGAGCAGGAGCCCCAACATCACGCAAGTCCGACCAGAGTGACTCACGTCTGCAGCGTCTGTCTGCTGGGTCAGGGTGTAAGGACCATTCCAGGACCAGAACTAGACCAGAAATGAACCAGGACCAGAACTCCAGGCTCTGGAATCCCAGAGGAGCTACAGCTGAGCTGCGTCAGGGCTGCAGTGGAGATCATTACATAAGAGATTTTGTTGGTTCACTTCTCTGTATTCTCCAGGTGCAGCCACAGATGGACGGAACTTTTCACACCTTTTTGACTTCCACTGGTCTTCTCACTGGTCTTTATTCAAAGACTTTACTTCCGTCGGTCTGTCACCTGGTCTGTCAGTCACCTGGTCTGTGAACAAATCCAGTCCAGGTCTCACTCAGACCTTGGAACCATCGCAGGAAACAAGAAACAAGAAACAAATGAGATCCATATATCTCCATATGTACATATACAGTACATATAACTATAAATATATATATTTATATTTATATGTACTGTATATGTATATTTACATGTGTTTAAAGTTATGTACTGTATACATGTAAATATACAATTTATTTATGTATATTTGTAAATATATGTATGCATATATATGCAGATATATATATATTTGTATATATGTTGATGTACAGATGTATATATACATATATGTGTTTGTGTGTGTGTATGCACTGTATATATGTAAACATACTATTTATTTATGTATATTTGTAATTATATGTATGCATGTATATATGCAGATATGTATATTTGTATATTGGTTGATGTACAGATGTATATATATATATATATACGTGTGTGTTTGTGTGTGTGTGTATACACTGTATATATGTAAATATAAAATATATTCATATGCATATTTGTAAATATGAGTATGCAGGCATATATGCAGATATGTATATATATATGTGGAAGTACAATATATATAAATGTTCTTATAGGTATGCATGTATATATGCAGATATACACATACATACCGTGTATGCATATATAGCACAAATATATATACATATATTTATATAAATATATACATATACATATATCTATTTATTTGTGTGTGGCCTCTTCCAATAACCATTATATTTTCCTCCAAATATTTGCATGGAAACCAGAGTTGTTGTAGATGTTTGTAGATAAGCTCCTTCTTTCAGTTCACACCCATTAATTATGGTTAATTAATTCCCAGCTCAGGTGGTTTCTCTGCAGCCCTGACAGATGAACTCCTCCAGGCCAACCTACACTTCACTGACACTCTGGCTCACAGACACCATCCGTGTCCGTGTCGTGACTCGACTTGATCATTTTTTAATGATTCTCTTTAAAACACGCGGCAGGATGAACTCTGCGACGCAGTGGATACGTGCGCTGTTGCACAACTTAGATTTTCTTCAGTGTGAATCGTGACTCAGTTCCAGCGCAGAAAATTTTGGGGGCCCCGCGGCATTCTCATCAAAGGGAGGGGGCGCTGCTAAGAACAGGTGCGGTTAGTCTCCTTTCTGGCATCCTTTTAATTATTTTAAACAACCCAAGAGTTCGATATCAAGTAATTACATCGGAATTAGACTAGAAATGTGTGTGTGTGTGTGTGTGGGTGGGGGGGGGGTGTATCTGTGTATCTATTGCTATTCATTATCTAAATATTACGGTATTTTCTCTGCTGCCCCTTCACGGCACCAAACCCCAGCTGCTGAAGACATGTGCAAACTGCAGCCAGTGATGCCTTCACTGTCCTGGACAAAAACATACAACAACTCACAGAGGAACTTCACTGAGAACAGGGTGGAAATAAAGGTTTTTTTGTTAAAAATTTGAAAAGTTGGGTCTATTTATGCTGCCAAAACATAAAAGTATATTAAGGTTCCCTGAAAGTTTCTCCAAGAACCTCATGGGAATCAGATTTGATATCAGTCCGTGGGGAGTGAACAATGTTATGAGGCTGTGTTCGCCGTAAACAAAGTCTGCAGTGAAAATTATCAGTGACTGACGATTGTTCCCAAAAACCAGATCAACACCCCTGCACCGTGTCCCACTGCTAACACCAAACAATGCGTCCCTCTGCACCAGCCAGCGTCCTGTGGTCTGCACCGCCTCTGGGAAACACGGTGAGGGCCTCCAGTGGCTTCAGCCCCGGCTGCAAGTTTCTACCTGCACGGATAGAACGGCAAAAACAGGAACTGCAGGAACCACAGACGGCGGCTGCAGCGCTGCAGATAAGAGCGGCCCCGGTGGACCGACCTGGGGCTGTTTCAGAAGAGCTCGCAGGAATGAAAAGAGCGTGGAGATCCAGGCGCTCAGCAGGTCGCGGCGCAGGAATCTGAGGAGACAAAGGCAGAGCCGTGGTTACGTGACACGGCCACTCAGAGCTCCGTGTCGTGGGATCTCGTTTAATTCTCCAGCGTGTCAGAGCGGGCGACATGTTGACGAGAGGAGTGTCGTCTCACGCACTCACAATGATTTTTCTTTTCCCAGCATGCATTTGTGATGTCACGGAAAAAGTGAATCAACAGCAGCTTCTGGAATGTTGTTTTCTCTCGTTAATCCTCCTTTTAAACGCTCTCCTGCGGCGGTGCGGCAGGTGTGCGTGCGCCAGTCAAAAGGTCCACAGCCAGAAGTTAAATTAGCAGAGGAGCTAACCGTTAGCTCAGTGACAGGGACAGAAAAATGCCATACAGGTGTGGACGGAAGACATTGGGGACAAGTAGACAGAGGAACAGATCTGAGGTGTTACAAGGACATGTCAACAAAACTAAATATTAGCAAGAAATGCATCAAACCTGAAGATGACTAGCGGTTAGCCACAAATATAATCAACAGGCGGCTAAAGAACAGCTATCATGAGATTTAAAGATGTAGAAGACAAACTCAAGGATAAAAGGACACCAGCAAAACCCTATTTGGAGAAAAAAAGCCAATATATATTAAATAATTAACTGTATTTGAACTGCACAGTAATTCAACCAAAGATCAACAAAAGCTAAGAAAAAAATTACTGATTTATCCTATTGCTAACTAGAGCTAAAGGTTACCATGGTGATATGTAACCCTTTTTACATAATCAATTATTTTAGCAATAGCCATAAAGATAGATTGTCGTACTTTGTTAAGAAAGTGGACTGGTGTGCGAAGAGTTCCAGGTTCGAATCCACCTGGAAGAGTGTCAGCTAAGGTGGACGGACGGTGGAGAGACCAGCCATGATGGATGGATTATTGACACTAGAAATAGACAGAAGACAGGAGACAGAGCTGGAGGTGGAGGAGTTAAAGATGCTGAGGTTCTCTTTGGGAGAGACAAGGATGGACAGGATCAGGAATGAGGTGATTAGATTTGGACATGTTCAGAGGAGGGACAGTGGATATATTGGTAGAAGAATGATCCTAGAGATGGAGCTACCAGGTAGGAGACAAAGAGGAGATTGATGGATGCAGTGAAGGAGGAGATGGAGGTAGTTGGAGTTAGAGTTGAGGACACAGAGGACAGGGGGAGGTTGGAAAAGTTGACTTGCTGTGGCAAGCCCTAAAAAAAGGGACAAGCTGGAAGGAAAAAAAGAAAACAAAACTAATACAAAGTTGTGTAAAGTTTTATAACATGCTTTTCTATGAAAGCTTTTGTCTCCACCACTTGTAAACATCAAGTAAATATGTGTGGATCGTCTCTGCTCTCCACTCTGGAGTGAAACAGAAATTATTATGAAAATATTAAGACTTATCTCCTGTTCTGATCAGCAGTGAGCGAAGGCCCCAGGACGGGAGTGAAGCAACTGGAGTGAAATGATTTATTTATTTATGATGTTGTGGGTAAAACAAGGTCGCACATTCCACTCATCTAATATCTTGTTTGCGGCGTTCCAGGGCGTGAACGCAGCCAGGAGCTGCTGCTGTGCATGTAGACGCTACACTGCAGTCAGGTCTGTTCCTCCGCAGCACAGACCTGATGTAAACAAACATGTGGTTTGGAGCAGCTTCACTTTCAAGGCCTTACAACCAATGAGGAGTCGGAGGAACAGATAAGACCAGAGCTGACGTGACATCTTCACTTCCACCACAACATGGAATATCACGGAATATCTGCCCAGGAAGAATTTATGGAACAGTTTATCTCTAGTCCTTAAAGTCACCAAAATAAAAATCCAACATAATAATGATGCGTTCAATGGCCTGAACATTTATAATACTAAGAAACTCCTCCCACATTTCCTCTGATTTCTTTCATCCCGTTAATTGTTAAAAACTTTAAAAGATTTCGCACAGCCAGGGACAAGTTTGGGTTTATAAAAATCCAAATGATTTTATTCAGAACTAAAAACGTAGTGTGAGAATCCAGGTCGTCGACTTTTACGTCTCCGACTGTAATTAAAGATAAAGACCTGGTGAATGGACTGAGGAATGTTGACCTGCAGGAATTTCACCTGCAACACAGTTATACAATGGAAGTTGCAATTCTCACAATTATGGAGGGAACGTCGACGGGACAGAAGTGTAATTCCAAAAGTCTCCACCGGGGACAGAGTTGAGTATCTGGTGAACCGTTAATAGAAAAACCCCAGTGTGAACTATAGATGCCCCGGAGACGTTGGCATTGTCGCTCCAACATTCCCAGCACTCCTCACGAGAAGCTGCCGACCAATCAGAGGCCACGGCTCACGTAATGAGAAGGAGGTATTGTTTGAAGCGATCAATTAATGAGATCATGGGAATCGTACTGCAGCACAGTCATGGCTCAAGGGTTGGGGCTCAAGGCTGTTCCTTGGAAACTCTTGAATATAAGAAAACAGTTAAGGTGGAATCTTGCTGGAGAAGTTTGTAAATATTCTTGGTAAATATTTTGTTGTGTCCTTGGAGAAGGTCTCCTCCACCTCTGATGTTCCTCATGTTCCAACAGGAACGTCGCCAAGTTCTTCTGCCTCACAGACATCAGGCCTTTGTGTTCTGAGGTCTGTGGTTTTCACCACTGTTAAAACCATCAGGGTCTGTTGACTCATCGCCGTGTCTGTCATTAGCTCAGGAAGATTCTCCACGGATAAAAAGATTATTTTCCCAGCGAAAACACTCACCAAAAACCGAAAACAAACAGGTTCAGGGGCCGAACTCTGACTTTTTTCACTCCAGCCAACCCCAACCCCGAGTCCTGGAGGCCGAGTCTTGTCAAGTCAGGGCAAAAACAGGGAACGGGTTAGAAAAACTAGTGCAGATATGATTAGAGCCGCACGCCACGATAGTCCAGAATACATGTCAGCGGGGTTTGGATAAACACCTCGAAACATGACACGCAATTACAGGAAGACACAGAGACAGGGACGAGTCGCTGAGACACAGAAAAGTGTGGCCTTGATAGAAAATTATGGGTTTGGGAGCAAGATTTAGTTTTCTTTTCATGAGATCACCCGAGTCCATGTCTCCTTACAAGGTTTTTATACTGAGAGGAAAAATCAAAGTTTAGTCTAAGTCCCAGACTTTTAACAAATGTTTGAGTCTAGTCCAAGTCCACTGAGGCAACTTGGAGGAAACAAAGAGTCCAAGTTGTTCAGTGCAAGTCTGAGCTTCAAAGAAAAGTCCAATCCAAGTCTCCGAGTCCAGTCCTAGTCCGATACACTGCAGGAAACTTTAAGTCTGGGTCGATGCAAGTCATTGAAGAATACCTCAGTGAAGTCAAGTCATTATTGAGTCGTACCCAAGTCCATGTCATCTCAGAAAGTTCAGAGACGAGTCAAGTTCCAGGTCCTTGAGTCAGAGGTAGATTGAGGTCTGATAACAAGTCAGCAGTGTCCCAGTCCAAGTCAGCAGGGAACTAAGATTCCTTCAAACTTCTTCATCCACGTCTGTATCTTCAGGTCCAAGTGTTTCAGTCGAGTCTGGAACTCGGGCCTAGGTTTTTAATTCTACATTGCAAAAATCTGCAAAAGTTCAGAATAGAAGAGGAAATCTAGTTTGAAGATGAGCCTCAGCATCTTCGTGAGCTTCACTGCGAGACTCTTAATCTGCACTGATCTTTAAAACATCTGCACTTCTAATGAAATACCTGAGGGAGCAGCGATCAGACGGATCTGTTGAAGCAACGTCTGCTTCCTTCACACACACTCTCAAAATCCCTATTAATGACATTGCGTGCCGGCAGTTTCCCTCTCTGCGCTCTCACGCAGATGACATCACAGCCCCGGCGTATTCCCAGCGTTACGGCGCGGCTGCTGGTGCTAACTGACAGCCGCTGACATTAGACAGCATTCCTCACATGCCGTACGATTCAGGAGAAGATGTTCGTAACATTTCTGAGTGAAGCTTGAAGACACCACCACACACGACCAAATGCAACCTCTGCATTTCACCCAGGGAGCAGCGGGTGGGGACGATGCCATGCTAAGTCCACCTCAGTGTTGACCTGGTACCGTCCAGACCCTCCAGGTTCTTTAACCCCCGGGCCACCACTGCCCCCCATTTGATTATCAAACACACAAAGGTGAGTGATGAAGAAAATAAGGGTAAAATCTGACGACTTCTCTCGACGATCGTAACTCTAAAAGATCCATGATGACAGAGTGAAGTCTCCAGATAAACGTACAAAAGTTTAAAGAAAACAATGCTAGCAGCAACAATTTTTACCCCCAATGTTTTTGTCTAAAAGGTGACCGAGCAACAAAGGAGCAATGAGTCAAATTCAGTAAGAATCGGCTGAAGAGGCCGCGGCCCTGGGCCTCACCACCAGGGGGAGCCTAAGGTTTTTGATGTCGAGTGACTAAAATCAGTAGAAGTAGACTACTGATTCTACTTCCAACACCCATAATATCTTCCTACCAACTCTCTTTGAAAGGTTAGGTAGATATTATGGGTGTTTAACGTCTATAAAAATATATTGGTAATATTATTGGTAGGAAAACACTTCAGATATGGCTATACATTTTTGCTACGGGTAGGTTAATATTATAGGTAGGAAAAAACTTCAGGACAGCACCCCTACAGCCAACATAAAGATGAAAACAATTTTGGCTTCTGAAGGGACTTGTGTCAGTTCACCTGCCGTGATCGGAAGACCATGTGAAGGACCTCATCCTGGTAATGAGCCCCAGGCCTTAGATAGTGTTGATCCTGCCCTGGTCATGGGTTTAAATCCCAGAGTGGGATTGTTTTGTTGTTCACAGATGTTACACATCTCACACAGTGGCCACACAACAATGTTGTAGGCTAAGGGTTAGCCACAAAGTAGCCAAACGATAATAAAACACTGATGAATTACTGATGTTGTGACGTTTGTTTATCAGGAGAAATAACAAGAACTAAGGATTTAACTAGAAACAAACTCCATTCCTGCCAACGTTGACAGATCATCCACAGTTGCTGCTGCAGATGATGTCTGTGGGTGTTTGTCAGATACTGACATGAGCTCATCAAGGTTGGAAAACTACGCCCTGCTTCTTGTTCCGGACCAGGATCCGATACGCCTCCTCCAAAAAGGCGTGAAACGTTGCCTGGCATGTGTCAGGATAAAGGATGAGGAGAGGAAAAAGTGCAGTCACGAACACCCTCATGGTCGCCCTGCACGCCTCGTCTTCAGATGACAAATGTCAGAGAAAGTCAGTGACATAATCCACAAACCAGGGAACGGTTCTGCAGGTACACAACTGGTCCAACTGGAACTCCTTGACTCAAACTGTCAGCATGGCGTCTTCACCGACATCCAACCTACAGAGATACTCGCCGGCCTGTGCCCCTGCGGAGGCGTGAAGGTCTCAGCTTCCTGAGGGATGATGTCATGGACTCGACTATCTGTGATCGCAGCCAGGAGCCGCTCATCGTCAGAGCATCAGGGCATGAGGGCTGGAAACATCACCGCTCAACTTCCAAGGCCGGTAACCAGAGACGGAGCTGTGATACTAACACGGAGAGATGCTAAAAACAACAAGTGAACCAACATGATGTTTCCTCAAAAGGTTTGGATCAGGGCGTTTGGATGGAAGTGACACTGAGTTGTCAAAACAGAGGAGATCAGGGAGCGGCTCCAGGTCCAACTAACAGATCATTCCAATCATCCGTGTAGAGAGAACTTCACAGGACAGGTCTGTCCAACTGTATTGGACCAGAGTGGACCAGACCGGATCAGTTCCATATGAAAAGACCAGACCAGACCTGGGCTGACTGAGATCTCCAAATTATAGAATAGTTTGTATTGTGATCATACTTTGGCTCTCTTCCTGCAATACCAATGTTGTCCCATAGATGGCGTATACAGGGCTAACAGCACTTTAGCCTTTATACATGACACTTCTCCTAGTTTTAGTTCATCTGCTCCTGGCCATGTCTAATTTTAGGACCAATCCTGTCCTGGGAGTCAAAAAGTTTTCCTTCTCTGATCTCTGGTCCAAGTCTGGTATCGAACCCTCATGTTGGACCACATATTAGTCTGATATAAATTGGTACCAGACTGTACCAGATTGGCAACACATTTGGACCTGGTCTCAGTACAGAAAAGATCCAATATCGTCCAAACGCTGAATTTACCAATAGCGATACTGACCGATACCGATACGTGTGATTTGAGTAAATTAACCAATTCTCAGGCATTGTGTTACATTTTTTGATATTGGAAGAAAGATCGATATTGATCTTACCGATCTGACATAATTCTGATAAAGTCGGCGCTGGCTCAGTTAGCAGCCCCCTGCCAGCAGATGATATCACTTTATATAGGATCCACGCCCACACTTCTCCCTTTAACATTCTCATGGTGTCCTCTACTACGTCCGCCTTACAACAACAAACACACACAGGGCGCACTGCACTATAGGGCGCACCGCACATTTTGAAGAAAATCCAAGACTTTTTCGTGCGTCTTGTAGTCGTGAAAATACGGTACTTTGAGAGAAACTGGGCTGGTAGGGTTCTTGGGGTGAGTTTCATCGTCTTGTTTTTGGATCTAGTCTCCAAAGTCCTGTAGATGATTGATTCACGGTCAGGTGGAGGTGAGTGACTGATGCCTTGACTGATAATGACTAAAAAAAGAACAGAACGAGAACCTTTAAATCATGAGGAGCTGCGACGCGGACACGTACGTACTGACACTTCAATTATCATGTAAATATGCACCTTCCTGCTACGGTATTTGAAATTACAGAGCGGAGACGCCAGTAGCAATTTGATGCTGGCATCAACTTGTCAGATCTTTGTCTCACTCATCTCTCTGTGCTGCATCAGTCGAGCGTTACCTGTTTACACTAACCATTACAGCGACTCAGCCGCTGTTTTCCCGCCGCCATGGCAACGGTGGAGACCGATTGGGCCGCATGAGCAGGAAGTGCTGCGAGGACAACAGGATGTGCCCTGGCTCCGCCGCCGAGGGTCGAAGAATTCCAGGAAGTTATTGTACTTTGTGGAATGGTTTGAGGAATGCAAGATGTCTGACTTTTTTTTCTCTTTTTTGTTTTTTATTTCTCCATAGTCTGAGTCACATCACACGCCGCAGGCGACGCACTTTGAAGATAATCGGATTCCTGTGGATGTTTGAGTGGCACATGGAATGTTTTTGGTCGCTCGCCTCCGGATTCCCCAACGTCTGCAAAAGATCGGAAAAAATAATCGACCTATGGGTCCAGCAGCCATCATCGTAAACAGTCGTAAATTTTGTCGATATCAGATGGACACAGAGTTCCAGGTACAACAAACAACAATGTCGAAGCAGGAACTTTGCCACTTGAACCATAGCTGATCCCCTGAACCTTACCTTTAACATACCACAGCCATGATCTCCTGTTCTTTCCACCTCCTATAGGTGGAACGTTGAGAACGTCATCTTCATGATGAATGCGGTGAAAGTACAGAAGCTGCAAAGTTTCCACCAAACAATTCCAGGAAACAGAAGTGGAAAAAAACAGGGGAATAATATAATGAATTAATTGATAATTCCAGATTATCCAGAAATAATCCACAATAATAAAGATAAATGATAACGAGTTGAATAAATGAGAGCTGGGAAGAATCAGACCAAAATAATAATTATTATTATAATTATTTATCAGCATGAAATGCAACACGAAGCGTAATGACAGCTGATTACCTGCAGGTAATTATAGTTAATTAAAAAGTGAAAGAAAAATAAACACAATTCCAGGCCAAGAGTTCCTTCATATACTGTACATTAATAGAAGCTAAATGTTAAATCAAAGTAAATGAGTGAAGTCGGTTGGAAACACATTTATTCTCTGTCGTCTCAGCCTGAGTTGTTTGTCTTCATCCTGATGTTAATTGCTTGTTTAACCTCCTGATGGCGCTCTTTAATCCCTGACTCTGCAGCCGGAGGCTTCGTTCACACTTTTCCTGCAGACGGATGATGTATCCGGTCCCTGACGCCCTGAACTGGCTCAGTGTTTTTGATCTGATTCTTCCGCTCATTCCCTCTGTCCCCAGAGGACGGGATGTTTCCAGAGTCAGTGTCTGACAGCAACAGCAGCAACAGCAACAGCAGCAGCAGCAGCAGCAGCAACAGCAGCAGCAGCAGCAGCTCCACCCGACGCGTGGACGGACTTGTCGTCCCGGGGTCATGGGTTAACACCACAGGCTGCAGTCTAACAACAAACAAGTTGTCGGTGAAATCCTAGTAGCAGCTCCTCAGCTCAGAGGCTTCACTCTCCACACTAATAAATCCCATCACACAGAGACACATGGTGGGTTTCAACCCGTGGTTCGGGGTTGGTGAAGTGAGACCGTGGTAGTTAATGGGAGGATGGAGACGAGGACTCTGATCCCAAGCCGGATCAAATGTTGTCTCGGTGCTGAAAGCTGCTGTCTGTCAGTCCGGGTGTCCGGAGGTGGAGAAACCAGAACATTGCCCCCGGTGGTGATGTGTCCGTCTACAGACGGGTCAACAGGTTTGACACGGAACCTCGCCGCAGTAGGAGGAGGAGAAGGGATTACTAAAATGAGATGAAGGTGACAACCCCCTCCCCCGTCCCCCATCTGTCCTCCCGACCATCACTTTGACACCCAGCCCCTCTGCCTGAGGACAGGACAGGACTGGACGTTAATGGGCCATAGTGACCTCTTTTAGTGGCCCTAAAAAAAGGCCCTCGAACCACATTTTAGTTCCACTGAGTTAACATACCAGTCACGGTGGTCAATCATTGTCCAGAGGAGGAGACTCTGGGAGAACCACCGTCTATTGTTTTACTACTGCAGTTACTGCACCTCCTCTAGGAGGCGCTTTGTCAAACTTAAAGATTACGACCTCACGTCTGCGTTCAAGTCACAGTTGGGGTCATACGCGATTATCTACCGCCCTCTACTGGTAAAAGCATGCCAAGATTTAATTCCCTGATGATGTTTCATCGAAGGTCTGCGTTCATCTCAGCTGCAGCTCAATGGACAACATTTAACTAAGTCGGACTTCAGTTAAATTCACCATTTTTTTTCATAACTGCTGAACTAAGTCTGAGTTAGAACTTAAAACTTGTTCTCAGCCTATTTCAGGTAAAGCTCGCTAGAGGGCGCCAACACCCTGTGGCTGGCTCTCCGAATGAATGGTCATAAATGATGATGTCATGAATTTGAATCAGGAAAAAAGTAAAATATATTTGTTGAATAGTTTTGTGTGAATTCTTCCTCATTTTTTTTTTACAAAATCTATAAATACGCATCATATATTAATATATTTACTATATCTCATTGATTTATTTTGTTAATATAAGTCAAGTGTAACTTTTATTTTTTTATTTTATTAATATATTGTTGAAAATTTTGCTGAAAACTTTTACTAAAATGTATTATCATCAAATTAATTTATTAAAAATATATTTAATTTATTAATAACATAATACAAATAAATATATTTTTTATTATGTTATACATATCTTTGCAACAAATATATATACTGTATTTAAAATTTTAAAATTACCAGAATTGCATTTTAATATTTTTTGTTATAAGCGTGGCTAGGTTTTTTTTTTTTTTTAATTTTGTTTACATTATTTCCCGCCACTATTACTGAGAATGATTGCATTGCTTGACTTTATCCGTTGCATCAACATTTATTTGTGACTCAGTGACACAGTAAACACGGACTGGTTCATTTTATCCCTGTCTTTCTGCAACATTCGACTGATGACGTTCGATTTAATCCTAAAACAGACTGAATCGTCACCTAATCCCACTGTGGCGTGTGGTCTGAGGCGGATTAGAGACGGAGCGACAGGCGCGGGTCGGCAGGTGGCGCTGTGCGACTGCAGCTGAACCAGAGACTGACGCCCTTTCACAGTGTTCTATCTACAAACCGGTGAGGAAAGAGAATTAAAACAGGTGACAACGGTGTCTGACGGGTTGTGGGTTCAATTCCCAGACAGTTTTGGTCAAAGGCTCAGAGACCAAACCTGGTGTAAAGTCTGTTTTAAGTCTAACCGGATGTGGAGACACAGACCAACCCCCCTCCTGGTCCCGGTCCTGGTCCTGGTCTGTGGCGATGACTGATGGTTGAAAACAAACAGGGAGGTGATGGTGTTCTGACAGTTTGTCAGAGAAGCAGCCAAACAAGCTTTTAGCTTCTCTTTACCCGACGCTGCAGAGATTTATGGTCCATCAGCTGAATGGCCTCCACACTGTGATGGTGTCTGATGAAGGGGAAACCAGGTCTGAGTCCAGCAGGACTGGAGGTCCAGTGGTGACCAACATCAGACTTGAATCTACGGTCATTGTCTACAAGGAGAAAGAAAAGAAGGAAGCATTGTGATCCACACTGAGTGGGGACAGTGGACCTTATGGACCTCCATCCAGGTTCTAAACGACCCGTGCCCAGCAAGTGAATTATAGGCAAATACTGAGAACTGGGACTTGACTCTAGACCAGATTCTACACTTCACTAGTTAAGATCAGACTAGATTTGACTTTTTATTCTCTGTGAGTTACTTTGCTTCTTTTGGATTAGAGACACTAGGAATAGGTAGAAGACAGGAGACAGAGCTGGGGGTGGAGGAGTTAAAGATGCTGAGATTCTCTGTAGGAGAGACAAGGATGGACAGGATCAGAAAATGAGGTGATTAGAGGGACAACACAGACAGGAAGGTTTGGAGAAAAGGCTAGAGGAGACAGATTGAGATGGTTTGGACATGTCCAGAGGAGGGACAGTGGTTATATTGGTAGAAGAATGATCCTAGAGATGGAGCTACCAGGTAGGAGAGAAAGAGGAGATTGATGGATGCAGTGAGGGAGGACATGGAGGTGGTTGGAGTTAGAGTAGAAGATACAGAGGACAGGGCGAGATGGAGATGGAGGATTCTGTGGAAAAACATCTGAAGAAGAAGGGAGAAGCTGAAAGGAGAAGACATTTTATTAATGTACGTTTCTGCAACTAAGTTAGTTTGGAGACAGTGTCTTCCAATTGTACCTGAATGTAATTATTATCTTGGATGAGGAGATTAGATTAGATTATAATTTTCTACCAACTTCAATTGGTTTCATTTCATTACTTGAACAAAACCGATTAAAACTGAAAAAAACTGCATCAATCAATAACAAAAAGTCAGGTCAACACATTAGAAGAGGAGAAGAGGAGAGGAGAGGAGGAAAGGAGAAGAGAGGAGGAGAGGAGAGGAGGCGCTCTGTGTGTAACATCATAGAGGACGGAGCAGAAGGAGGGGAGGAGAGCGGGGAGGGAGGAGGTCGAGCAGAGAGAGACCGTGAGCCCGGGCTGATCCTCAGTCAGTGGGAGACAGAAGCTCCAGCTGAGCGGAGGTGACGCCGACGTGTGAGGAGACTTTTACGCACGGACCCGACATGGAGAAGACCGGAGGGACGGACGGGCTGTGACCAAGACGGACCTCGGGCTCGGAGATGAGAACCAGAGCACCATCAGACACAACGACGTCATCACCGCAGACCTGACCTGGATCTGAGGATGACACCTGCAGCATCGCGCCTGCTGCCGAGGACCGGTTCCACATCCAGACCCAGTCGCACATTTGACATCTCTGAGGACAGACCGAGTCAAAACAACGTCTCTGTCTCTGCAGCAGCAGACGAACCCAGGCGACGGCTGTGAGTCAGTGAACGCGTCTCTGCAGCAGTCGAGGTCGAAGCATCTGGAGCGAACACCAAGTAAGTTCCACAGCAGAGATGAAGATGTTCTACTCTTCTACCCACACTTCAGTTGGTCCCATGCAACAACAGAACCGGTGCTGACACTCTGACTATCCTGACTGGACCATCTGCAAACTTCTACAGGAACAATGAGACACAGATCTGTCCAATAACATGAGGACAAGAATCCCAGTTACCCTGAAGTGACAGATGTGGGTTTGAGTTGAAATCCAGTGTCGGAGGTAAATGTTGTCTCAGGGCTTTAAAAATATCTGAGCGTAAATCTCCATAAATCTGAGAGTCCACACTTTTGAAGACACAGATTTATGAGCCTAAAAACAGCCGAGTGCCAACTGCTCCGTCTGCCTCCTGACTGCACTGCATTTGGGAAGATTAATCAGCGGACGGCACTTCTGGTTAATTGGTGGGATAATAATGAAAGTCGACCTACATACAACTGAAAAAAAATCCAGGGACAGACGGGAATAAGAGACGAGGTAGTTAAAAAAAACGTAAAAATACAGATTTAGTGGAAAAACATCGTAGGGCGGAGATAAATGCTACTAAAAACGAACACAGAATGTTAAATGACAAATAAAAACTAACCAACAGAGGGCCTGCGAACAAAATAAAAATGTTGGTAACAAATGCAACAAAGAATTTTCACAATAAACTCTTATACACATCTAGATGTGTATAAGAGACAGTATATATACTGTATACATGTATACAATATATAATCCCCATCAATCTTAATCTGAACACAAGCCCTGTTTGTCACCTGGTGTCTATCTGCGTTGTTGCCAGGCAGATCCTGCCCTCCACATGTCAAACCTCTGACATCAGCGTCCCCCCTTCTCTGTGCCGACACTTTCTCCCCAGCGACTCAAGGCCAGAGCCTCCATCAACTCCTCCAGCTCCTCCTTCCTCTGCCTAAAAACACTCTCACAACTCACTGCTGCCCAGTTGCCTTTACCCATTAACTAACCCTTCCTCCCTTCTCTACCCCCGGCCCACTACAGTCGTATTTTTACAGCGGTGAAGAGCGGCGGTTATTTGTGGTCCATTATGACAGCCGCATGTAAACGCTCATCATCACTGGAGCTGGAGTCTGCCAGAGCCTGCAGAGTGGAGCAGCAGTGGATCAGTCCAATCTGCTGCTGCTACGTCTACTCAGTGAGTGAACTGTTTGTGTTTTGTTAACACTGCTATGAAAGTCCAAGGTGAAATCTAAACCGGGACTTGGACCAGTTCAAGAAATGAAAACTTACAACAATGGAAACATTTTGCTTGGAACAGAATCTAAACCAGATTCCAGATCCCAGGCACCTCAGAATTTTTTTTCTATAATTTCCCAAAGGATGCTCCTAAGGGATTAATAAGGTTCTGTCTGTCTACCAAGCCCACCATCTACTTCCCTACCTACCTACCTACACATCTACCTACCTACCTATCTACCATCTATCTACCTATTTATCTATCTACATATCTATCTACCCACAAATATACCCACATACCTACATATCTACCTATCTATCTACCTACCTACATATCTACCTACCTATCTATCTACTTACATATCTACCTATCTATCTATTTTTAATTCCTGATCAGAAATGCTTATCTAAAAATAGTGGTAAGCAGTTAATACTGGTTGTATTTCCTTCTTGAAAAATCCTGTGTAGCCTACAATCAAAGTCTTTTGTCCAGTTCAGGAAAATCACTTTTACGGTCTACGTTTTTGTTCCCAGTTTGAAGCCCAGGTCTATCTGACTGAACAAAGACCCACCTTTATTGGGTTTTATAATTGATCTGTGATAGAAGAGAGTCAGCTAAGGTGAAGGGACAGGTTTACAGGAGAGTGGAGAGACCAGACATGATGGATGGATTAGAGACACTAGGAATAGGTAGAAGACAGGAGACAGGGCTGGAGGTGGAGGAGTTAAAGATGCTGCGGTTCTCTTTAGGAGAGACAAGGATGGACAGGATCAGGAATGAGGTGATTAGAGGGACAACACAGACAGGAAGGTTTGGANNACAGATTGAGATGGTTTGGACATGTTCAGAGGAGGGACAGTGGATACATTGGTAGAAGAATGATCCTAGAGATGGAGCTACCAGTTAGGAGACAAAGAGGAGATTGAGGGATGCAGTGAGGGAGGACATGGAGGTAGTTGGAGACAGGGTAGAAGATACAGAGGACAGGGGGAGATGAAAATTGTGGACTCGCTGTGTCAACCCCTGAAAAACGGGACAAGCTGAAAGAAGATTTTGAAATTGTAATGACGCTAAATTTGTATTTGAACCCGTTTCTCCTCCACCTACACCTAATATAGGAGTAGAAATGAAGGTCGTAAAGTTTTTTTTCCCCCTAAAATCTCATTTTCCTTCAAATTATTAAAACCTGCCTCAGTAAGAAAGTACAAATAAATTATTAACAGATATACTGCAGAATATTAATGCTCAAGATAACGATGCTTCTCTTTCCAAACTAAATATAAAAAGTTGGTTGGAGTTCCAGGATTTTTTTTTTTGTCACTTTGACTGTGATTCCACAAATAATTTAACGTCAAATCCAGAAGCACGTGTCTAAAATGACAATACGTAGTGAAAATCACCATATTAAACAAAATAAGATTTTTTTAATTCATTTTTTTTATTTCACACCCAGGGAAAAATAATGATTCCATAAAGATATTTACCTGCAAACGACTCAATGATGAAGCACAAAAGCAGTAGCACCAAAAAACTCAGCACCATTAAATAACTTCTCTACTCAGAAGGCACTACAGAGTATTTACAGACAATCACATCGCTGTACAGACGGTGGCGCTGGTCACGGAAACACACTTCAAGTGTGAGGTTAGCTTATAACACAGGTGAAGAAGAAAGTGGTGTCATCAGGTTTAGTCCAGAAGGTTCCTTACTCTAGAACTAGAACAGGAACAGGGTTCAGGGAGGAGAGAGTTCGAGGACTTTTGACTGGATCTCCCAACATCCCAGGATCGAACCAGTTGGTTTCCTTTCCCAATTCGCAACGTTACGGTTCAATTTCGGTCTGTTTGATATCAAATATCATCAAGACAGACATTTCCGTTGATTCTTCTGAAGACGCGGCCAGTTTCAGTTGCTGTTGTCCGTTACCGGTGAACACATCAGCCTCCCAGACTCTGCTCTTGTTCATTTTTAGATCAGTTTTTGTCTCACCCACCACGCTGACTCTTTGGGCGCCAGGGACCCTCACCCTGAAGCGGACCCAGGACAGAGGCGCCAAGAGGCCCACGCGAGGCTCAAAGAGTACGCAGCCTTTCCTCCAGGCGGAGTAGACGCAGGGGAACGGAGGCCCGGGCTGATCGCAGCTGTTCCTCACAACAAAGTCACACATGGGATTGAAATCTGCTCCGGGGGCCATCCTGGCGTATAGCCCCAACCGGTACACCCCCACCTCGGGAAGGCTGACGCTCAGCGTTACTTTACTGTCTGTGTACGTACAAAACACATACCGCGACAGAGGAATCGCCGCTGGAATCTTCTCCTCTCGGCTCAAGACGGTGTGAAGTTCTAGGTCCTGCTGATTGTGGAAGGTGATGTTACATTTACCCTGCTGTGTGCTCACTACCGCCGTGCTGTGGCTGAATTTGGACAGCCCTGCCTCAGACGTGCGTGTTCCCGGACCACAGGCTGATGCCAGGTTAGGAGGGAAAAGGTCGTCCATTCCGATCACCTTCCCTTTACAGTGCAGGAGGACATTTGTTGCATTCTGGAACTTGAGTTCAGTTTTTTCATAGTCCCGCACAAATACTGATAATCGGTAAAACCCGTGGAAGGGACAGAGGACGTGGCAGGTCAGGGCGTCTGGTTTTATCTGAGTCACCAGGCAGCGTTTGGCCACGGTGGGTTCCAGTTCTGCGTGAACCAGTTCGCAAACCATCATCAGAGATTTGGACGTCTTCAACACCAAGTCAAAGACGCCGTTCTCCACTTCAGCCACCTCACTACCATGGCTGCTACCGGTGATACCCAGAGATGGCGCTGTTGGCTGCAAGCCCCAGGACAAAAATGGGTTCTCTGGGATCTCCTCCATGGCTCTAGGAGTTGGACATTCCACTGTGAAGGAGCAGACCCAGGACAAAGGCGTGACGGCAGCTTCGGGTCTTGCAAAAACCTTCACGTCGTAGGTACCGCTGGCTGGGGGGAGGAGCTGGAGCTTCATGCTACAATGAGAAACCGTCAGGAAGCCAAAAGACGAGTTGATGGAGTCTTTCTGCTCCGAGGATCCACAGTGGAGGAGATCCTGGTGCTGCGTGATCTCGTAGGTAAAGATGGCTGGTCTGGAGAAGCCCATGGATATGTTCGCTTCCCCTGAGTCTACAAGGACAAGTAAGACACTCAGTTTATTAAATAAAAACTAACAAAACACTGATATGACATTATGGACCAATCTGAAGTGAAGTCAAACCTGTGATGATGTAGTAGTGATGGGGCTGAATCAGCTTCAAGCCCATGGTGAAGAAGGCTGACGTCTTGAAGACCTTTCTCTCAAACTCCTCCAAAGGGATGGGTGAGTCCAAGAGCTGCCATTTCTTCTCATCAGGGTAATGTGACTCGATGAACTCCTCAGGGTCGGTCAGGAAATAGAAATCATCAAACCTGGGAGGCGACAGATGGGAGTGAGTAACCCAACACCAGCTAACAGCTTCGGAATTCAAGGAATCTCACTTCGAGAGGAAAACCCTCTCTCGATTTCTTCGAAGATTTTCTAAAATCCAACCTTTTGATGAAGCTTTCGTGCTCCATGTCCACTCGTCCTGCCCCCCAACAGGCGTCCAACAGGAACCACTGTCCTTCCAGCAGCACAGCATTCCACAGGTGATCAGATTTCACATTCTCGAGGCTCTGGCCCTGGCGGTAGCCGATGCCTTTGCTGTGGCCTGGTACTTCCTGGCACTCGATGCCCACCTCTCTGTAAACAAAGTGATAGACATTGAAGGGTTGGTTAATGTGATTTTGCACTTATTGGTTCAATCCCAAGAATCAAGTGCTCAATGTTCTTGGGTGGATAGCAGAGCAGGGACTTCTTTTCCTTTAGGCTTGCCCCTTTTTTTCAGGGGTTACCACAACAAGTCAACAATTTATATCGCCCCCTGTCCTCTGTTTCCTCAACTCTAACTCAAACTACCTCCATGTCCTCCCTCACAGCATCCATCAATCTCCTCTTTGTCTCCTACCTGGTAGCACCATGCCTAGGATCATTCTTCTACCAATGTATCCACTGTCCCTCCTCTGAACATGTCCAAACCATCTCAATCTGTCTTCTCTAGCTTTTTCTCCAAACCTTCCTGTCCGTGTTGTCCCTCTAAGCACCTCATTCCTGATCCTGTCCATCCTTGTCTCTCTCTTGTCTAACTCATCCACCTCCAGCTCTGTCTCCTGTCTTCTACCTATTCCTAGTGTACTGTATCTAATCCATCATGGCTGGTCTCAAATCCATCCTGTAAACCTTTCCCTTCACATTAGCTAACATTAAGAACGACAATAACAATAGAATTATTTTCTTCTTTTTTGTTCTTGTACGTAGACTACAGGACTTGAAGGAAAACCTTCGCTTTCTTCTAACTTAGCAAGGTAAAAACCTGTGCGCCTTGACTATCAATGTCCGATATTAACTTTTTCCAATATCTGTTTTTGCCGATATTGTCCAGGCATTTCAATACAGCCCTTGTTAAGATTTGTAAATGCATTTATTCAGTAATCATGTATGTAACTATGTAAGCATTCTCTATTGTTTCCATATTGTACTTCTTAAATGTTTTTCGCTGTGTTGAGGTAAAGGAAACATTTGTGCAAGTTGGGATGGTTGCATCAAACCAGGATGTCCAATGCTGACTGGATTTGCAGACAGACTTCTTAAACCTGCTAGTCAGCTTTTAGGCCTAGAAGAGGAGGACATGATTGTCAAGTGGCTGACCAGCTGCTGACCAGGCAGTTGCGATGGCATTGTTTTGCTTCCTGTCAGATGCTACTCAGTGCAGTTCTTAATGTATACATTCCCCCGTACTCCTAGCTTGCGAGTGAAACTTTGTAACCTGAGCTCTTGGCTTAGACCAGTGGTTCTTAACCTTGTTGGAGCTACCAATCCCCACCAGTGTCAAATGCGCATTCATCGAACCGTGAATGTCTTGACCTCCACCGTGTCTTGACCTCCATGGCAGAGGCTCCACCGAACCCCAGAGACCGACTCACCGAACCCTTAGGGTTCGATCCAACCTAGGTAAAGAAGCACTAATGGCTTAGAGTCATTTAGTGTGTCAGGAAATTAGGGTATGAACTAGCAACATTCTTTAACAGTACTTTGGGGCAGTTGGTGGCTTAGAAAACGGCCTGCAAGGCCCGTGGTTCAAATCTCCCTACTGCCAAGTTACCGCTGAGGTGCCCTGAGCGTGGTATTGTCCCTTAACACTGCTCGCCGGGTGCTGGCTCAGCTGGCTACCACCTGCTCACTACGATGATGGGTATGTTCTGTGTCAACTATCATAATGAAATGTAATGGAACAATAAAAGCAAAATAGATGTTTGGACATTTTGACAGACATCTTTATCATAACCTCAACTTGCCACTTGCCGTCGTCTTGCTTGTAGGTGTGTGCTGCTGTACTGCGTTGACTGTGTGTGTGAGAGAGTGTTTATTTCTCTATAAGGCAGGGAGGCCCGCCCAGGTCTCTTTCTGATTGGCTTAGCCTGAAATCTTAAACCAGCAGACAAGCTCTGCTGCCACACAGTCCTCTCAAGTTGGCCGGGAGAAACCGTGCATTTGGACCACAGATAGTAAGGAGTAACGAGACCTTTTACACCACAGTAACAATAACTGCAAAAGGTAACGCTTTACGTTACTAGTTACCGGGAAAGTTTTGTTACGTACCAGCGTGACAAGTAACGAGTTAGTTCCAACACTGCAATTGGGTTTTCATTATTGAAGGAAAAACATATCATGATCTAACCAATTTTGCGGAATTTTTGCTAGCACTGCGTGTAAATGACGAGACCTGAAGTATTCTAAGGGAGCGACCAAAGACATGATTCACAGACACGTCACCAAAGAAATAAACCTATGTCTGTGGATGATGCAACGAGTCAGCACCATTTCTACGCCGATTACCTGCACATCTCTGTACAGAGGCTGGAGTATCCGCAGCACACCCCTCGGCCGGCCGCAATCACGTCCTCAGGTGAGCATAACTTCTCCGAGCGTCCGAGGTAGCCGCTCACATCGTACTCTGTTGAGAACGCACTCGTCGAGTCAAACCTTCTGCTCAGTGGTGAGATCAGAATAGTGTTCGACAATGTTCATCAAACTTACCAATGTTGTGGCAGAGCCAGACCCAGATTGCACGAAGCTTCTCCAGCTCGGTGCTACTTGCTTGCGTGATGTTCTGGACGATGGTCTTCACATCATATACACGCTTATCCTTCAGCTGCAACACAGAGAAGATCTAAGATAAGAAAGATTTAGCTTCCTTCGTGCTTCTGTTTGTTATTGGGATGGGAATAGAAACGTGTTCAAGAAAAGGAATCCGTCCACTTGCTCTCGAATTTAACTATTACTGGATAGATTGGCTTGGTCGGCAAATATTACCCATACATTAGCATATGTATCTAGTACTGGAAGCAACTGTTAAGGAAGCAAACTTGGGTCCGCAAGGCCCCAGGTTCCTATCCACCTGCTGCCAGGTTGCCTCTAAGGTGGTCTGAGCAGAGCATCGTCCCATACAACATATCTTCCAGTGGACTCACCACCCACTGGAAGGCTGACGGTATAGTGCAGTGTGATTTGGGTGGCAGTCATGGAGACTGCTGTCCCGATTTAATACTGGTAAGATTGTTAAAGGTTTTTTTCTCTGATATCACATTGACTAGATTGTGGCAAATTTGCTGGAATTGCACATAGGGTGGCAAGACCGTATCAGAATAGGCCGCCATGGTGGCCTAGTGGTTAGAAAATGTACTAGGCACCGCAAGGCTTCAGGTTCAAATCCATCAACTGCCATGTTGCCACTGAAGTTCTCTGAGCAATCGTTGCCCTGACCCACATAGCTTCTTGTGGGCTCAGTACCTACAGGAAGGCTCACAATATGGTGCAGTGTGATTTGGGTGGCACCAGCTCCCGCTGCAACCCGGCGATGGACAAGCAGACAAGACTAATGAATGGTATCAGAATAGAAAATTAGGTTTTTGGACAAGGATGTAGAGACATACACCACTGCACACAATGAAATTTGAGTTGTGGTTGGGGACGATGTCAGTGGATCTTAATGGTAACATGAGAATGTATCAATATAACAATGTATCAACCTCAGCAATATCAAAATCTACAAACACTCTATTCCTCTGCTTATCTGTTGCCGGGTCCCAGGGCAGCTGGCACCACCCAAATCACAAAGCACTATACTGTCAGCCGTCCTTTGGGTGGTGAGCCCACTGGGAATTATGTGGGTTGGGACGGTGCTATGATCAGAGGTCCACTACTATAGCCGCTAGGTACAAGTGCCATTCTCTACAAACATCCCTAGGTAACATAGTTTTCTTAGTAACTAACATGTGACCGAACTAGATCATCTAGGTGTCTCACCTCAGCCCCCGTCCTAATGACATGAGTGTCCACTCTGTAAAACACCTCAGAGTTACTGAAAAGATCCTTCCGTCTTTTCCTCTTGACTGGAGCTGCAGCAGACGACAAGGTCCTCACGCCAAACTGGGATTTCACCCGCGGACACTTCTGATCCTCCAGCTCCTTCCTCACCGCACTCTTCTTTACTACACTGATGGTCTTGGCGGCACTCTCACAGGACAACTGTCTCTTGGTGGCAGGACGTTGATCCTCGCTCTCCACCATTGACAGTTTCTCAAACATCCCTCTCCTGGAGGTCAACGAATCCATCGGAGTTTCGGCACAGACCATGATTGCGGTTCCAGCCGGAGACACACCCTGTCCGTTGGCAGAAGGCTTTGGAGACTGGAGGGCGGGGTTTAATTTCGTGGTTCCCGAGAGGAGATCAGGTTTGCCGGAATTGCTTATGACAGAATTTTCCGGGAGGTCCCGCAGCTCCAGGGTCTTCACCTGCACACATCCTTCCTGGGCCACGTCCTCCCGTTGAGGGAGGCGAACGGTGCAGGAGAAGGGGAAGGAAAACTTTTGGATTGCAACTTCAGCGGACATTATGCTGGAACCATGGCGTCCTAAAGAGAGAAGATATACAAGATTCAGAAGTCGGACTTCTTCTGTGGTTTTTACAGCAGCTGACAGACCATCTCTACGTCTGTGGTTCTCATGCGAGATGTACTGACTGTAGGTTTCATGGATTCAGATTTTGCAGAGGGTGGAGCAGCAAGTGCCCCCTCTACAGTCCGTTCAGCCTCCGACAGTGATGAATGGAATTCTCTCAGATCTATTCATGACTGTAATGAACATGAAGGTTGGACTCATCACTCAGTGTCACAGCTCACAGCTCCAACAAAGTCAAAGGCTGCGCCGCCCACACATCACTACGACCTTAAAAGTTCCTGCGTGACGGATGACGTTGTGCAACGCGTCCTAAAAACAAGGAACATGTTCTTACACGTGTTCCTCACACAAACCCGGTGACCTGCTGAAAAATAAAACGGGCCACGGCAGCAGTTTGGCACAGAGGAGGAAACGGGAGCAGAAGCCAAGTTCTGAGATGGCAGACGGCAGAGAAGATCCAGTGTCTCGCGGTTAAGCGCTCTGATGACCAAGTGAGACCTCTGCTCTTTTCTTTAGAGCTAAGATCTTTCTTTTAGAGCTAGGAACTTCAACTCATCTGTTAAAGCTCTGGTCTTTCTCCTAGAGCCAATAAGGTCCTGGGTCTCACCCTAGATTTTGAGATCTTCTTCTCACAGATCAAATCTTTATTACGAAGCTGAGACCTTCCCCTCAGAGTTGAGGTGTTTCTCGCTGAGCTGAGATCTTTACCTAGAGCTAAGATCTTTCTCTCAGAGCTCAGATTTTTTTCTTTTACTAAGGTGAGATCTTCTCCTCAGATGTCACAACTTTCTTTTAAAGCCCAGATCTTCTTCTCCAAGCTCAGACCTCAGAGCTTAGACCTTCAACTCAGATTTTGAGATCTTCCTCTCAGAGTTGAGATCTTTCTTACAGAGTTTTGATCCTTCTTTTAAAGCTCAGATCTCAGATCTTTCTCTCAGAGAACAGATCTTTCTTTTAGGGCCAACACCTTCACCTTACATTTTGAGATCTTTTTCTCAGAGCTCAGATCTTTCTTTTAGGGCTGAGATCTTCCCCTAATTCACCTGAATGGTCAGATCTTACTCTTATAGAATTTTGATATTAATTTTAAAGTTCACATCTTCAGCTCAGAGCTCTGATCTTTTTTTTTTAAGTTCAGACTATCTCCGTAGAGCTTAAATCTTCTCAGTGCTTCTACTGTCTCCACAGAGGTCAAACCCTCTCAGAGCCCAGATCTTTCTTGCTGAACTGAGACTTCTTCTCAAGAGTTCAGATCCTTCTTTTGAAGCTCAGATCTTCTACTCAGACTTTAGATATTTCTCAGCTCAGAGCTCAGATCTTTCTTTTAAAGCTCAGACTATCTCCTTTGAGTTTAAATCTTCTTCTCAGAGCTCCGGTTATCTCCTCAGAAACCCTCACAGAGCTCAGATCTTTCTTACAGAGCCAAGATCTTCCCCTTAGAGTTAAAGTCTATCTTGCTGAGCTTAGACCTCTTCTCAGAGCTCAGATATTTCTTGCCGAGCTGAGATCTTCCCCTAAAGAGTTTAGATCCTTTTTAAAGCTAAGATCTTCTACTCGGGGCTCAGATATTTCTTTTAGCGCTCAGACCTCCACCTCAGAGTTTAGATCTTTAAAGCTCAGACTATCTCCTTAGAGCAGGGGTGGGCAAACTTCTTGACTTGCGGGCCACAATTGGTCCTTAAATTGGACATGGAGGGGCCGCGTCCAGAGCAGAGAGACGGAGTGTTAGTCCGACCTAAGATAAACGGCACGTAAAAGTCACGTATAAAACCTAAAATACTACATTTTTAATANNNNGGAGATGTGTATAAGAGACAGCAGATATTTCTTGCCGAGCTGAGATCTTCCCCTAAAGAGTTTAGATCCTTTTTAAAGCTAAGATCTTCTACTCAGAGCTCAGATATTTCTTTTAGCGCTCAGACCTCCACCTCAGAGTTTAGATCTTTAAAGCTCAGACTATCTCCTTAGAGCAGGGGTGGGCAAACTTCTTGACTTGCGGGCCACAATTGGTCCTAAAATTGGACATGAAGGGGCCGCGTCTAGAGCAGAGAGACGGAGTGTTAGTCCGACCTAAGATAAATGGCACATAAAAGTCACGTATAAAACCTAAAATACTACATTTTTACTACTCGTTATGACGTCTACTATTGGGAAACATGTTTTACAGGGAAAAGACAGTTGTACAATGATTAAATAAATAAATTGTTTAATATGGACAAGATTGGCGGGCCGCATTAAAAAGCCCAAAGAGCCACATCTGGCCCCCGGGCCTTAGTTTGCCCATGCCTGTCTTAGAGCTTAAATCCTCTCCTCAGAGCTCAAACCACCTCAGAGCTCAGATCTTCACCTTAGAGCTCACAGTGATTAAAGGTTCAAACCAAAAAGTTCAACCCTGACTGAAGTGGACCTACCTCGATAACAGCAATCGATCTCTTATTTATATATTTTTAAAAAACATCCGGAAAAAATCATTAAACAAAACAAATACATATTTTCCAGCTGAACCATCTCTTTTATCTCACTTAATTTTTATTCCTTTGATCCTTTGAACTTTGTTTGTTCTAAGGCCACAGCCCATTGCTCAATCACTTTTTTTCTCAGTGTTCAGATCCAGGTTTCCTTTTTAATGGCGTCAACAAAAATAAATAAATGCAATAAAAGAAGGTTTGAGATGCTCAGACACAGAGTGAAGTGAAAGTCACTGACAGATCGGCGTCTGTAGCAGCCACAGACTTACCCTGAGAGGATTTGAAAAATGCCTGCTGGTGGTTTGTTGGAGAGATGTTTCCACTGTGAGTCCTGAGTGGTGCCCACTCACAGGGGGAGGTTTATATAAACCCCCCCAGTCCTGCCAGGACAGGACCAGACCCAGAATAACAGGACTAAAAATACTACAAAGCAGTTAAGACCAGCGTGTGTGTGTGTGTGTGTGTGTGTGTGTGTGTATGCTGTACTTCTAATCAGCCAATCTGTGCACTCCACTCTATGTGAATGTATGTTGTCATGATGGGAATGTGTTTACAGAAGTGTGAAACACACATGTAGGATGACGGGTCCATGTGTGTGTCGGTGGTGTTTATCAGTGACCGTCTGAGGCTGTTGTCATGTTTGAGGTGAAAGTGCTGCAGAAAATGTCAAGGCTCAGAGATCCAGATTGGTTCATGATGAGTTGTTACGTAAAAAAAAAAAAAAAAATTATGTGATTTAAGATCACAGGATTCAAACTCAGGCTCAGGGTCCCAAATGTGGCCCAAAGGATAATTTTATTTGGCCCGTGAGATCATATGAAATCTGTACTAGAGTGGGACTACCAGCATATGGACACTGTATACATGAAGGAAACCAACCAGTGCTGCAACCATTTATCATCAGTGCTGGAACTAATGCGTTACTTGTAACGTCATTACATAACAAAACTACTTTTATGAATAACTTGTAATATAACATGTTATTTTTCACAATTAGTAACGCCGTTATTGCTTGTTACTATCTGTGGTCCAAATGGACGGTTTCTCCCGTCCACGGAGAGAGGACTGTGTGTCAGTGGAGTCTGTCTGCTGCCTGTCAGTCATGAGTGAAAGACAGCCGTCCACACTAACTAAACCCATGCACTGAAAAGGAGTGAAGATTGGTTGACATAGGTTAACATTTCAGGCTAAGCCAATCAGAGAGAGATCTGGGCGGGTCTTCTTGCCTTATAGGGAAATAAATAGTCTCACACACACAGACAACGCGGAACAGCAGCACACACCCACAAGCAAGACGACGCCAAGTGACAAGTTTAGGTTACAATAAAGATGCCTGTCAAAATGTCTAAACATCTATTTTGTTTTTATTGTTCCACTACATTTCATCATGACAGTTTCTACAGAACACAACACTAAATTTTTTTAATGTGTTTTTAAAGTAAAGTAACTAGTTATTAGTTACTTTTATAATTTTGGAACTAGTAACGTAACTAGTTACTTTTTCAGAGCAATAACTAGTAATGTTATTTTTGGTGGTGATAAAAACAAACAACTACAGATGAATAAGACATAGTTAAAAACAAATACAACTGATCTGAGTTCCATCCATTCATCCTGATGAAGTCAAATGACTAAAAAATGACAGGATTGTGAAGTGGAGGAAGTTTAAAAACTATACTAATTTTACTTCAAACACCCATAATATCTTCCTACCCTCTGTTTTAGAATTGTGAGAAAGATATTACAGGTGTGTAACATCTATAAAAATATGCTACCACTTTTAAAACAAAGAGTAGAAAAAATATTTAAGGAGGCAGAAACATTAGATATAGCTGTAATTGGCTCTGGGTAGGAAAATACTATGGGTAGGAAAATACTTCAGGACAATGGCACCCACACGGTATGTTGACGCACTGTCAACATAAAGGAAATTTCGGCTTCTGAACGGACTTGTGTCAGAGCAAGTGCCATGATCAGGACACAATACGAAGGGCCTCATCCTGGTAATTAGCCCCAGGACTCAGATAGCGTTAATCCAACCCTGCCCCCTGCAGGCGATGATCCCATTGGAAGCCAACTGCCCTAACCTGGATTGGAATTTGCCCAGGAGCAAATTCCACACCAACAACAGAGACATTGCCTTTGGTTCTGGATATAGATTGAATTAGAATGTTTATATTTTTAAGCCTTTCAAGCCTGGTTTTTGAGATTTAATCTTAATGGAAAACTAAAGTGGCAGTGGTGGCCCAGTGGTTAAGGAAGCAGACTTGGGTCTGCAAGGTCCCCAGTTTGAATCCACCAGCTGCCAGGTTGCCACTGAGGTGCTCCGAGCATAGCACCGTCCCAACCCACATCACTTCTTGCGGGGTCACCACCCACAGGAAGGCTCACAATATGGTGCAATGTGATTTGGGTGGTGCCAACTGCCCCTGGCGCCACCCCAGCAACCCGGCAACGGACAAGCAGAAGAAGATGAATGAATGAATGAATGGAAAACTAAAGTTTGATCAGATCTGGAGAGAAAGGACAACATGAGGAATTGGTGTCAATTTTTTCGCTTAATATTGAGTTTCACCCAAGACTTCATCACTGTTTTTTTATTTCATCCTATTTGGAATTTGTGTTTGACACCCCTGAAAAAGCTGCTCCTCTGCTGCCTCCTGTGGTTAGTTTTGTGTCACTGAAAAAACGAGAATTTTGAACAGTTATGACAAGAAATAACAGGTTTGAATTTGCTGGTTGGTCAATTCCAGCTCCATGTTGTAGAACATTTATACACATATGTGGAAAAAAAACCTTATTTTAATTATTTTCCTCCTCATTCAACCGTCTCCTTTTTTCACTTTCAATTCTCCTTCTTTTTCTTATTCTTGTTAAATCCCTTTCATATATTCCGTCCGTCTCCTCGTCTAATCTCATCTCCCAAATTTCATCTTCTCCTATTCTGTTTTCCTTTTCTCTTAATTAACTCCTTCTTTTTAATAAAAATTCTCCTCACAGTCATACACTTCCTACACTTCTCCTAATTTCCTCCGCTCTCTTTGAACTTCTAGGCTCAACCTTTTTCTTGCCCTTTCAAGTTGTTTCTTCAGGCTGTTTGCCTCCGTGGAGATTTTCCTGCGTGAAGGCTTTTCTCACCTTCTCCTTGAACTTCACACACAAACTATCATCTGCAGCCTGTTGGTACAATCTCATGATAAAAAAAACAGCACCACCTGCTGTTTCTCCAACCAAAGCAACACCCTGAGAATAAACCTGATCATGCTCCTGAAATTGATCCTGACTCTGATCAAAGTCGGGATCTCGATCATTAATCTGAACCTGATCCTCATCCTGATCCAGATCACGTCTGTGATTTTAACTCTGATCCAGATATGGAGCTGTTCTCCACGGGAGGGCAGGGAGTCGGGGTGAAGTGATGTACAAGCTTCGACTTTGATTTATTGACGTCTTGTTCTCCTCTGAGTGATGATGTTCTCCCCTGAGGACCAGGAGATTGAAGATGATCTCTTCTCCAAACTTCAGGTGTCTGGCAGTGAATTTGCTGCGTTCCCTATTTGATTTTCTTATTGTCCTCTTGTTAGTGTGCTATGGATCCATGTCTAAAATCTCCCAAAGAATCTCCAACCTTCTAGTGGTGTCTTCTTCTTCTTCTCCTTTCAGCTTGTCTCTTTTTCAGGGGTTGCCGCAGCGAATCAACTATTTCCATCTCCCCCTGTCCTCTGTATCTTCTACTCTGACTCCAACTACCTCCATGTCCTCCCTCACTGCATCCATCAATCTCCTCTTTGTCTCCTACCCGGCAGCTCCATCTCTAGGATCATTCTTCTACCAGTGTATCCACTGTCCCTCCTCTGAACATGTCCAAACCACCTCAATCTGTCTTCTCTAGCGTTTTCTCCAAACCTTCCTGTCTGTGTTGTCCCTCTATTCACCTCATTCCTGATCCTGTCCATCCTTGTCTCTCCTAAAGAGAACCTCAGCATCTCTAACTCCTTCACCTCCAGCTCTGTCTCCTGTCTTCTGTCTATTCCTAGTGTCTCTAATCCCTCCATCATGGCTGGTCTCAGAACTGTCCTTCAAAACACCTTCTACTTGTGTAAAGGGACTAAACAAGAACAATTTGATCATGCACCTGATAACAACAATAACCAAACATGTTTTTGTTTAAAGCCGATTACCAACAAACTTTTATGTTCATAACAACACCTGGATTTTCAAAGCAGATTTTTTCATCACAACATCATTGACGATTTTTGATTGTTCTGTTTGTCTAAAGATCTGTACCTCCAGCTGCTAGGTCCAGATTCAGATCTTCATGTTCAGTCTTAAACCAATTCTAGATCGGTCGGAGTCAGTACTGGACCTTGTAACTTCTCGGGCAATATTCTGTAGATAGATAAATAGACAGATCTGATACTGATGCAGGCGTGTTCTTCTTATACAAATGTTGGACATTCTCAGTCATGTCACGAGACATTCAAGACATACGTCAGACCTCTGAAATGTAGAATGATTGTAGCACATGGAAATTGACATGGCTACATCTTGTAACTGTTATCTAGGCCCCAGTTTATGTTGCGTCTTAATCAGTCTTGAGAATGCGTCTTGTGTCTGTTACCCAGGTGCCAGTGTCTGTTGTGTCTCACATAACGTGGGTACTAAACTTTCTACAATTCTACAAAGACATTGCACATCAATATCGTCCAACACTTTGTTCACGATACACAATTCTCCACCACAATAGATAGATAGATAGATAGATAGATAGATAGATAGATAGATAGATAGATACAAAGGTAGGTAGGTAGGTAAGTAGGTAGATAGATATGTAGGTAGGTAGGTAGGTAAATACATAGGTAGGTAGGTAGGTATGTACGTAGGTAGGTAGGTAGATAGATAGATATGTAGGTAGGTAAATACATAGATAGGTAGGTAGGTAGGTAGATAGATATGTAAATACATAGGTCGGTAGGTAGGTAGGTAGGTATGTACATAGGTAGGTAGGTAGGTAAATACATACTGTAGATAGGTAGGTAGGTAAATACATAGATAGATAGATAGATAGATAGATAGATAGATAGATAGATAGATAGATAGATAGATAGAGTTGATTAAAAATATGATTGATTTTGTGATATATATATAGTATATATTATCTTTATTACAGGCTGAACATTTCAATGTGTCAACTTAGTTTGGGTTTGAGGAATTACTTTTTTGATAATCCCATCCCTACATTGTAGTAGTGAAATAAAATAAACAGAATTTAAAGGTTAATATTTACTATTTATAAAAAGAATATCAGAAATAACTTGATTCTTTCTCCATAAAATTCTCAACAACGTCCTGAGCATCACTGCAGTATGGTTTTACAGCATTACTGCCCCCTGTAGGCCCTGTTTTGTCCATTTCGTTTGATTATCTTGTACAATTACAGAGTCACATTAGTGCACGAATGAAACTGGTTGAATCATCTGTTGCCACAACAGGCAGGAAAAAAAATCCACGTGGAATACAGTTGGAATATGAGGCCACATAAAAAACTAAAGAAAAACAGAAGGTCCAAGGAACAGCGTCATCTGGTTAACACCAAGTTCCAAACCCAACAGAAGAAAACTTTATTTGGACCATTAGTGTTTTTTTTCCTTTTCCCATACACATGTATGGTATATATATATATATATATATATATATATACTGTTATAGTTGTAAAGCTGAC